>VXBA01003207.1:728596-788021 GCA_013399895.1 Serilophus lunatus
CGCCGAGCGGCGCCGGGGGGCGGCGGGGACCCCGGCGGAGGCGGCTCCCACGCGGGCTCCTGGGCAAGTGCCCTCGTATGCCCTGGCAGGTGACAGCGTGCTGCTTGTGCACATCTGTGCAAGTGAGTTCGTTCCCCCCCGAAAGCACCCTGCTGATTGGACGTGTATTTGGTGCCTAAGTGCCGCTTTGGCTTCTGTTTCTGTCACTACCTGCATTTTTTCCCCATCAGAGGAGTGTGTGTGTGGATTTGACACAAGAAGAATGCAGGCAAGTTTTTCTTGCCGATTTATTTTCTGACTGTCGTGACATTCCTCGTTTTTATGGTTTTGCCAGCCATGCAACGGTCAGTGGAGAAGAACAAGCTTTGGCGTCATTTTGTTTTAATTAATGTTCCTTTGCTGGTTTTGCTAAGCGGTTATTAACTCGGATGTAATTACTTCATTGATAAATGACAGTGTAAAAGCTCAGGGCAGTCAGGGATGCAAAGGTATGCAGAAGGGGCGCATAGCTCAGCTCAGTTTTAGGGCAGTGTTATTTTGAAGCAAATCTGGGAGTTTTGCTATAGGGCTTGAAACCAAAGGCTGAGTTGGTGCTGTGTTTCTTCTTTGGTTAAGGGGAAACATTTTTGCCCTTTAAAGAAGCTGTTCTGGGAAACTGATTCACTGTGAGAAATCTTTACAACTAAAATTTTAGTTGATAAATCAACACCGATCATATTTGGTAGACAGAGGAGATGTGTGGATGGCATCTGTTCATAGCCTCAGGAGTGATTATACAGAAAGAGAGGAAAGATTGCTAAAATTATGGCACCTTTTCCAATTTTTTATAGTAACAAATACAATAGACAGCGTCACAGTGGCTTTGATACTCTCAAAAGATGAGGTCTACTGTTCAGTCTGGCCAGACGCTCCCCTTGCACTGGAATCTGAGGGTGGATTTTGGTGTGAAAGCTTTGTTTAAGAGGAAAAGAAGGTCTGTCAATCTAATCACTAAAAGAGATTAGTATTATCATAACAGGGAGGATTGATATGATCATGAAGTTAATACCAATATCAGAAAACCTTTAACCTCTGTATGTAGAAAGGCTTAAAACAGGTCAAGGTACTGAAAGAAGGTAACACAGGCTATCTCCTTAAGCATTACTGTTGCAGGATGTTGCTTCCCTTGGATGAAGGACCACTAGTCCCCAGACTAGCCCCAGGTGGTAGAGGAATTTGCCAGTTCCTGCAAAGGGGTGGGACTGCTGGCTGGCCTCCATTGGCATCAGTCACTCTATGGCCAAATGTAGCAGCTGAGAATGTAGTTTCCAGGCTTGGGCAGGGAACTGTGTTCTGTGTGCAGGTGGGCATGGAGTGATCACTGGTGCGCAACCTTTTGGATCCACTGAATCTATTGTTTAGCTGTTCTTTTAGGTCTGGATTAATCTGTTTTCAGAGTAAGAAAAGCCTAGTTACAAAGTATGCAGAATTGAGAACATTTAAAATTTCAAAAAGAAGGAGACACTTGACAGCAAAGTCCTTACCACCCTTCCTCCAAATTCTCGTGCATTGAAACCTTGTGTGTAGAGTAGCATGTTCTACTTGGCCAAGGAATGAGTTTCCAAGGTGCCTTCCGCACAGCGAAAGAGCCATGAGCTTATTGTGGACACAAGTGAATCAAAAATGCACCTGGGAGGTCCCTGTCCCATCCTCCTAGCCAGACTGTTTATCAGCAGTGGAAAGTTCGTGGCTTTCAGTGTTTCTCAATAGCATCTCTAGATGCTGTGGAGCCAGAACCTGGTACCCAGCCACAACTGGAGAGAGTAACGTACCCCCTTAGCACAGATCAGGCAAGCTAGGTCAGGTCAAAGGGGCAGCCTTCCACAGTCAGAGGTGCTTTTCGTAGGTAGCCTAGCCCAGACTCCCATCCTTGTGGTTACAGGTTCTGCTGGGAACCCTTTAGCACCTGACCATGGGTGTGTAGATCCCCTCTTCACCCTAACCCTTCCCCTCATGGAGGAACATATTTCAGGCTTGCACTGCGTCAACTCGTGGCTTAAAGAATTTGTGTGTCAGCATAAAGCTGAATCTGCCTCAGACCTTGAGTAGCCTCTCCCTTCCCTCCTTTTCCTCTTTGCACAGACTTACTTGTCTAAGCTGGATCCCATTCCCTATAACTAGGATTGTGGGAACTTCCTGACTCCATCCTGACGTGGGGGACTCAGAAGACACAAAAAAGGGCAGATCTCGTTTCCTGTATTCAGAGCAGTGTTTGTGAGCAGAAACAATAACCCTATAAAGATATGTGTTGTAACAACATGTTGCTCTCCTCAAAATGGTAGGGCATTACTGGAAATCACTAGAAATATTTTTGTGTCCCAGGGAAGTGTGACTTTGGTCCACTCCTTCCTCATGCAAATGGAGAGGATTTACCTCATAGATCAGTTTGTCTTCTACAGAAGTAGGGGTCAAATTGGAAGCCTCTGAGTGTTTCTGGACTTTTTGTCCAGAAAGACTGCTTGAGTCTTCCAGGAGATCAAAGTTAAAATGAGGGAGGAAAAAACTGGAATATCACCATGCTTTGAGCAACCTGGTTTAGTGGGAGGTGTGCCTGCCTATGACAGGGATGTAGGAACTCTTTAAGATCCCTTCCAACCCAAACCGTTCCATGATTCTGTGCTTCTATGACTCTATACCAGTTGTTGATGTTCTCCTGTGGAATGCAGGAGAAGTCCTTTCTTCCTCAGAAGCAGTATCATAGTCCAGGTCCCGTGTGCTCAGGAGATGATTTCCCTTTATCCTTGTTTTGGTTTACATCATGGTGTGGGCTTAGACCATGCTCCCCAGCTTGCTGTAGAGTGGCACAGCAGTGAGGCTGCCCTGATGGCTTTCAGACTGTCACTCCACGTGAACAGCTTCCAGAGAAAATTGTACATGGGCCCCTCCCACCCCTATGCCTTCCTGTATAAGAATCAATTTGGCCAGCCTTCATTAAGTGGTCAGCCTCACATTTTGTATGCAAGCAAAAATATTCTTCCTTTCTGTAGGACTTTCAATCATTTTGGTTTTACTTTTTTGTGCCACTGGTTATAGATGGAAATTTACCAATTAAACCACCTTCTCAAAAGAGGATATATCAGTTTCCATGTTTCCAACAGTGGATCTGATGACCTTTTGCAAAACACAGCTGAACAAAAATTTCCTTATGAGCTAAAAGAGAGTATTAGAGCTTAGAAAGACATACAAAAGCAATGGGTGTGTACTTTTGGAAGGAATCTGTGCTGTATCTGTAAGGCAACCTCTTACACTTCACGTGATGCAGCCTGCAAAATGCCACCGGAGGCATTTATTGTGAAAGTGGCAGTCCCTAGAACTTTGCATGTATTTTTTCCATAGTGTCATATGATATGAATATGTGAATGCCTCCAAACTCTTTGTAAGTGCAAGAGGCCAGTGTGAGAGCAGTGAGGCAAGAAAGATGAAGCTCAAACAAGACTGAGTACAAGACAAAACACATTTGTTTAAGACAAAAAAAAACAAAACAACAACCAACCAACAAAAACCACCTTGAAGTAGGTTTCTCTTGGAATGCTGCTAAACATGACTTTATGAGTAATGCATGTTTGTCTGCTTGTCTGTTAAAAACACATGGCTTTTTGTTGCTTGGAGCTTCATTTGAGTGGCTAGTATGTACATGACAAGTTTTCTACGGGAGCTGGTGCAAATACAGACAATAAACATTCGGAAAAGGGACAGGCTTTGGTCTTGAGTGGATGACTGGGAAGAAATAGTCAGCTCTCTTCCTGCATTATTATAGAATCACAGAATGATTTGGGTTCAAAGGTACCTTAAAGACCACCTAGTTCCAACTCCTCTGCCATGGACAGGGATACCTCCCACAAGAATAGGTTGCTCAAAGCTGTATCCAACCTTCAGCACTTTCAGGGATGGGGCATCCACAGTTTCTCTGGACAACCTGTTACAGTGCCTCACCGTCCTCAGAGTAAATAATTTCTTCCTGATATCTAATCTAAACCTGCTCTCTTTCAGTCTAAACCCATTTCCCTTTGTCCTGTCACTACCTGCTCTCCAGCTCTCTTGTAGGCCCTGTCAGTATTGAAAGGCAGCTAAGAGGTGTCCCTGGATCCTTCTCCAGGCTGAACAAGCCTTGTAAGTCTTAGGGAGCAATAGAATCTTCCTGCTTTCTTAGAAGCAAAAGAGAGGTTTAGTTCCTTTTACAGCCCAATGCTATATGTAGTTTCAACCTAGGATCTAAGCAATAGGAGGCTGGATTTGGTGAAAAGTTTGATTTCAGCCTTTCATGCTTCCTAATGCTTCAGCCAACCTAGAGGGACTAACAGAGCCTTCTGCTCTCCCACATTACTTGTGTAAATTGCGATTTTTTTCATATATTTTATTTTTAAAATGTGTGCCAGTTGGCTGATTGCTGTGGTGAAGTGAAATAAGCCCTGCTGTGGCTGGCCTGCCCAGTTGGGTGAATTATTTAGTGAGGAAGGTTATTTATTCAGCAGAACTGAGCAGTCCTTCAGCTCATGCTGTTTATAATTGAAAATGATTTCTGAGTGAGTTAATTATTTCTTGTGTCTCACTACCCTCTACCTATGCTAAAATGGTGTATTGACCTTCAGGAAAAACTAAATTTCAGCCCTCTGGTTACTAGCAAATACTGTATATTTTGGTTGGGGTGAATATTTACTGGTTTTCCTAGGAGATTCAGACATAAATAAAAGTTTAAAGGACCTTCGGGTAAATATGTTCATGGTTCAGCACTTTAATGTGTCAATTAGCTACTAACAGTGTCAATAAATTGGACCTGTCAAAAATAATAGCTTCCTTGCCAGTCTTCATGTCATGCTTTACCTGTCTGCTACAAGAGGTACATTAAACACCACGTAAAGTAGTAAAAAGCTAACTTTGCCATGCCGATAGCAAAAATTAACAAAGCAAGGCTGCTTTCTTCAAACTTGAGTCTTGCACAAATGCCTCTTCCTCGCTTTCATTCCAACACGTGTGTGGTATGACAGTCACACATTTCATTGGCTATTGTATTTCTTTAGCAGATGGGCTACGGAAGCATGTTGCAAATGGAAGAAGTCCATCTGGGTGACAGCAGGTGTAGGTAAATGCCAGTAGGTGATGTTCGCAGTTGGGCAGCACAGCTCCCAGGTTCAGCAGGCCTGATAAAACGAGCTGTTATGCGCTTCAGATTGCTTTGTTGCACAAAACTGTGAACCTATGGGGGGTTATAAACGTTGTTCAAGCACAGAGTGGTCATCCTGGAGCTGATATGCCTCCAGCAGTGGCTAAAGGGGGCAGCAGTAAGGATAGCAGAGAAGGCAGACAAGTGTCTGTGGTAGACATTTGCATCTTAATGACTTGCCAACCAGACACAGATTTCACTGTAATGAATATATCCAGTCTCTTTTTGAATCTCTGTGAAACTTTAGCATCCATGTATTCTGTAGAAAGGAGTTCCAGAGCTTTATTATAATAACAAGCATACTTTTTTTTGGAGTCTGGTGCCTTCTGTTTTCATTAGATGTCCTTTAATTCCCATTTTAATATATTATTTTCTTACGCATTTAAAGACTTTTATACAGGGCTTGTTTTTTTTCTCTCTATGTGTGTGTTTTGTTTTTTGGTTTTGTTTTGTTTATTTGTTATAACATAAAATTTGGTGTAATAGGCAATGACAATGTGGTTTAGCTCTCAACATTTCCACCCACTGGAGATCAAAGCAAAAAGAATGAATACCCTAATAGTGGGAGTTCATATTCATTTTAAATGAGATGTAACAACAGGTTATGAAGAAAAACATCTTGTGATGGTTATTCAGCTGTGTAAATTGCAGCGTTCCACCCTGTAGGCAGTGATATGAGATTATCACAGCCTTTCAATTACTAGATACTCTCGGAACGGAGAAGAGGCCAAGCAGCCCATTGTCCTGCTGAAGGGCCCTGCTCCAGGAGGTCCCGTTTGGAGAAGCCTCAGGCAGCAAGGCAGGATTGTTTGTGGCTGAAGCCAGCCACAAGCCATTTGTCCAGGTGTAAATATGGCGGTGACTTGCTTTATCCCAAAGGACTACTGCGGTCCATAGAGCTGAGTGCGTTTGTCTTCCTCAGAGAATGAGGGCCTTCTTGGTGCATCCAAATCAGATCCATGGCAGGTCCAAGCAGGCCCAGGACCCCAGCCAGGGCCACTGCTGCCAACCTGCTGCTAGTCATATTGCATCTGTGACACACATGCACAACGTGATTGACATGTGAGACTTGCTTTGTGGCTCTACAACCTGTGACAGCCACTGAGCAGGTCACGTGAAGTGGCTCTTCAAAGCCTCATGGGTGTGAACTCTTGCAAACACTGTACACAGTGCCACAGGATTATTTTTTTGAGCCTTGAGTGCCATAGTATATTTCTGACAAGCTGGGCTCAAGTGACAATGCCCTGTGAAGGGCATGTATCGCCTAGAAGAATACACCCAATGGGAAGGTGACATTACTCTAGCCAAGGTCTGATTCCATTTGCAACAGTGAATGCCTAATGGTGCACAGAGGGAGAGGAACTGTAGTGAAACCCATATGGTCCCAGTCCTCACATTAACCTTACTCTTTCTCACCCCAGGTTACATCCAAGCCTGCAGAGGACTGATGATCTCGGCAGTCTGCTTGGGCTTCTTTGGTGCCGTTTTTGGACTGGTTGGGATGAAGTGTACGAAAGTCGGAGGCTCCGATCAGACTAAAGCAAAAATAGCTTGTTTAGCTGGACTGATTTTCATACTCTCTGGTAAATACACTTTATTTCTGTTGGTTTGCATATTTGAAGTCATATTGGAGCTGCTTCTTTTACACAGAACCCCCTGCACAATTCATGACTTCATTGACTCCAGGGTCAGGCCCAAAGCTCTTCTGCTGGATCCACTGAATAGTTTGTCTTATGCTTTTCAGGGTTGTGCTCTATGACTAGTTGTTCCCTGTATGCAAACAGGATTACGTCTGAGTTCTTTGATCCTTCTTTTGTTGCACAAAAGTAAGTACTTTCCTATCCCATAAATCTTTCAAACAAATAGACTTTAAGCTTCCTGCTGCACACCAGAGCCTATTTAGATAGAGAACAAGTGCTTCTTCTCTTGGGCACAAGAGGAAGGTGGGCTGCAGGCTTTTTAATCGTGTTTCCTTACTGGAGTAACTATGTGCTGAAATTGAATGAACAAATGCTTTCCTGTACAGTGATTGCTCTGTAATCTGTGTACCCAGGCTTACTGTGGCCTGGCAGATGGGGTTATGCCAGAGGTGCAGCAAAAGGATTGCACAAGACAGAGGTGCTCATTAGGTGCATCATTGGATAGGGAAGGGAGAAAATTTTTCTTGAGCTTTTGATAGAAACTGGCTTCCATAAAGGTGTCACGCACTGCACAGTCTTCATTCCTCTTGAGGAGAGGTTTCTGCAGGCTCTCTGGAATTTTTGCAGGCATATTTTCAAGTCCGGGTGTCTGAAATTTGGATCATAAACCTTATCAGAACCCACAGTCTTAAAAGCAGTAACATAAATTCTTTGACTATACTTGTAATTATATTTAGGGGAGTAAGTGTTTATAGAATTGCATGAGCATCCCTATAAACTCCCTTTAAAGCTGTGAAAGTTCTCAGGACTTGAAAAAGCAATTCACAAACCAGTGCTTAGATTTTGGATTGACATCTTTACAGCCAACATTTTTAGACATGGTAAATTACAGCATCATAGACTTTCCTGTTTTGACTTCATACATGATGTAAACTTTTCTTTAAAGGCAAGGATTTCAAAGTTTTCTTGGCAGTGATTTCAGAATATGTCAAACATTGGCTATATGTTTCCCTGAGACCCAAGTAAGAGCTCAGCTTCTTTATGACAGAAAGAAAGTAGTCTGAATAAATGACACTAAGTGGATCCACATTTGCAATAGAGTTGACACTGCTTCTTGTCTTGAAAACAAGTTCATATTAGTTTTCTCCATAATTCCACCATTGTTTCTGCTTATTTGAAACAGTGGAGACAGGATCAAAAGGCCTCCAAAAGAAAGAAGGACGTGAGGATTTGTAAAGAAAATGAAGCTTGGCTATATAGACAGAAGTTAATTATTCATAAGGCTTACTTTTCCTAGTGAACAATACTATGGTTGTTGCCAGAAGTGCCTTTCCTACTCTTTATTCTTATACTTGTCTGCTGCAAAAGAGTAGGCAGACCTCAGAGCAGAGTTCTACTGTGAAGGAAAGAAAAATCCAGTGTTGAATAAAGGTAGTAAAACACCCTCTGCAGAAATTACTTTTTTACCAAGCAACCAGCATATTTCAGCTGTGGGCTCACATAATCACGGAAAGGAAAGCCAGAAGTTGTAATTTGAGTTACTCATGGTGCATATAGCTCGTGCAGCAACCTTGTGTCAGATGCTGCTAGTGGTGGCACTCAGCTCCTTTCTGTCTCAACTGATGTAAAATATGTTGGAGTAATGCATTTTGTTGCTGTCTGTGAACCCTTACTTTGATAAGCATTGCAGAAGCATTTTAAACACCCTGCAAGTATATTGTGGAAATTTGGCATTGGCTCTTCACTGAGATAGGGTTTCAGCCTTTTGCCTTTTACTGCACATTTCTCTCCTGAAGTCATTCTGGTGGTGTCAAAGACAGGCTTGAGATACCGTTAGTGGGAAACAAATGACACAAGATGTCTAGGATCATGTCAGCTGTCAGAATTTCCCTCTAGCCTTCTGCCTTTGGAATAGGCACCCTGCCTATGTATGGGTGCAGGAGGAATCAAAGACCTGGCTAAAGCTGTTTCTCAAGAGATTTCTGGTTTGAATTATGTATCTAACTGAGGTATGACAGGCACCACAGGGACACTCTAAGTCCCACCTTACTTAGAAAGAAATCTTAGGCTGGACTTTACATCCTGATACATTAGTTTTCATTGCCAATTTAAAACTGCTCCAAAGGAATTGCTTGATTCTGCATAATAACATGCCCAGAGCCTTGGGAACAGTATGGGATGCCTTGGTGATTGCAGCTAAGATATCTTTAATTTTTCTTCAGATACCTCTGACTGGGGGAAATCTGTGTTTTTGTTTTGATGTCTTGCTGGCATTGCTCCCACAGCTTCTCTCAGGAAACTATTTTGTCACTTTACTCTTTTTATTTAAAAACCATAAGTCTTACTGTCTTTATCCTTTTTGTCCCTTGCCAAATTATGTGATTAACTTCCCATTCTATTCTGTAGAGAATTATTTTCCTTCAGCTTTCTTGTCTCTGAATGGTCCTGCTTTTGGTAGATTGGAATCATTTTCCAAGAACTGTAAGAATTAGACATTCAAAGTGTGTATTTTCCTTGAGTAAGTGTACTGATTTGGTAGGTAGCTAATGAAGCTTCCTTTGGTTTGTTTGGATGTTTACTTCATGGTCTTAATGTATGTAACAACTAGAATATTTTTCTTCTGTACTGGTATTGTACTTTAGTTCTTTCACTGAATTCTCCCTCCCTGGATAATGGGAAAAAAACCCCTTTTTGTCAGTGTAGTTGAAGGTGGTTTTCAGTTCTCTGCAGGTGAATTCTCATGGTCCTCAGTGGTCACCACCTCTAAAACCCTTCATCAATTTCACACTCTCACCCCTGAACTGCCAGTGATCTCTAATCAGATTGATTTCACTCACACATGGTATGTGATTCGTGGATATGCAGCCACGGACTTCATGGAGTGACTACTTTGGTTCTTGCAACCTAAAATTGTAAGAATGGAAGAGTGCATTTCCCGCAAAGAGATTTTAATAATAAAGAGGGAAGGAAAAAACAGCAAGTGCAGAAATTTATGGTAAAAAAGCTATCTTCTGTTTTTAATTTGTCTGGAGGTACCGGTATTTGTAAGGTTTTTTCATATGGTAAGGTTTTTTAATATATTGGATTTTGATGGGACATTAGTGTTGACTTCTTAAATACTGCAAAGATCATAGACTTATAGAATACCAGGTTGGAAAAGACCTCAAGGAGTGTCTGGTCCAGTCTTTCTTGGCAACAGCATGGCCTATGCTAGATGGCCCAGCACCCTGTACAGGCAAATCTTAAAAATGTCTGATGTTGGGCAACCTACCACTTCCCTGGAGAGATTTTTTCAATAGTTAATTGTTCTCAATATGAAAAATTGTGCTTGTTTCCAATTGAAATCTTCAGGGGTAACTTGTACTCACTTATCCCACATCATGTGACTACTTGGAAAAAGGAAGTCTCTGTCTTCTTTGTGCTTACCATTCATGGAACATGTTGATAAGGTCTTCCCTACATTTTCCTTTCTCAAGGTTGAGAAAACCTAGTTCTCTCGGCCTTTATCCATGTGACAGCCTTCCCAGTCCACTGATTGTCTTCGTGGCCCCTCTCTGGACCTTCTCCAGCCTGTCCACACCTTTTTTTGCAAAGCAGGGACCAAAACTGAGCACAATACTCCAAGTGTGGCCTGACAAGCACTGAGGAAGCAGGTTAATGACTTCTTGATCTCTGGTGATGATGCCCTTGTTGATAAAACTGAGCATCCCATTGACTTTCCTTGCTGCAGAAGCACACTGTTCTCTCATGTTGAATTTGCTGTCTACCAGGACCTCTAGGTCCCTTTCCACAGAGCTGCTTCCCAGCTGTGCAGATCCCATTCTGGATGTTTACCCAGGTTCAAGATCTCACTCTTGTCTGTGTTGAATTTCATAAAGTTTTTGTTTGCCCACTCTTCCAGCTTATCCAGGTCTTTTTGCAGAGTGGCAAAAAGTGTCCACATCCCCACTTCTGAAGTGTCCCCTTCCCCACTCAGTTTGATGGCATTGGCAAACTCCATCAGAGTACACTTGATCCCATCATCCAGATCACTTAGGAGGATACTGAACAGCGTTGGACCCAATACTGATACTTGAGGGGTCTGCAGTTGTGACATGTTGGTTTGAACAGGAGCTAAAAGATCGGATGAAATCCAAGATGCCCTACAGAGGTTGACGTGGAATTGAAAATTTGAAGTTTTTCTCCTAAGTACCAGTATAAATCAGAAAGATTGTTGTATCTGTTTAAAGATGTGGAGGAAAGACCAACTAGGTCAGCTCTGCAACTCATTAATTTAGTGGTGTGGCAGTCACCTGAACAGGCCATATACACAATCTGTTTATACATGGTATAGTAACAAATGTTGCTTAAAAAGTACAAACAATCCCAAGAGCAAAGACCAAACCCCATGTCTTCTTTACCAACTAGTAGGCAACAGTCAGGTAACCCTTTTCTACCCAGTTACATCAAGTATATCTTGATTTCTTTTCTATACAACTGAAGAGCTTCGGGAGGGGAGATGGTGATTTGTCTCCTTAATTCCCTCACATCACCCTCTTGGCCACCAGTTTGATGTTAGATAAAAATGTGGAAGTACACTTGTGTTTCCCACTTTCTAGGCAAATGATCTTGACAGGTACATTGCTGCTGCAACAGCCTTCCTGTTGTGTTTTCTAGCACTGACTTCTGTGGAGAGCCTAATCCTGATCCACATACATGAGGTGTGCTTTGACAATACCTGCAGGGGTGGAGGCTTATACCTCACATCCAAGTTAGTCCCTTTGATCTGCCTTTACATTTTGATAAAAGAGGTGCCTTGAAGGTGTTTTAGAAATGTACTTTGTGTGTATTTCTTCACATTGACTATACTGGGATCCTAGGCGATAAGATCTGACGTAGATCTCTGCTTCTGATCAGAGAATCAGAGAACCCTCAGTCCTTGAACAGGCAGAAATCTCCTTGATAACCATAGTACATGGTTGGAAATGTGGACATAGAATTAAAGCTTCACAGTTTTGGCAGATTTTGAAGTCATTGAGACGGTGCGGAGTTTTCCAGGGTGAAAGGCAGCTGAGCTATGATTTCCAGCAGCTTAATTTGAAGGTTGGGTATCTAAGCCCCACCCTGGTGTTAAGGAAAGGTTAAGGGTCTGAACACTGGGTTCTGAGGCAGCGTCAGTTTATTTCAGCTTGAGCTGGGTGTCCCCAGAGAGGGGGACAAACAAAGAAATCCCTGGGCTTTTATCCCATCAGTCTGTGCACCTGATCTTCGCGCACTCCGCGCATGCCCTGCACGCACCTCATGCTCCAATGGCGATTTATGGTCTGGGGTCCTCTAACACCTCATTGGATTCTTTCTCCGTGTCCATGTGGAGAGGCCATTAATTTTTCTTATCTTCAAGCCTGGGCAAGCATGGGGGCCCTCCAGGGTCTTAACCCTTATCCGAAGATAACCAGGCTTTCTCTGTTTACTCCCCTGCTTTGCCTTTCCTGCAAACAAGGTTCATTTAAAGTTCACTTACACTAAGTTTTAAGCAGGGCCCACTTGTGCTAAGATGTAACCACATTGCAATTAAGCCTAAGATTACACAATTAATTTCTAATGTTTTATAATTAAACTTAATTTAATCCCCTCCAGATGGGTATGGAGAATATTTGTGGGAATCTGATCCTTTTTTTAGCAAATGATGTTAAGTAAAAACTCTACTTTGATGATTTAAACAGAAAATTAAAAAAGAGTCTAAAAGTTAGAGCACTAGTGGGAACATGAAGAGTCAGGTGCAAGCCCTCGTGAAGCGTTCTACCTCTGAGTTCCACAATCTCTATTGCTTTTTGGCACTAAGCCTTGGAGACAGAAATTACTCAAACCTGTGTCTAGCACAGGTACCCTAAGTGTAGCTTTTTGTCCCTGTGTGACTTTTTGTTGTAGTTAAAAAGGCCTGTGCTGTACCTCTAGTTAGACTCTCAAGAAAATACAGAAAAGTGAATTTTTTGTTTCTCAGCTAGTGTTCACCCCCTTGTGACCTATTATAGAAGACTACCATATTCTGGGTGTCTGGGCTCACATGCAATTTTTGAGTGTTTCTGCAGGACCATCTTTGTAAAGATACAAATTTTGTAGAACAGCTGACAGGTATTTTCAGTTTGATATTTCAGTAATGTGAAATTAGGCTCTGTACACATGGAAATATTCAGAACTAACTGAAAAGTGCAACTACACAATCTTTCAGACGTACAGACAGGCTTCCACTTGGCTGCCTCACTGCAGCTCAATAAATAAAAAGTATTTGTAACAGAGTCCTGACCAGCGCAGGCACCAGGCGAGAAACTGTGGCTGGATAGGGGACAAGGGGTCTGTGTTTTCAGTGCAGGATCCCAGGAATCAGGAGATAAAGGTCTCCTCAAGGGGCAGCTGGAGCAGAGAAGAAGCAAGAAACACAGAGTCTGTTCTAATAGGAATAGGATACTCTGGAGACTGTTGGGCCTGTGGCCTAATGCATGCCATCCTAAGAGATGTCAAAGAGTGGTACCTCAGGCAAAGAGCTGGGAATGGAGCAGACAAGTGGCAGCCATGACTTGCTGCTCATCTGGAATCTCCAGAGCTCGGGGAGAAAAGAATCTCATCCCCATGCCCTTCTCTTCCTTCATTTATTACTGTTGTTTTAGAAAGGTGAACTCCTAAAGCTCCACCATCTCCTCTCAAACTAAGCAGTTTCTGACTACAAATAGTTTTGTGGCTGGCCCAGGCACCTTTGCTGGTGATGTGGAGCTCTGCCCATGGGTTTGCTGGGGAGCAGTGTCTTCCAGACAGAATACAGCCACAGGGACTAGAGAAGCAGAAAGTTGCTGGAACATGCACTTGTGTATACATATGCTTATGTTATTATATGCTTACATCTGTTTATGTTTATGCATATATTGCATGTATGTATATGTATATTGCATATACACATTATATATATGTACAAACCCCTCGTGGTTTATGCAGGCTGGTATGGGGACAGGGAGGAAGACAGATCCTGAGAACCAGAGGGGAAGGTTATTCTAGTCTCTGGCTCAACAGAAGCCCCAATCCAGTTTAGGACCAAATAGGAACAAAATAGTCCAAGGGGACAGGAGCTGTGTGCTGTAAACAGGGCAAAGAATGATGAAACCCCACAGCAAAGCAATCCAGGAGGAGATGCAGAAAGGCCAGGCATGCCAGCTGACTGTGCAGGGAGATAAACATTGCCCAAGTGTAATGCAAAGACAGTTTGCCTCCTGAGTCAGAGGGAAATAATGAAAAGAACATGGGTGAATGGCAGAGCTGCTGCTTTTTTTGATGAATAATGCATGTGTCAATGGAAAATTATTGAAGAAAAATATAATAGTTATTTTGTTATGAAAAATTGCAATATTTAGTTATTTTGTTCTGAAAAAACTGTTAAATTCATGCTGTCTTTTAAAACACATTTATTGACTCCCTATAGGTATGAATTAGGAGCAGCTTTGTTCATTGGATGGGCTGGAGCTTCACTCTGCATAATTGGTGGCAGTATATTCTGCTTCTCAATAGCTGAAAACAGTAATTCTGCAAGGTAAAATACAAGTTGTACCTACTGAAAGAAATCAATACCCGTGCATTTGTAACTCCTGTATGTAGGCAGTTTGATTACTGTTCCAAAACACTTTATAGTGAGATTCAGGAAAAGATTGTGCGGATAAAAGAAAATAAGGGGGTTTAAGGATAATATTCTGTCCATCATTAAAGAAAACCTATTGATTCAGAGCAAATACACGTTATATATACTGCTTATATTTACTGCAGCTGGGAAACAATGCATTTACTGATGTAGGAAAAGTGGTTAGGTGGCTTTACAGGTGTGAATAGATAAGTTTCTTTTAAACCTCGTCATCAGATCAAAAGAGAGATGAAGGAAAGCAGTGGTGGCAGTGGGACCTCCAACAGCAGAACAGTGGGGATAACGAAGAGGCAGAGCTGCAGGGAGTAACTTCACCTAGGATCTGCCACAGCCTAAGTATTTAACAACTGGGCCCTAATTTACTTAACTGTGAGCAAGGGATACATGTCTATAGAAAAGTGAATTGTAAAGACAGATGCTGGAGGGGCAATGCCAAACCAGAATGGAAGGACATAGAAAAGGAACGTGCCCCTTCCCCTGAAACTAGGTACATTCCTATACATTTCTTTTAGCTTTATAATGCCTAGATGCAGAGACGTTACCTGTCCGTGACATGAGCTGTAAATGGTTGATTGTTTTTTGTCCTCAGGAGGGGATATGCATATAATGGAGCTGCATCTGTGATGTCTTCTCGTACAAAGATCCACAACAGTGTCCCAGACAAAACCCCACCAAAGCACTTTGACAAGAACGCTTACGTTTAGTTGCACTGTTGGAAGACACAAAGCATTTTAAAAATGATTTTGTACGTTTTATTCAGAGTGATTCCCCCCCACTCCCCACCCTAATGTACTTACCACTAAGACAATGACTTTTAAAAATATTAACTTGCAGCTTTTTACATACTGATGTAAATTTTATTATGTAATATTTTAAGATTGATGTTGGTATTGTAAAGTTTGTACCTGGAAATCATGAGCTGATGTTGCATTCTTTAAAAAAAATAAATGAGTATTTCCTAATTCGGTTTTTCATGTCGGTTGCTTATGGGAATGGCATCACACATATCACCTTGATATACTGCAGTAATTTCTGACTTGGGTTCAGTGCTGGACTGAACAGTCCTAATCTGTGCAGGTTAATAGAGGGAGTATTTCACCACTGCTTAGAGGTGACATTACAATTGCAGTGTGCGTTGTAACTGCAGTGCCAGATGCTGGTGGGAATCTGCAGGCTCATCTCATCACAGGGTGGAAGAACATGCAACTTGGTCAATTCGGTGCCACAGGAGTAAGAATAGACTGGGTGGAAGCGACTATGGAATTTGGGTAAGCAGGAGCACTGACAAGGCCAGTTACTAGTCACAAACCTGTCACTAGTGAGGGTCCTGCACAGCCTACGCAAGCCCAGGAAGCAGCCCACACACGCGGCCATCGGCCTTTCGTGTGCACACCAGGAAGCGCAAAGGGTGGGTGAGGCTGCAGCCCACTGGGAGTGCTGGGGGAGCACAGCAAGGCTCGCAGACAGCTCCTGTGTTCTGCTTTGTGCCACTGGACTCCTGCCCTGCTTCACCACTCAGCCCTGCTGGTGACAGGGCACTTCCAGGGGGTGGTTTTCCTTCGCTCAAACTGGACACTTTTGGTTCCAGAGGGATCAAGTTACTGGGTTACAAAAGGAAAGGAAAAACCCCAGGCAATAGCAGCTGGTCTGCTCTGCCAGTGGCATGCTTGAAGGGCTGACCAAATAAAACCAGGCACAATTTTAGATCATCACAACTGAGTTACAACAGTTCAAAAATTCAGCTGGGTTTTCTTTTTCTGTCCATAGAAATATTATGACTTTTGAGGGAATATTTGTGCAAGTCAATACATGCAAACAGAGATTAATCACAAAATGCTTTCTAGAATGAGTCCTTAAAATCAGACACAAACTGAGGTTTGTAATGAGGTTTGAACAGATGGACCTCTGGCATTTCAATAAAAATTGGTTATTTTGGAACAATGATATAACTATAAAATTGAATAGTCCTATTTCGTAACAGCACAGTATGACAAAAAAGGTTTTGTATCTGACACCATCTAAATGACATCAGAACCATTCAAGGCTCTTTTTACTTTATTTTTGTACTTCAGTTAAGCCGAAATACTAGGTTTTTTTAAGAAGGCAGACAATATGGACAAAATAGAAATATCAAAGTACTTCTGCAACGGCAGATCAGTGCTCTCCTCACTGTGGCTTGACATTTTAAATTTTTTTCCAATTGTTGTGCTTTTATGTTAATAAAGGCTTAACTCCAACACAAAAAAAACAACCAATAAAAAAACTTCCCCAAATAGGAGACTTTTAATAATGATTAGTTTTATAGCTGAGGTATTTTCCATTTGGTATTTATTGTAAATCATGGTAAAAACTTAAAAGTTTCACACATGGACATGTTTTTTTTTAAAATGTTCACAATTTCATATAAAGTTTATGATAAAATACAAGAAAATATACATTAAAAATTGTATAAAGTAATACTCTGCAGTACATTCTGTTCATTGGCTAACAGGCTTTCTTGCAAGACCAGTTTCAATCTTTAATGTAAACATTAGAGGCAAAATCTTCACCTCAGTGAACTGAAAGACTTCCACCACTGAATTCACGAATGTGCTGGTTTTGGCTGGGTAGAGTTAATGTTCTTCACCGTGGCTAGTACGGGGCTGTGTCTTAGATTTGTGCTGGACACAGTGTTGATAATATAGAGAGGTTTTTGTTATTGCTGAGCAGCGCTTACGCTGAGCCAAGGCTTTTTCTGTTTCTCATACTGCCACACTGGCAAGGAAGGTGGGGGTGCATGGGAGGGTGGGAGGAAACACAGCTGGGACAGGTGACCCAACCTGACCAAAGGGATATTCCACACCATATGACATCATGCTCAGTATATAAAGTGGAGAAGAGCAGAGGACATTGGGAAGACAAACACCATCACTCCTAAGTCATTGTTACACTTAATGGGGCCCTGCTGTCCTGGGATGGCTGAACGCTTGCCTGTCCATGGGAAGAGGTGAATTAATTCCTTGTTTTGCTTTGCTTGTGTGCACAGCTTTTCTTCTTCCTATAAAATTGTCTTTATCTAAACCCACAGTTTTTTTCACTTTTACTCTTCCAATCCTCTCCCCAGTCCCTCTGGTGGGGGAGTGAGCAAGCAGCTGCCGAGGCTTGGCTGCTGGCTGGGGTTGAACCATGACAATGAGAAGGAATTACTCTCAGTTTCCAAACAGACATGGCCAGTATATTTCAATATTCTTTTTCAGATTCAGATTGAAAGGCACGAGAGCTCTGTAAACAGTAGATGTTTTCAACTGCATTTTCAACCCCAGCAGAACCCAAAAGCAGAGACTCCCATCAAAATGGAACAATTATATATCTGAAGAATCACTCCAATCTGTTACAGTGACTAAGCTGCTTTTTAATGTGCTTGTATTATCAGCTTCATGAAGGCCTGTTAAAACAAACAGACAAAAAATTAGCAATTTTTAATATTCCTTTGGGAATATTTTTACTTTGTATTTATCTATGAGATAAAATGGCATGCTATGTGAGCAAACATCTGTGGACTTCAGGAAGTCCCAAATTTCAACCAGCGAGGAAATGACAAGTGTTGATAAAATGAAGGCTGTTTCTGTCACAGAATCCAATACACAGAACAAGCAGTGAGTGTCAACATTACTTTCCCTCCAAACACAGCCAGAGTATCTTTTATGTAACTGACACAGCTTTAACCTTTACATATATTGAAATATAAGAGTTAGAAACTACTATGTAAGATTGAGGCTTTTACTTTAGCAGTAGTTCAAATATTTCTCTCAGTCTGTTAGTTCACTTAGGTATCTTGAACGAACCTGGAATTTTGTTGTTGTTATTATTATTCTCAAGACAAAAAATTTCTCCCTTAAATTTGTGAAGAAAAAAAAATACCGGATGATTAAATTTTAACATAAGGTTGAAGTCCAACAGTATTGTATGTTTTAAAATCTCAAATTTAAGTTTCTTAGTATCTCTGTGTATTTATGTGTGTGCGTGGTTTACATATAACTATCATAAATATATTTATATGGCAAAAAACCAAGCACACAGTTTTTCTTAGTTATTCCCTTCCTACAAAAGGTTTTCTATCAAATCACAATGTCTAATGTAGTGTACTTAAAATTCTCCTCTAGGTGTGTCAGTCGCTTAAGGCTTAGCATGTAAAAGTATGAATATGTTACCTTCCTCCTTTGGCACACTTTTCTTTGGAAGACCCCAGGCTTGAACCACTGATGCAGCATTGGACTCATTTTTCTGAACCTTTAATGCTTTCTGACCTCTATCATCTTTCATCAATAAAATGCTTTCCTCTAGTGATGAAATATCCCAATCATCATCATCATCAGCTTCTGCGAACTAATGGGGACAAGAAAAAAAACATGCATTTTTTCCTCTGTCTCTTCAAGCTGTCCTGAGATCTTCCATAGACTCAACAATGTGAAACTGCCAAAGAAAAATGCGCTGGCACATGGCCCTTGCAATATCTGTCACAACAGTTTTAAAATCCATATTAATTCAATTACCTAAATGATATTAATTCACTGTTATAGTTCCAAAGTTTAAAATGGTTTGGTTTTAAAGTCAGGAACTGCAACATTAAAAGTTCTACCAATTCTACAGCTGGCAGAAACCTCTGTTTTCAGGTACTACATGCCTAACTTAAAAAAGAATTACCTTTTCTGGGATATTAGCTATGACAGTGAGATAAAAGTCCTTTAAGCATCAGAATGTGTAATACTTTCAGCAAGATAAAGATATTACAAGTTACCAAGCAAAGTGGCAGTTTATAAGCATTCTGTAGTCACACTAGGATAAAATATTGCAGTAAGGGCTGTTTCAATTTAAAACTAGTTTTTTTAAAGATAATATTAAATAACAAAAATTTAAAAAACCCACACGGTGCTCAAACGTAAAATATATATTCCTCTCAAGACTGTGAGCATGCACAAGTATATTTTAATTAAGTGGCAGATTTGCATAACGAGTTCACAAAATCAGAGTCAAGTCAAACAGATGAACTTGAAGGCAGTGAGTCCCTGGGCTATCTTACCTCATATGCCTGAGAAATAAGTATCTTTATTCAGCTTTAGAAGGAAGAGCTACAGCATTTCCCTATTTGTCAATCAGATGTGATTCAATGGATCTGAGCCATTATTAGAGAATTTAACTGTGGAAAGTGAACAATAGTTTCTCACAAAGCTAAAACTTTAGTTCAGTGGAATCTCCTAATATTACAGCAAAGATCTAGAAGGTGTTCTATTGCACAGAAGGAAGGTTCAGATGCTATTAGAAAACAATGTATGGTATGTACACACTAGAGAAAAATCAACAAATATGAACCTGTCATATGTCTCGAAAGAAGGGAAGAGACTGCAGTAATGCTTTACCTTGCAACATAATTCCATTTTAACATCGCAAACTGTTTTTCAAAAACTGTCAGATCTGCTCAGTGTGCTGTATTATTAACATACCAGCATTCAACACTGTGCTATTTCAAATAATCTGCATTTAAGAGGGTGTGGTAATGGGAAAGTCAGAGTCACATATATTGAGAAATGCTGAACGAAGAGTTTCCTTTAACATTCATGAAGTACAAAATACAGAGAAAACGTCAGCTCCAAAGAGAATTCAGTTTTGATCAAGTGTAAATACACAGCACCAAGCAAAACTGCTAAGCTAATTAACTCAAAAAGTTACTCCACAGAAATAGCATGATCCATACAATGTCTAGTACAGGTGAACTCAGGTAATACAGCTTCATGTAAGCACAAAATTAATTTTTTCTAAAATGTTTCTGAAGTTACTGCTGTGAAACATGACCTTTATAAAACCACAAAATGGAATGCCTCATAGAGGTTGTATTGTCTTGTGGGTTTTGAGAACGACCATGAGCAGCTGTAGGCATTTAAGCTATGATCAATGAAGCTAATAAAACATTTGGGATTTTCAGAGACCAGCATTCCAATGGCTTTTTGTGCTTACATCTTTCACCACCTTTGAAAATCTCAGTTAAGATTTAAAGAATGGACTTGAACTATATGGCTGCATTTAAACATAAATAAGAACATGAATGTATGCTCATTCATAAAAAAATTACCAAAGAATATAAGATTGTGTGTTCTTCTGTAAAGATTCCAGAAACAAAGTAGCAATGCTTGCCCTGGGTCCATAAATTCATTTTGAACTCATCATGTCCATACAGGAAAAAACACCACTGTGTTAATACATCAGGGGGACAATGTATTCTAAATGTATTCTAGCAAAAATATTTTTCATAAAATCATGGAATGATTTGAGTTGCATGATGGACAGGAACATTTTCTGCTAGACCAGGTTGCTCAAAGCCCCATCCACCCTGCCCTTGAACATTCCCAGCGTTGGGGCATCCACAGCTTCTCTGGGTATCCTCTTCTAGTGTCTCACCACCCACACAGCAAAGAATTTCTAATCCAAATCTACCCTTTTTCCTTACAGTGTAATTTTCTGTCCAAGAAGATCTATTCCATGACCCTTCTGGGCACAGAAATGAGTCTGACTGGTCAGTAGTTCCCAGGGTCCTCCTTTTTACTTCTTCGTAAAATGGGTCTGGCATTTTTCTTTTTTTCTGTCAGGAACTTCACCCAATTGCTGTGACTTTTTAATTATCATGGAGAATGGCCTGGTGACTACATCCTTGAGGTTCATGGGATTGAGATATGTGGGAAAAGAGGTTATCAAGGAAAACGACAACATCTTTAAAACACAGGCATATTTTTCTACACCTCTTTGCTCTTGAAGCCCAAATTCCTTAGCACAGTGGCCCTCAGTTGACGGATCTTTAAAAAATGTAACATCCACTCAATTAAACTGTGAACGTTTTAGTCCTGTATCATCTGACATTACAGAGAATTTGAATGTAATATTTGGACAGAAATTCACACTGTAATAGATATGTCTGAATTGATAATTTTGAGTGTGGTGTGATTTGCAGCTTGCACACTGTGTCAGTGGACAACTTAGTTGTCACCAATAGCAATTAAAAGGACACAGGGTAAATGTGATTACCCTACCATCACAATTAAAACTGATTAATATAGTCATCCCTTTCTGAAAACTGTAATAGAAGTGTCACTGTTTCTAGGAGAAGCAATAAATTTCAGATTTAACTGGCAGTCAGGAAGCCCTGAGTTTTGTTATGGATAACAGGATTCTCAGTAATTATTATTTATTAGTGAAAAAGTATTTTATTGAATGCTAGAACTAGTATCTGTCTGTCTCCTTCAATCTAGTAAGGACTACTAAAACTGAAATAAAATCACCATGTGCTGTTGTCTTCTCATTTGGAGCAACATTTGTTCCTTTTTAAAATTGTTAAGGCAATGATTCCCAATTTGCGTCGAGGTGGTTTTGTTGCCTGAAGAGCAACAGATAAGATTTGAGAAACACGGAATGAAGGGGAGAAGCAGCTTTGTGGGCGATGTCCGATGATCCAAAGAGAAAAATCATAACAATCTCTTCATTTTTATAACTTTCAGAGTGCCCTCCCCCCATACTATCCAACTAAAGTCCTTCTTACTACTATGTCCCCTAAACACCCAACAAGATGGTCCCTTGTTACCTATCTCCACCCCAGCTCAGTCCCTTGTAGGCCTGGAAGCCTGACTCTATGTTTTGACTTACTATCCAGCTTATCTATACACAGGAATGCAAACACACTGGAGCACAGGCTCTTCTGCCTTTAATATTCCAAGTTATCCAGTCACCTAGCTAAAGTGAATTCCCTAAAATATTAAGCATACTCCTTAAGGCATCAGTTTATCAACTGTTAAACTCAGTTTGAACTGAGGGGAAGACTGGAACTTGGGATCCTCAGGGGTAAAGAATACATTGTGTTAGTATTCTGTGTAAGAACACAGGCCATACTCAATGGACAGTAATAGAGTTCATGTAGTCTGAAAGCAGTGTGTGATTGTAGATCACAAAGACCAATGGAATTTGTCCTCTCATTAAAATAAATTTGAAAGTTCCGTATTAGATAAAGCTCTAGAAATAAAAGTATTTTTAAATATTAGATAAGCAAATTTATTTTTTCCTCCATCAAAACAAGATACTAGAAAAGCAAGTAAGGAAGGACTCTATGCTGCTACATTAGAAGGTAAGAATTATATGAATTGTTCCCAAACTTTGGGCTAGCTGTATTGATCCAAATCAGTTATGTATAAGCTTAATGAGCAGTCTGGATAAAGTCACTTGCCAGAGGTCCCTTGCTAGCATTTTTCTATATACCACTGCAAATGTACCCAAAAAGACTACTTAGCTGTAATTCCAAAACTGGCTGTGAGAATTAAGTTCTTTGCTGCATCAAGATGATTTCAGCATGAAAAAAGAGTTATATATATATATATATATCAGTTACTTAATGTAATAATAATGAGTATTAAAAGTGATACCTTCAATTCTTTCACCTCTTCTTTCTGAATAAATGGCTGTGCAACATTAATTCCTCCAGATGGTTTGTTCTTACTTCCATGGTTAGAAAGACTTTCTCCAACTTGTTTGGTCAGTTTTTTAATAACTGTTCCTAAAGTTCAGAAAAAAATTATATTGACAGTTTCCATTCACAAGGAAGGGACTTTACTGTAAAGCCTCTAGAAATATTCCACAAAGTAAAAATAAGTAAAAGAAGTCTCTCTGAGATATTGTCTTTTTTTCTGCATTTATATAGAAGAGCATGATACACATCTCTAAATACCACATTAATAGAAACACGTTAGCAAAAACGTAACAAGTACACCTATATATACATACACTCAAGACTAGATTGTCTGCCTTCACTTTTTTCCAACACAGAAATGTTACCAAAAAAATGCAAAATCATGCACAGCTGTTACAACACCCATATACAAAAGCAGTGAAAAACCTTTCAAACTTTTGGCAGGTGTTCCAGTTTCTTCAGTTTCATTTTTCTCCATCCCATCCATATCACTTTTGCCAGAAACCTTCTGAAAAGCATGGACTTTGCTGCTTGATGGTTTTGAGTGCTTTTGCAATATTTCTGGTGATACAGGAGATTCTTTAATGTCATCTTCATCAGCTTCTTCCTCTGAACTGAATGGTGATGTTCTAAGGAAAAACATACATGAGGATTTACTGGGTTTCAGTGACTGGATCAGTACATACGTATTTACCTTCCTTGTATTTTCCTTTCCAATAACATACATTTTCTTTATGTGAAGAAAACCAGAATCTTCCCTAAACTCTATCAAAAAACTCTATTTTATTTAAAAGAAAACACACTGCTAAGTAAATTCAGAAAGTTATCACAAAACCATCTCTTATACAGACATGACTATTTCCACTTAAGCAACCATCTTTAAAAACAAGAGCTCAATATATAACAAATCTTGCCAGACAAACACAGACAGGCTTTGATGGACCAGCAGGTAAAGTAAATTTCAGGGTCATAGAAATCTGTGCCAGAAAAGGTCTGATCTGACATCAGTTAGATGAAAAAATGTCAGAATTTTTATTTGTAGGAAATTGAAAAGTAATGTACCCAATCTGAATGGAATATGGAATACTGTGTTTAATTTTGGTTGTAGCATGAAAACATCAATAAACTGAAAAAAATTAGGTCAACAAAGTCTCTAAATGCTTTTAACTGGGTCAGAAAAAAGCATCTAAGAAAGAAACTAAATCTTATTGAGTGTCTTTTTCTCTCTGGACCACAACAAAAAATACATCTCCTGGAAGGAAAACATGCTTTCAGAAACCATAACAAAACACTCAAATGGAGTAATACTTTAAACCAAAACATGACATATGCTGCCCAGAAAGTGTTTATGGTTTTAGCTTTTGTGTGGCAAATGCGAATATTCAGTTACCAAAAATGTCTTCTTCAAAAAAACAAGGGAAAAAGCATACGTGACACTAGATGTCTTTGTGGAAACTCCACTTCCAAGAATCTTCCTGGATCTAAAAATAACAAAATGAGTTATTTCAAGACTGACAATCGACTAAGCAAGCATAAAGTTTATGTAGAAGTTATATGAATTCTTTGCCCAAAACTTGCAGCTGGGGAATGTTCAGATCAGCCACAAAACCCGAAACTGTTACCTGAGGTATGAATACTATTAGAATGGCATCTCTTACTTTGGTGTAGATGTATACTCAGGGATGACTGTTCTTAGTCCAGATGGGCGGACAGCTGGTGAAGATCGTTTTACTGGTTTTTGTGGTGTGGCAAATGAGGAAATTCCCAATTGACTCAACTTCTGTTTATCTAAAAGGAAAGTTATCTATCTCATTCTTAGAAACAATGTCTGGTATCTTTTATATTTAATTTCTACAATTAAAGATGTCTCTGCTGCAGACTATTGTTCCACCAAAAAAAAAGAAGGAAAAAAGTAATTCTTTTCTTCAAAGCAGTTCTGAGTTACCATGTACTGAACGAAAGAGTGTAGCAAACTGGCAGAAAATGAACACCCCTGCTTTCCAGCTGGTCCTCAGAGACCAGATGCCTCCTGGTAAGAATCACATCCTCAGGTAGTAGGCCAACTGTTCTGACACAGGAAATAAGGCTTGTGATCACAACTGTATTGTTAGTGCTATAAATAGCTACTCTGCAGTTAATGTGTATGTATCCCTGGCAATCCAAAGGAACCACACAGGCTGCATTAAATAAACGGTGCTGTTTATGAACCCAAACAGCTCTTTTGAATGCGACCAGACCTACAGTTAACACACTGTTCCTGCACCTGATGTCAGGCCTATAGTTAAGCTTTTGCAACACGATGATATAATCACAGGTGATTAAGACCTTGCAGAGGTTATGTATGCAACAGAAAATGTGAGGAATTGGTTAACAGCCTTAGGCTTAGACATTCCTACATCTAAATGTCAAGGGCTCAAAGCAGGTTAAGTTCCTCAGAGTCTGGTGGATTAAAGGAACCGCTCCTGACACCTTGAAAAAAATTAGACAATGGGCAGAATCTGTCTAGTGTAAAAGAATTACAAGTCAATGGGAACTTCAGGGTATCAGTGCAAACATTTCTTGTTTTTTCTATTGTTGTTCCCTTACACAATTTGCTCAAAAAGGGAAAACCATGCGAGTGGGCCAAAAAAAAGTGAGGCTGTTCCAGCAGTTTAGTCCTACACAATCCAGTGACTCTATTACAGCAAAATGGGGTTCTGTTGAGAACATGGTACTTTCTGCAACCTTTTTCAAACTGGCCCTGATGAACTGCATTTAAAGAGACAGAACAGATACGGTCCTAGTTTGAAAATGGACTTTAACCACTAGTTCAAGCAATTAAACAAGTCAATCCACTAAGGAATAACATGTCCAGACAACCATGATGTATTCTCTTTCCATGAATGATACCAGGAATGATGCCATCACACCTCCACTGAAGATCAAGTGAACCATCTAAGGACTGCTTATCCTTCTTGTAGGAGCAATTTGGTTCATGCAGCAACAACCCTGCCCTGCAGGGTGGAGACCATCACTTCTTTAATCTATGCTAATCGATACTATAACTAACTGTAAGTACCTATAGCACATTCTGCTTCTCACTTGTGACATTTACTGTGGCAGCAAATGTAAGGGAAGGAGATGAAGATGAGGGCACTTTGCCACTGAAATTAGAAAGGTAACCTGAAATAACGCCACTGGATTGGAAAGGGAATTTCAATCCGGGTGGCATCTAAATAATTTTACTTATGATCTTGTTAAGAATATAGCCACAGCTTTTGTCTTAACAATAGGTGATGCTACACAAAATGACTGCATTAGGATTAAACCACAACGGCGCTGACAGAGTAGGGGTCCAACACATCAGAAATAAATGGCAAACCACTGATGTTAATGCATGGGTTGTATGCAAACAACAAGGATTTGCTTGTGAAAATAACACCATCAAATCTCAAAACACTTGTCTTGACACACAACAGAATGCCTGTCATTTTGAGATACATCCCAATGGTATTTCCAAGAAAACACTTGTATATATCGGAAGTGTTTGGATAAGAACGCTCTGTAATCATGTATTTGGAGATAACATTGCTGTAGATGCATGTAATCATTCAAATGTTTGTAATTTTTTTAGAATTACAGGATGTGACTTTAATTTTTCAGCTCCTGTAAAATCTTACCCATTGTTACAACAAAACTATATGCTAATTTTTGTTGCCAGTACCTATTGGGATGAACATTACCTTAGTGAAGAGATTGTTACAACATGATGTACAATGACTGTTAACACGAGCCTGAGAAAACAGTCAAAAGACTGATCTCTATCCATCATAATGCAGAAGAAATACATTGTGTCTTGGAATGTGTGACGCAAGATGGATAGCATCAGTGGTGAGAGCCCCTTTCAGACAGGTCACCGAGCACTACAGGAATTTTCAGTCGACTTCTTCATCTTGTTGTTACATTAATACTGTCTACAATATGTTTTGCTTTGATAATATTCATGTATGTAAAAATCTGGATCCATCAGGAACACCTAGGGTCTAAGTGTGGTATAATAAAAGGTGTGGGGTAGAGAGGTATAAGCAATTGCCCTACAAAGATGCCTCAAAAATCAATTATATAAAGGTGTGATGGGGTACCCAATTGTAATCAAGAGATGACTAATGCAGGAATGAGGCCTATAGCCATGAGATATATGATGAAAGGACTTACATGAGATATGCCATGAGATGTGTGGCTAAGGGATTATCATGGACACAATAGCATGCTGAGGGGATGACAGGTTGTCAGGAAGAGCCTGGATGACCCTTATTGCTGACATCAGCCAGTTGGAAGAGGGATTGATGTTAAGGTGGCACAGTTGGTCAACAATGAGACCAGACATACAGTATAACCCAAACTATTGGTGCACCTGGGAACACAACTAGACTAAAGTGCTGAATTGGCTATAAGTAGAAATTAAGACCAGCCATATCCAGCCCTTCTGATCTCTGAGAACCACCTTGAAATCAGGGGGATTTATTTTCTGCCACTTTGCTATACTCTTAACATCACTCATCTTACAAACACAGGAGATAAGATATTTTCAGTGAAACACAATGTGAATGACCCTTTAAAGAAAAAAAGTTCAGTTGGCCATAGCTATATAAAATATTCATATATAAAGCAGGAAAGCAGCTATACAGAAATGCTGGTAAATAAAAGCTTAAATAGCAATTATAAAATAAAAGATAATGAATAAACATCAAAAAACATTGTAATAACCTTCCCAAGGAGGCTGAAGACAGGAAGCAGGTCTATCAGAAGATGATAATTTCTCTTCAACCCTAATGCTAACTTGACGACGAAGACGCTCTCGGAGTTGGTGAATGTCAGGATGTTGCATCTGTTTGGATTCTCTAGCACATTCAGTAGCATGCAGAATTTTATTTAAGCGGTCACCTGTTATGCCACGAACACCCTAAGGAAACAAAGTGAACTGTAATACAGTGGCTGTTATTTCTGGGATTTATATCCTACAATTCTTTTAAATTTCAAATACCAGACAGGCTGTAGAAAAATCACAAGAGTTGTTAACACTGCTCACAAGTGTAGCCATATCCTCCACAGCCGTAATTTGATGGCCATCTACTCAAGTGAGTGGTTAAAGAATTACATAAAACATGGAAATTTCGCTTTGGGTTTTATAGGTTGAGAATTGTGGTACAAAAGGGAAAGAAAACAGAATAAAAGATGACCTTTCTTTTACTTAATTCAAAATAATCTTACTGCTCTAATTCCCAAGGATTCCAGCTTCTCCTCCAGGGCTTGCTCCAAAACAACTCGTAATTCCTTAGTTAAAAAAGGATCAGTCTTCAGAGCATTTATTAAATAGCAGTTACTTCTATATGGTTTACAATCATTTTTCTCAACTTCTGAAATAAGAATAGAAAAATGGATTTTTGAGAGATTTGAAAAATCCACAGCACATGAGACAACTAAAAACTGCACTGGAGCATGCCCTCTTTAGAAACACCAAAGACATATATGTGCACTGGTTATCTACATGGACATGTATTATTTTTAATAACTCAGGCTAGCTTACAAAAGTCAGCTCACTTGGAATCTAGACCTCAGCACCTTCTACTCACCATCAACAGTATCTTTTATTATTTGTTACAGAATCACTGTAAAGATCTTTACTTTTAGTATTGTATGTCAAAACTTTGGATAAAGACTGTGTTCTGATAATTAAGTCCTCTAAGAGTGATATTTCAAATAAAAGCTGAATCCTAGCAGGAATTAGGACAGAAATACAAGAAACGTTCTCTCAAGAAAAGCTTCAAGCAACATGATGTTCTCTGATAAAAATCACCTACTGAAATCAAATATTTGTAAGGTTGTAACGCTTCCAAGTCTTGGTAAAGACAAAACCAGCCTACCATTTCACAGAAAATACCGGATGAATAATATTTATCTTCAAAAATCTTTCAAGGACAAAGTTCAGTGTTGTTTTCTTCTATGCAAGTCTATGACAGCATAAATACTTAAAAGCAAACAAAGTTCCTATCTCTTTCCCATCCTTTAAGTGCCAATAATGACATGAGCTCTCATGCAGGAAATAAAGAATCATTTTGACAGATTCTTTCACCTAAAATAAAGACTGACATTTAAGTTAGGCCGAAGTATTATAGGGTCATACAGGGGAGTAAAGAAGCAAAACACATCCATTTGGACCCTGTCTATAAAGCGTCTCTGGCAAAAGAAAATTTCACTGAATACCACTTAAAATAAATGAACCAATAATCTGTGAAACCACAATGGCTGCTTCCATCTGGCAGTGGTCAGCAAAGCTGACAAAGGGTATAAAACATCCCATGAGAGCGTGCAGTAAACCACACTCCCAACTCTCCTGAAATAAAGGGTAAATCTTAGGCAAAAGTTTGTCTCTTTCCAGTAAGACTTACAGGGCAGGAGAGTCATTTACCTGCCGGCCAACAGACAAGGACATAAATGAAAGAATAATTCCGTATCGTGACTTTCAAATGTTTTATTTCAGAATGAATGTGCTACTTTTCCTATTTTTAAACAATTAGAGCCTAAAAAGCAGTTCAATTTATTTTCATTTTTCTTTAAGGGAAAGATAAGCACTCTGAAGAGGATGCAGAAAAACCTCAAGATACAAAATCATATTTAGCCAGTTTTGCGGAACTGGCTTCTGATGGATCCTGGAAAGAACTGTAGGTAATAAAAACAGAGTCCAGCTACCATACTAATACATCTGTGTTGAAGAGGACATAATTAGGCTGAAATCTCATCTGGTTTTGGGAACTGTGTGGACAACTCAGTCCTTGACAGAGATAAGATTAAAAGCAATTTGCCTGGAGAGCTGAGTCCTAGAAGAGGCAAACCACTAGTCTTGAAGAAGGCTATCAGACTATCCCCAGTCAGAACAAGATGCAGTATGCAGTACAGAATCCTCTCAGAAAGCCACACATGAGACATTTTAAAGGGGAAGGCTCCTAGCAGCCTTCTGAAAATCCTGTCCTTTTCAGGTTTATAAGTAATTGCAAATTAATCCTTAAAATAAAATAGATACATTTAAAATAATTTTTAAATTCCTAATTACTATGTACTAATACGAGTAACAAGACTATCCAGTATTATCCTAATTAATTTCAATATTAATTCTTGCTAATTAACTCAAGCCAAATCCTCTTTGCCAGGGAAATTAAAGAAACAGTTTTCACTTTTGAATCCCTAAATATAAGATTTAACAACTTTGGAGACGAGGGACGTCCTACATAATGCTAGAAAATAATGTTCTAAATCAAGAGTTTTCACACTCTCCCTTACAAATGACTGTCATCAAAACAGAAAAATCTTGGTCTACCTTTTCAGACTGCATTCTTTCTCTCTTCTGCACTGCAGGCCATGCCTTTAGGCACAGCAGAAGAATCAAAGACAATCCATCAAGAGAGAAGATGGCAAGCAAGAGAAATAGCAGAGAGAACGGCAAAAATGCAAGCAACCCTATTTCAGATTGTTCAGTCACTGGATTTCCCCTGGGGAAACCTCTCTACACACAGATCTATTCAAACAACAATTCTGTTTTCAAAACAGCATCAGTCCTTCAAAATTTAAACTCACTGGATCTAAGGTTCAAGACTGATTTTGATTTTTGCACACAGAACCGATTTTAATACTATTCAGCTATTTGGTGTTTCATCTAAAGTACTGTTAGGCGCCTTCAGAAGGATATCATGCGGGATGAACCACTGCTTTCTGTCCTGCCATTGTAAATGTGGCCTTCTCCAAGCTCTCCTCAGATGAGGAAGAACAGCTGAGCTATGTAAATTCATTCCTAGTTGTACAACACTGGCTGAAGCTCTGGCTGCTTAGGAGTGCATGCAACTTAGATTACTTGTAAAAGAAATTGAGCTCACACTGCAATAGTGTCAGCATCAAAAAATTCCCAGTGAAGGGGAATTTTTGCTCTGCTTAATTCAAGTGCCTTTAGACATATGGAATGTGCCTGCTTAGCCAGATTTTCATAAAAACATTGAACTTGGATAAGGATTGTAATATTTACCAGCACCAATAGCAAACAGGAGACTGACACAAAGTATTCCCATCCAAATCACACAAACATACTGAAAAACAATGAAAAATATTGTAGGTATCAAACAGTATTTTTTATTTTCAAGAAACACATGCCACTATGTTTTGAGCTGAATCAATCATTACCTTTTTCCTCTTCTGAAAGCTCCTCTATGGGCTCCAGCATATGCACCAAGGGTGCCTGCTCTAATAATGAGGAAGAACAGGAACACCAGACAAAAAGGACAGAAGAAGGTCAAGGTCCGGAGTGGGAAAGACAGGCAAAAAAACCACACTGATGTCAACTTCCTTGATTGCTGACAACCTGCTTAATCGCAAGCCCAATGCAACGTGAGTCTTTGCTGCCTTGGGGGTACATTTTTGCAGAGGAGATCCTGATATCATGGTCACTTCAGGAGGGATTCAGTTGTTTGAACACAGGTGTGTTGTGTCATCTCTGATACATCAGAGCTTTAAGCCATCGCTGCAGTGACTGATACATCACACAGCCAATAGAAAAACCCATGCCCTTCTAGAATGGCACCCAGAGGCCAGGTGGGATATTTTTAGACCTCTACAATGACAAGGCCACCCAGGATTATCTAAATCAGTATTGCTGTTAATTTCACCTAAGAAGCAATTTTTTTTAATTTCTTTCAAAATATTATGTACCATTTGATACTAAAAGTCTAGAAAAGACAAGTGAAATGGACACAGAAATCCTCAGAAATATAGATGGAAAAATATATTAACTCATTATTCCAGAGAATTATAAAGTACCGAGTCCGTACATGCAAGACAGAGATATTTTTCTATAAATGATGATTTCCAGTAAAACTACTCTAAAAAATCTTCAATCACTTCAAATTAGTAAGAGTCCGCATTATCATGTGTTTAAAGAAATCCTGAAATGTCTTCTGCTAAAAACACCTTCCTAAACACACTGAAATTATCATTCTGTAGGCTATCAGATATAACTTGTTTTACAAAAGTGAAGTTTATTACAGTTTATTTACAACTTTGTAAACTCCATATATGAAGACATGCTTGAAAATTATTATATATGTAGATCAATAAATATTCAGGCTTTTAAAATGTTAGTATTCACTTTCTATAAATTCATTTGTATCAAGGGAAACTAGAACTTGAGTGCCTTTTAGGGTTTACAATAAAAACAGGTACACAAACTGTACTTTCAGCATTCAACTACAGACATTACAGGAGAAGACAATTTATTGGTCAATATTTTGGGCAAACATGAATTTGCCCCATCTTTCACAAGAGACCTGTTGCACTAAAAATGGTTGATATGCTGTATGGGTAGAAGGGGAGGAAGTGATGCTGCAGTGAAGATGCTCCCTGGCACTTTTTGTATTATCAGGTACAAACATGGATGCACTGTGATAGGCAATCACAATGAAATGAGTGCTTGGAGCTAAGTGACACTTACTACCACATCTCCAATATTCACCATGCAAAGGAGACTAAAACGTGGTGGTATAAATTCTTGGGCATAGGAGCCTCTCTCTCCATGCTTTCCATACCCACGGTGATATTCAGCCTCACACCTGTTTTTTCCAAGCTAGTTACCAGACTTAAGATTTGCTCCCACAGAACTTGTACTAAATAGGAAGTTCTAGAAAAATGCTTCTTATATGATCACAAGATGTTAAGAAGATGCAAATATCAATATATCTTAGAGAAACACTTAAAAGCAAAACTCAGAGACAAACAGACTTGTGGTCTTCAATCTCTAAGGCTGTAAAATTTACCGGTAGCCACAGCATTCCTGGGCACTGGAACATGATTCTTCACACTACTGCTCCTGGCACACACCTGTCCTGCACTAAGACTCTCCAAAACAACATTCAGACAATGTCCGGGATAATTCTCAAAAGCCTGAAGTGCACCTGTTTTGGAAGTCAGAGCCTGAAGCACAGACAAAATGTTCCGGGGTGATTTAATTTAGATGCACAGGCATCAAGTCCAGAGTTTTCAAGTAACTTTATGTAACAGGAAAAACCCAGTCCCCAGAACTCAGATCTGAAAAGAGTCTGCTGATCTGACCTAAAGGTACATGCTTCTCCTCCTTGGTGAACCAGAAACAAAAGAAATTAAAAATCGGTAAAAGAACAGTCCTAAGAGCAAACCCAAAATGCACTACTGTTGCATGTAATATTGTTGGTGACTGCATGATAAGAGAAGATCAAATGCTAACAAACAAGGGAGTGCAACATCTGAGAACATCCACTTCACTGACGTAAGTAGGCCTTCTCTTTCTTTATACTGTACACATATTCTAAGAGATATTTATTAAACATTACATTGGAATCAAATGTAAGAAAAAGTGGCTTGGTTCACCATTACTCTGCCTTATAAACAGGTGTGGAGATGACCTCCCTTTAATGAGTCCTCTCTGTCTGTTTACCACAGGCGTGCTTCTTCTACCCATGTAATCAGGCCAGTCAGCTCTTACCTAGTGCACATTCTTGAATTCAGCACCTAAATACAACCAAGCTTATTTTTAGGAATCACTGAAGTCTGAATACCCAACTAGACCTCAAACCTGTACAAAGCTGTTCTTACAGACTTCAAGTTGAAATGCTGCTGATGCAGATTACAATCCTAAATACTCCGAATTACTGTAACCTAGTCCAGTTCATCCGACTTTTTTTTTCCCCAAAATCTTACCAAGCCTCAATCCAGTGCTAACACTGGATTAATGATTAAACAAATAATCATTATAACTTCTGATTTAAGTAGAGCCAGTTACCTTCCAGTCAATTACTAGCCCTAAAACTAGTTCAGCTGACCCTACCATCTACTTACTCTACAGCAACAACTTTAACATCAGACCTCGCTGGCCAGGATCTCTTAGCTTTCATCCAAGCCTGAGTGTTGAACCTAGACAGACTGCTTATCTTTCTTTTTGGACTCACACCAAGAAATAAATTACTTGCTCCTAGTCACTTCTCAATGCCCCATTCCAGCTGAACACCCAAACTCTCCTTACCCTACTGGGAGTGGATCCCAGGAAGGTGAAGAAAAACAGGAAGCGTGTCATACTCCAGCAGATGACCTGCTGTGTCCTACAAGGGTACTGGTAGAGCTGGAGATTGGAGTCTTGCATCTCAGATGCAAACTCAATTATGCTTTGTCCACTGACACATTTTGAATTCTGTCTCTCATCTCTAGCCCTTTCTTGGCTATAAAATTAATTTAAAATTCATACTTAAACCTATTTGGTCAGGCTCGGCTGCTTCTACCTAGCTTAATGGATCCTTCTTAACCTGATCATGTCTGTCTAAGCCTAATGCCAAACCTAACACAGAGTCAGTGGCAAAACCTTTCTTAGCAATAACCGGGTATCTCTGGGTGATAACAGCCCTTTGCAGACCCTGCCATAAATCAACTTTTTCTGCAGGGATTACCACCTTAACTCCAAACCTAATTCAGTCCCACATCTGACCCTAGCCAAACTCTATTATTGCTACACCCTGACCTGGCTCATTGGCCAACTCTAAACACATCCTTCCTGTGTATCATCAACCAGACTCAGTCTTAAATGAAGTCCTACCTTTATCCCCAGAAGAATGATTCCTGTCAGCCTTAGGCTTGAACCTAACTAAAATGCAGCTTCCAACACCAGTCTTAGGGCCATACTCATCTCACTGGCCTGAACCCAGTCATATTAATACTAGCCATGTCTATTGCTCCACATCTGCCAGAGTATCTCTTCTGCCAGCTAATAAATATGTGTGGAGACATAGATGAGATGTATCAAAAGAACAGCTTGCCTTAATTTCTTTAGTGGATAATCGTATTACTGAAAAAACACGTGTCCAACATACTCCAACAAATAATTAAATACCTGTTTTGAAAAACATCTAAAGAGACTTTCTGTGCATGTGGAATAGGAAAATATATTTAACAATAATGAAAGATTCAGGTTGTATTTCATTCATATTATATTATTTGTCTTTTCTTATCTATTAGTTTAAAAAAACCTCCAGTATTCTGACAGTACTGTTGGAAAAGCAATCTTGTGGCCAACATTTAAAGGAGAAACCCTCTCTGTTTATGCCGAAATATGAAATTCTAAAAATCTCTCAGCCTGAACAGAAGTGTTACAATTATCTAAGGTGTAGTGTCATCTAGAGTAAACACTTGGCTCTCGTGATACAAAAACCCAGGATAAAATGTAAAATTTATTTGTTGTAAATTACTGCAGTTCTTAAAAATGTCAGGAATGTAATCCATGGCTATACTCATTATATACTCAAATACATACAAATTTAACACCCAAAGAGTTGCCAGGCAATCTGTGATAGCTGTAGTTTGGATGTAATTTTTTAATTAAGGCACTTCATATATTTTTCTCTTAACTAATCAGTGGAAAGCCATATACTGCACATAAGCAGTATAAATACTAATTTTAAACCAATATTCTTAAATATGATAAATTTTTGACACTTACCTGAGGCCTCTAAGTTAGGAGCCTAGTCATCTCACACTCCTTCTACAGTCATTGAAAAGACATAGGCAACTTCAAGGAGCAATTCAGATTAGTTCAGCTGAACTAAATTCTGAAGGTGCTCTTTTTCTCTGTTTACTCTCTAGGAAAAGTAAGTACTCCGACTAAATTTTCCTCAGATGCTTCGGCTATGTCCCTAGAGATAGCTGGGCCTTGGTCCACACACCACGTTTGAACACTGAGACATAGGTTTTAATGGACAATCTCATCAGTAGCTTTGCTTTTTAACTACCGTCTTTAATTCCACATAGTATTATTGACCAAAAAAAGATTTAATGTTGAAAAAGTATCAACATTTCAAGAGTAATATAGGAGCCAAAGCCTAATTTTAAAATATTGTTTAAAAAATCATAATTAATCTGTTGACTTTTTGTGAGACTGAAGTAATCTTTGAAAATAAGACCTCAGTTATACCTGTACATAAATGACAGCTAGCTCAGAAATGGACAGAAGAATGGTCTGCCAGGATGGCATTCAAAGCACTCTACCTATCTCTCCCAAGAGATCAGGAACATTAACACAAAAACACTGGGCTAGCAGAGTTATTCTACTACTTTATACCTATGACAACTCGCATTTGTAATTTGGATCTCTTTTCATAACACAGATTTAAAATGTGCAGAACGAATATTAGGAAGCAAAAGTCTTCAGAGCAGCTTTGAAAAATGTACTGAAGTTCACATTACAGAGCCTTTCCCAGAATAAATTTTCTTTCAAACAGGGGAAAAAAACCCAACAACAACAACAAAAAAGAAGGAAGATGTTCCACATGCAAGCTATTGTTCGGTAGGAAAAGTACAGCTCTTGTGATTTCCAAGATAACCTGTGCTAAAGAAATTTGTCTGCAGAAGTTACCAGAAGTGCTTTTCATAATGGCATGAGATGCAGCAATGATGTCTTAATCTCAATCCCTTGAAAATCTCCTGAGAATTTTGGGAAAGACACTATAACTTCTGTTAACCTTTACATTCAGAAGTTAGGTAAGGCAAGTTTAAAAAAATCCAGAAGGGAAGAAAGGGAACAGACAGAGAGACCTGCAGAGATAAATAAAATAATAATCAGCAAAAGAATCTGAAAAGAACACTTTCTTTGAGGTTTCATAATAAACTGATGGTGAATCTTATGCTTATCAATGGCAGGAACTTTGCTATCTTTAGAAGTTTCACAAGATGTCACAAACTTCCTATTAGGAGCAGCAAGAAATCATGGAAGATCCGAATGAACTGATTTAAAATGGCAGAGTACAGAAAATACTAATGTTCACAGGACTGTTCTCATCCTCAGTAAAAATTAAAGTAAATGCTCTAAGAAAGTAAAGCTTAACAAGCTTAGTGGGTAAGTCCTTAGCAGCAATAATCTTCATAAAACTTGTTTCTTAAATTCAGGGCAATAGCTAAGCTACTTGCTGTGAGATCTCTTAGTCAGAACCAGCACTACCGTGCTGGTGCAATGAGGCCATTTTGAATGAAAAAAGAATTAGACTGTTTAAAATAGTATTACTAATTCTCTGTAGTTAATATATTATTATTTTTCTCCACACAACATTTCATTCATATAGTTCAACTTAAAACGAACTACTAATTTTGCATGGCTTAGAGAGGACTCACTGTATTCAAATAATGTTACCATATAATAATTAGCAATAATATAATCTATTTTTCTTTGTTTAATAATTCTTGTCATAACAAATATTTTGAAATTAGTGCATCAGTTTTTCATTCCTTATCAAGTTATTGAAAGCTTAATGCATACTACCCTTTCTCCTCATATGCCTTTTCAGAACCTTTTGTATTGAAAAAGAAAAATTCTCTACATTTTTCACAAATTCCATTTATTCTCCCTTTGCTCTGTTTCAAAACTAAGAGGAATAAAAAGAAAAAACTGTTATTTAATTACAATTCAAAATTAAAAAACTCTTTTAAATATCTTACTTGCTCAAGGTTCTTCAATACTTTTCTACTTAAAACACAAATGAAGAATTTATTGACTGCAGAATATCAGTATGATAAGAATGCTCCCATTACCTTGTATACTAATTAGGAAAACTATTTTCATGATGTATAAAACAATGTAAATCCCTTCCCTCACTACCAAATGATACCACAATACCACATGCTAAATAATGACCTACATATAACCACAGATGTACTCTGCAAGAATTAGAACAGGACAACTGCCTAATTTGATTATTTCTTGTGTATTTTTACTCATTGTCATTTGAAGTCACTGGAAAATTCGATACTTCAAGACTTCTAAACAAACATCTCTACATGTCTCCCTATAGAAATTCCAGTAGGTGCATATACCTATTCAGTACATACATATTTTCCATAAGAAAACTTCTTTTTCCTCAGTAGGTTTCATCTACCTTAATGTGCTTCAACACTACACATGTCCTAGGACATATTCTCAAGTTATTTTCATTTGTTTTTAATTTGTTCTTTTCAATAGTGTACCCTTATGATTTCTTCACAGGAACTCCCAATGCTGACATATAGCAAAGCAATTCAAATTATGTTCTCTCAATACATACTCAGAGCTAGGGAACACATGACAAGGAACACACATGAAAAGACTGTTAGATTTTAAAGTACTAGATCTAGACCTATCAAAAAAAACGTACCGTGCATGGTAACTGGTGGACTTCGTTTGGGTTCTTCAAGATGCTCTACAGTAGTCTTTGCTAAAATAGCATAATAGTAAAAAATAATAGATTTATAATAAACAGTAACAGACAAATGCGGATTCTTAAATGTAGCAATAGTCAATCATATTTATAAATTAGATCATTTTTGGCTTTAATGAGAATAAAAATAAATCATTTACAAAGTGAAAACTAGTCCTTCATAACATAAAAGTACATCTCTATATATGCTTAACATTTTTAATACTTCTAGAATCAGAAAAGAAACTAGGAACTTAATTATCATCAACTAGAATGTGATCATCTCTTTGGTCACGTCCATATGCTGTCTTTGCATCACAGGGAAGAAGATGTGACCCAAAGCTGCTTAGTCAAGACCAGCCTGATTGAAGTTTGTACTCCCTAAAGAGGATCTGCAGCATCCAAACTTCACATCAATTAGTGCAAACCCTACCTATATCATGTACAGAGTGTAGCCTTGTAGTGAATTATCACTTCAACCCTACAATCCTCAGATGAACTTGGGCCTAGGAGCAAACTCGCCTGCGTGCCATGGACTTACACTCTGTGCTTCACTGAGGTTGAATAGGACCAGCTCCAGATGAAAAGCCACATGGCCACAGTACCATTCTGCTCTCCTCAAAATTAACATACTCCCTGCTGTTTGACTTGCTTCAAGCCAATGCCTTGCTAACAGAGCAAGACCGTTTCCAAACTGTGACTACAACAAATTCAGCTGTCACCTATTGCAATAAGCTTACTTTAAGTCACTGCAACTGCAGCATTAACTATGTGGGTGTTTGTGGTGCAGGAAAAGATCCTGAAACACTATTATCAGGTTTAGCTATTTGTAATGGACTTCAGATGTTAAAGCATTGCAGAGACAAAAATGTCAGAGTTCTTAACATTCTTTGAATATCTGTGTCTTAACTGAGAATTTAATCAGTTTTATCTACTCCTTCAGTATTTTCCCTTTTCTGAGCTCTGCAGCCTAAGGACAGTCGAGCATGAAAAAAACCCAATTAAAACTATACTTCATAAAGCAAAGCCGCAAGTTTTTTACATAACAAAAACCAAAGTTGCCTTATTTTACATCACTACTCAGGCAATCAACATTGTACAGTAGAAATCCTTACAGCTACAAAACATGATTTTTGCAAACCAGGGCATGGAAACAGGTAAGTACTCCATAAAACACAAATTTCCAATACTGATTTTATTTCAGTATTTTGTTAGCAAAGTTGGTGTCTATATTTTTTAATGAATTGCAACGTTTTAGCACAGCTGCAGAAATCAAACAAAATCTGGTTTTTCTTACATTTTGTACTTACCATCACTTATTTTAATGCTTGGAACTGACCTTGTGGACAAATCTTTTATCTAAAAGAAAAAACAGGTACATGAATAGTTACAAATGTAAAGGATCAATATCTAGAATGAATATGTAGCATAAAATACCTAGTTTCAGTTCTATTCTGTAACAGAAATTACTGGTTATGATTCAGGCAGAAAAATACTACTTCTGTGGAACCCTATTGCCCAATATGCTTAATGAATGCTTGAAGACTTATTTCTGATTGTTGTCTTCATGCTTTGTACATCCTGTTATTGCAAGTTATAAAGTGAAATGAGAGCAGACTTACGGGCCACATCAGCATTTCAGTTTCAATACTTTCTTCTTCAGCAATTCATGTTCCATACTGCAAGTCTAGCTCCCCTCTAGGGAAACACTAGAGTGTTTAATTACACATTGATTTTAAGTGCATGAACAGTTCTCCTTTCTGCTGTACAGTTTTGTCTATTTGACACTCCAAGACAAGCACTAAGCTGAGAGCACAGATGAAACACACTGGCTGTAATTTGATCTAAAGAAAACAGGAAACTTGTGAATCCTGTATCATTAAAATTATGTTCTTCACTCCAATTCCCCAAACAGAAGGAAACCCCAAACAATACATTCACATAGTCAATGCCAGCTGGAACTAGCACAAGATACTGGACCGTGATCCTCTTTTATTTACCAATTTTGCTACAGCCAGTAGTGCCTCAATTCATTGTCCATTCAGTTTGGATTCTACAAAAGTGAATCCATTTCTCAAGCCCTTCCAGTTTCCAAGAATTGAAAATGTAGATCTTCACAGCTGTTTTACAAACACAACAAAAACACTGGACCCCTCTGAACCTATTATACATTTGTGGTCATACTGTTATCTTTTAAAAGGTCGCTTTAATCCTAGATGAATTTCTTGAAGTAAGTTCTCCATTGCTCCCCCTATCAAATTTGTTAAGGTGGAGATGTAACAGTCATTATTTTCTTTGTATCTTTTAAACACTTAAATACAGGTTTAACATTAATCTCAAGAAAAAGATGCAAAGTCAGATGCTGATTTGTAAAGAATGCACCATCTAATAGATGAATAGGTTGTAAGGGCCACATAATCATGCCACAGTCTAAACCCCAGACCAACCCGATCTTCACCCACAAATCACCTTCAAAAACATACAACTATGTTTTAACAAGAGCTTATTTTAAGAAAAAATAATACTTTTCCAAACATAAAATCAGAGACCCCCTCAGGCTGGATGTGACCCATAAGGATCAAGTCCCATTCCCTGGTTCTTACAGGACTACCTAAAACTTAGACCATATCACTAATAGCATCACCCAGATGGTCCTTGAACTCCAGTAGGCTTAGTGCTGTGACCACTTCCCTGGGGAGCCTGTTCCAATTGGTGAAGACCCTTTTCCTAATGTCCAGTCTGAACTTGCTCTGACAAAGCTTCGTTCCATTTCCTCGTATCCTATCACTGATCCCCAGAGTGATCAGCACCTCCCTCTCCACTGCCCCCCTTGATGAAACTGTACCGCAATGAGGTCACCCCTCAGCCTTCTCTTCTTTGAGCTGAACGAGCCAACATCAACTATTCATCCCAAATCTTTCCCCATCTTCGCTGCCCTCCTCTAGACACTCTCTAACAGCTTAGTATCTTTCTTATATTGCGGTGCCCAAAACTGCCACAACATTCAAGGTGAGGCCGCACCAGTGCAGAGCAGAGCAAGACAATCCCATCCCTTGACCAGCTGGCGATGCTTTGCCTGATGCCCCTCAGCACATGGTTGTCCCTCCTGGCTGCCAGGACACTGCTGACTCATATCCAACTTGCCATCAACCAGGACCCTCAGATTTCTTTCTGAAGAGGTTCTCTCCAGCCCCTTGTACCTATGACCAGGTAGAGAATCCGGCACTCGTTCTTGTTACATTTCATAGAGTAATAATTTAAGTAATTATTCTCACAGTTATAAATACGATAGTTTCAGTGTGAGAAGTGATGTATTTTCAGGTTTCAAATACTAAATCTCATTACGATTCTTTTGTGACAGACTAAATACTCTTCACTATCAAAAATTTTTCAGCTGTAGAGGTCTTTGGTAACTGCAATCTAGTAAACCTTCAATTTCAAACTTACTGAAAGTATTTGGTTTATTGAGCCCTTCTTTCTCAGACACGTTTTAATTCATGGTTTACATTCCTGTGTCTTTTTCCAGATCTATTCTTAATTACCAAGATAATTTCCAAAGTGTAACCAAAACATTATAGCAATACTATTACGAACTGTGAATATTAAATATGCAATCAGAGATACATCAAAGATCAAAAGCTAGAAAAATGTTTCTCTGTGTCCTGTGCTCTCTGAAACAACAGACCTGCTTCTTCTGAGCAATAACCAGATCATTCTGCTGCTGAAGCCTCCGCTCCAATCCTTCTATCTTCCTCTTGTAAAAGATGTTATTTTTATTCAGGTCTTCCCTTGCTGATGATTTAACCGTCTCAATCTGTGACAGTAGCTAGAAAGGAATCCAAAGAAAAGTAACTTCATCTTCATATTACAGAAAATACTCTAATGCTATAAAGCTTGAACAAGCTTATATACCCATACACTCATATGTCATGCTTAGATACTTTTAACTTTTTTTTTCAGCAAAAACTTAATTTGTCTCCTGCAATTTCACTGGGACTTACTTGTATCACAAAACTCTTGTCTGGATCACTTTTTATTTACACAAGGAAGACCACCTAAATCTCAATACAAAGAAAGGGACATACAAACACATTGCCAAGACTACTTCAAACTAAGAGTGCAGGAAAAAGCACACAATTCTATAAAAATGTTTGAATTGTAAATAGCGTCAAATAGTGATAGTTTTAGATGATATGTGAATTGGCATAATAAACCTAAGATATTAACTCTGAATGTGGAAGAAAGGAAACAATATTTAGGTGCGCCATCCCAAAAGTAATACTTACATTACTCCTCCCTTATTCTATTCTTGCATTGTATGTGGGTGTATCATTAACTACATCCTTTCTGGGGGAATGTTCCATGGTTCCTCCCCACTGTTTTCTTGCCAGAGGAGGAGAAGCATTGGTCAGACCACTATGATCTGCTCAGTTCTTACATGGTCACGCAGATGAAAGGAAAATGAAAGGAAAAGAAGCAAGAGAAACAAAGCAGGAAAGAGATTAAAAAAGAAATGTAGACATAAAAAAAATCTGAGGAATAAAGCTTTGTATAGTAAACTATATAAACCAATGCAAAATAAAACGCCATGGTGTTTTTTTCCTGGAAAAGCTGAACAGATTCTGAGTTAGAAAGCTACAACAGAAAAAGTAGTAGAGAAGTGATAGAAAAGAGAAAAAAAAAAGACTCAGACATATGCCACAGGTTCATGGTAGCAGCAGGTACAGGGTGGATGAAAGCTACATGTTGGGAAATCATCTCAACTACCCAGCCTATCCACGTAACACTGAAAATACTGTATAATACAGTGCCCACAGAATTAGTTGCAAGCTCTTTGAAAGAGATACAGTGTAAGGTTTCTGTGAGATTCTGAAATGATAAATTCCATTTCAACCCTGGCCTCAACTGAAACATCAAGATCCTAGGAACACAGTGATAATAAATACACTCTTATGAACTCTTGATATCTAACAGATGTGCTATAGCGTATCAAGAACTACTGAAAGGGTAAGAAAATAAGAAAAATATCTCCTTTTAGTGTAAGTGGTGTGCTGTGCTACTTACCAGGGACTTTTCTGTCTCATGGTCCTGACGAAGGCCTTGCACTAGAGATGTCCACTTTCTTTCCTGCATAGTGGAAATCAGTTAACAACACACTAACATTTTGTTTGATATATGCAGCTTAATTTCTTGATAGAAACACATTACCATTCAGTTCAATATATGCAGCATAAAAAAAAAAAAAAGCATAAATAAACCATAAATAGCAAAAGAACCACTACTGATGATATGAAGTTTAAGTAATCCAGTATGTGAAGTCTACAACAGCCACCAGCATGTTTTATATATCTGAGTGTGGTTTTCTTACCAATCACTTTAGGAACTATGTATTTGCTCAGTGATTTGTATATACAGTCACTGCATTTTGATATATCTCTGTGTATTAACAATCAGAGTAGTAAGAGCAGGAGGTTTTCCCCACCCAAATAATGTTGTTTCAAGCACTCATTAACAACGTATTCTGCATGATAATGACAAAAGAATGTATTAACATGAGTTTTAGAGCAAAGCAAATCTTCAGTGAAATAAAAAAGGTAAAATTAAGTTTTCCACTTTTTGAGCGGAACTTATTAAACTCATACATGACACCAGCAGTACAGAAAGACCTTCACATCCAAGAGCCATGAAACATATAACGCATGTAACAAATCTTGTCAGAAAGCCTCTTAATTTTTCTTTCTCTCTGGTGAAATGGAATATTCCAATTTTTCTCTAAGATCAGCAAACATAAATGCTTCATTAGAGCCTTCTGGAATTGAACTGCAACCATACTTGGCAAAGCTAGGTATATTTAATCATAAACGAGAATATCAATAAATAAACAACAATTACTTTATAAATAAAGCAAAATAAATCCATGATTGCCCTTATAGAGATGGTATCAGATCTTTCTACACAGGCATTTTTGGCATTGAGAAGAATTAAAATCTTGCTTATGGATTTTTAACCCTAATCAGAGATGTACAAAAACAAAAAGAACACAAGTAGTCTGTCAAAAGCAATGCATTAAGTTACAGTGTTACCTGTTTTTCCAGAAGTTTAACCACATGATGATGATCCTGGGTACTCTGAGGTTTCTCCTCATGGCTGTCTTTCAGCGTTCCTAAATTGGACTTTTGTTGCACATTGGACTTTTGTAAATCTAACAGTTGCTAACACGAGGGAGGAAGAATATGAAATTTACTTTAAACACAACAATGCAGAGATTGCATCAGACACTTCTCCAATTTCTCGTAAGTTCAGCATTTACAAAATTTCATGTAATTATTAATATCTACCTCCAAGGTAAATATGACTTGTAAAAGTACACCAGACCTACCAGCTACAAAACATAAGGTGCTCTGGTAAGGCCGTGCAGATTTGTTTTCCAACCCACCTGCACTTTTATGATCCTCTTTCTAGTGAACATTCCCAAAGCATGTCTTGAAAACACATGAATCTCACTGTCAGGACTATAATGCAGAGGTTAGAATCCTCTATGCCAGTTATGAGAATATTAACATAAGGGTACCTAATAGATAACAACTGTGATCGTATTTACTAATCTATAAACAGGCAAAGGTTGAGGAGTAGAGAAATGGACATAATTGCTGAAGGCATCATTCATTTGTCAAAACAAAGCTATTAAAAAAAAAAGAACTGAGATTACATAAAAAAGTACCAGTATACACAGATGATAATGATGATATGGCTATCATTCAACCATTATTTTGGAGTTCTGTAGAACTTTACAACAACTACATCACATTTCTCATCTTTGAGGTTCACTGCCACCTACTTTAAGGGATTCATGCTTTAAAATATTAGAAAATTTAAATTGCTTACATTTTCTAAGGTTGAATTTCTTGAATTTAATTCTTTAAGTTCTTTCATAAACATCTCTTTCACTTTTTCTATTTCATCAGCCAACTTCTCTCTTTCCTCTTCTTTCCATTTATGAAATGATTGTAGAATTTCTTCTTCTTTTGATTTCTGCTGTTCATGTTCCTGAAATTTTTTTAAAAACACTGTTATTTTTCCTCACACAAATTCAAGCACCCAAATTACACATGGGACACAGTTACTTTTGAGGCGTAATATTATGACATCAAAAAACATAAAAAACACCAGTTTCTGAAGAGCTCTAGAGTAGCAAAATATGCATTTTGCTAGCAAAACAAGTACGCTTCAAGAAATTTTGGTAGGTTATTTTTTTTGCTGATTAACAAACAAACAACCTTATTTGGTGATGTCAAAGGTCCACCTAGTTCAGCATCCTGTTTCTCCAGTGTACATGTAAGAAAGGCTAATACTGGGGCAAGCAAACAGGCATGTTCTTCTTGACAGTACCCAAGCTGCCAACTGTTTCCAGCTCAGAGGACTTCTTCAGCCTGATACAGTTCTGTAAGCTTCAGTAACTCAGTAACCTTCAACATTCCTTCTCATACACTTTCACAGTCCTCCCTTGCGGCTGCATCAGCCTTTAGCAACTGCAGCGTCTTTTGCCAATGAGCACCTCAAGCTGCGTGAAGAGCCAAGTACTTTTTTTTTGTTGCTGTTTGAATCCGGATCCTCCCAGGTTGGTTTGGTTAAGTCCTGAACTGGAAAACAGAGTGAATGATTGACCCTTATTCACTCTCTAACTCATGACCTACAGGTATCAGCATCTCACCCTCTATGTTCGCCAAGCTGTTGTCTCTTCTTCAGATTGACAACTCTCTGCATGCTGAGTCACTCTAGTTACTGAATGATCATCTTTGTAGCCCATCTGCCTAACTTTTATAGTTCTATCTTCTTTTTAAGCTGAAGAGACTAGACTCACACAGTGCATTTTTAGGCTGTGTCTTGCACAGGGGTTCAAGAATAACTTGTAATATTTGATTTTCTTTGCTGGCTGCTGGGCTAACATTTCCTTAGGACTTACCACAACCTTAAGATCTTGCCCTTCAGTAGTCGCACTCAGTTGAGAACACATCATTTTGTAGGTGAAGTTTTTTTTCCCCCTGCACATTTACCCCACTGTATCTTACTGTTATATTACTTCAACACTCCATTACCTAGTGACGCATTTTCATAGTTCCCAACTTGTTTTTAGGAAACACCTACATCTTTCCATCACAGCATTCACTCTGAATTTGCTCTCCAACTATAACATGCAATCACTGCACACCCAGGAAGAATGGGATCTTCTGTATCCTTTCACCTCAAAGGAGTAGAAGGGATCAAGAATAGGAAGCATGGCAGTTTTTATACAAATTCTATCCAGTAGTAGTTGTCCTAAAAAAAAAAACCCATATGAGAAAGATCTGCTCTTTCAATCAAAAGACTGTAATATGACGACACCTGAATTGACAGTGGCTGTCAGTCATGGCAGACAAACCGTAACCAGTCACACTTTTGAAAGCTTCTTATTGTGTAACATGGTAGACTGTAGCTTCAGGACATTTCAGGGAGTCTCCTTGCAGTTAGGAGTCTCAGCTAAGACAAGTGACTTCAAAACATGCCCCTAAGGCACCAAAAATATCTACATTACACTTATGAATACTCCAAGTTCCCTCTCATTAAGAAAACAATGTTTCAGGGGCAGTAGAAATACGTTATAGATGTACTTCTCAAAATTTAGGCATAGAATGAATAAGTAGAATACTTGCATATGTCCACATAGGGCCAAGGGCCATTAATCTGACAGTGCTTGCTCTCCTAAACAAAGTTCTACCAGCTTTTGATTGGGTCATTCAGTCCTTTTGAAAATAAGAAAAAACCCAAACAAAATCACAAAACAAAAACCCAGGAAGCTGAACAGTCCCAAGAAAGGGAGAACAAGAGGACTGAAAAAAGAAAGTCTGAAGCTGTGTTTAGGGAAAGAAACGCTGCATGTTTTACCAAAGATCAGGGTTTCCTATGAAAATAAGGAAGAAAATAATCAACAATCATAGAACAACAGTTTGGATGGGACCTCAAGGATAATTTGGACCAGCCTTCTTTGGCAACAACACAGTCTAAACAAGATAGCCCAGCACCCAGCTGAATCTTGAAAGTGTTCAACATTGGGAAATCCAGCACTTCTCTGGGGAGATTATTCCAACGGCTGATTATTCTCACTGGGAAAAAAACTGTCCTCTTGTGTCCAACTGTCTTCAGGAGTAACTTGTACCCATTACCACTTATCTTTCCATGAGACTCCTTGTAATGGGAGTCTATCTTCCCTGTATCCACTGTTCAAATACTGGAAAATGGTGATAAGGTCTCCCCTAAACCTTCCTTTCTAAAGGCTAAACACATTCAGCTCTCTCACCCTTTCCCCATATGACAGGCTTCCTAGACCCCTGATCACTTTTGTGGCCCTTCTCTGTGCCTCTCCAGTCTGTCCACATCTTTTTTTTGTATAGTGGGGACCAAAACTGAACACAGTTTTCCTATGGTAATGATATACACATTTTGTTTAATCCCTCTTAATTCAAAATCATAGCATGGTTTAGATTGAAAGGAACCTTAAAGATCATCTAGTTTCAATTCCCTCTGTGCAGTGACACTTTTCACAAGACCAGGTTGCTCAAACCCCCATCCAATCTGGCCTTGGAACATTTCCAGGGATGAGGCATCCACAACTTTTCTGGGCAATCTGTTCCAGTGACTCACCACCCTCACAGTAAAGAATTACTTCTTAACATCTAAACTAAACCTACTCTCACTTTCAAGACATTCCCCATTGTCCTATCACTACACAGCCTTATGAAAAGTCCTTTTCCACCTTTCCTGTAAGCCTCCTTTAGGTCCTGGAAAGCTTCTCTAAGGTCTCCCCTTCTCTTCTCCAGGCTGAACAACCCCAACTCTCTCAGCCTGTGTTCATAGGAGAGATGCTCCAGCCCTCTGATTCTTTCTTTCAAAGCATAATGGTTGGTTTTATGTTTGAAGATCCTCAAACTCCATTAGAAAAGCCATTCAGAAGTTTTGAATATTGGGAGAAAGTTCTCAGAGGTTATGCTAACAACCAAAAAACACTCCTTTTAAACACAATACAAGGCAAACTGCAATGCAAGGATCAGCACTTAGTTCAATTGTGAGACTTATGTATCTTGTCTCTTATGCCAAGAATTTGCTCTTCAAACCAAAGCACAAAGCCCCTTCCCCATCAAAAAAAAATTCCATTGCTGCTTCTATAGCAAATTCTATCTTTGTATTTACTTAAACAGAAATGAAAACTGTGAAATGATCTGAAATTATGAAGTTTTTAAAAAAATAATTAAGTTACTTATTTTTTTCTCTTTATGAGCCAGTAAGCATACTCACAAGATACAGCATCATCCTAAAGGCTACATGTGACAGCAAATGGATAATTACTACTTACAAATCCTTCTGTTTTACTCACACAACAATAGCTAAGACTACTTTCTGGTTTTTCTCTCTGGTCAGCCAAATCGTAAGGATTTAAAGACCAATATGCAAGTTCAAGATTGCTTTGTTTTTTCTCAGCCTCTCTTCCTTGAGCTGATTTGCATCTCTGTTAAACACTAAAGCTCCTCACAGCAAAGAACAAATCCTACCCAGTTTATAAAGTCCCATGTAAAATCACAGTCATTTCTAAGAAACACTTAATCATCACAAAGTATCATGTCAAAACCAACTTATATTTCACCCTAGCAAGGCAATTTTATCTGCTTCAATAACAGGGCACACATCTTATGGACTGGCAAATCCTATGAGAAGTGCTGTCTAAAGTATTGATTTAAAATATGTCTAAAACAAAAGTAAGGAGAAAGTGGACGGTCAAAATTATGGGAAGCAAGGGAAGGCTATGCTTCAATGCTCAAACACCATCACTGCTTGACAGGCAAGGTACATTTTTCTCTGTTCCTGTTACAAAATGAGTGAACACAGTCCAAAGCACCAGTTCTTTTGAGACCTTCACATTCCTTGGTCCATATTACCTTAGACAACTTGACCATATTAGCCTGTCGCTCAGATTCTAACTGCAACTTGGTGAGCTGCAATTCCTCCTTCAGTTTTTCAATCTCATCCTGCATTTTTTCTGTCCTTGCTTTCCTCTTCTGTTCTGTTTGAAAGAAATACAGATTTTAACAAGATTTGTAATTTCTGGCACTATGATACTTCCTGCAAATATATTTCTTGTGTTTCCGTAACATCTTAATGAAGTGTGACTTTTTTAGACCATTTGCCCTCTCACTACCATGATTCTCCAAAGATACTTTTAAATGTAGATGTTCTCTGGACTGCTAACTTACCCTGACACTTCACCGACATGTGAAGGAGGTTTATGAAATAATTACATGAAAAATTATTCTAAAATCTAATGTCAAAGGCATCTAAGCAACACAGGCTCATAAAAAGGATGTATAAAGGACAAAGTGAATCTCAGTAATTCAATTCTGCTAGGTTTAATTTATTTAGAATAATTTTTGTAAGGAGCCCACTTGGAATACAACTGATTTTTTATGTGGGAAGAGTTGAAGGAATATTACTGTAACAAAAAAAATGTTAAGATATGAAAACATCACAACAATCTTCAGTCTTGAAACATTTTATCAATATACCAAGGATTTACTAGCCCATCATCCGGGACTTCAAGCCCACTGCAGAATATTATTTCAGAAATAACTGCATTAGGTATTTCTCTCATAGTCATTTCAAGGCTAATCCTTTTGTATGACAATTACTTCAACTGTTTCTGCACTGTCTTCTACTGTTGTTTTTATCAAGTGTAAGGTGCACAAGGTATTTCTTCTTCCAAGATATTCACACCTCCCCAGGCGCTTTCTCAGAGCCCTCTCACTGCTGCTACTGTTTTATTTGCCTGAGGAGCTACAGTTCAGACCTCGCTAGGTTCTTCATACTTTCTCCTCCCAAATGCTCTTTTTCCCTTGTTCATTTCCAATCACTGCCTTTTGTCAACATTTGTTAGTCCTTAGTAATAAATCACAAGCATGCAGCCTAACAGGAAGGAGAGAATTTAGAGACGAATGAAAGAACCTCTGAGAGCATCATTTTTCAAACTAAACATTTTTCAACAAAGAGAGACAAAAGTATGCAAGTTAGTGGTAAAGCAACCTAGAGTATCATAGAGAGATGAAGTTAGATTGTTCTCAACAGTTTCTCCTTCTCACTGTATTTTGCAGTTAGTTATGTTCAGTACAGCCTGATCCTATTCAAACTGATTTCAGGTGGGGTGGATTATTTCTGTATTGATAATTATATATTTACAAAACATATCTTCCTTAGCACACTTTTCATTTTACCCACACCTTCATAATCTACATGCCTAAACAGAAACTGTGCTCTGAGCTCTGCTACTGGCTAAAGCATTCAGCAGGAATGCTAGTTTGAATGGGTGCTGCAAACATGGAACACAAGTTTTTACGAATTATTTTCCAGAGACTGAAATATATGTTGCCCAATACAATTTGTCAGTCAGCGTTGCTTGCATTCACACTACCTAGTACCTGCCACATAAAAATGAAAAGTGAAAATTATTCTTCCAAGCTACAAAAAATCACGGAGTGCATGTCTTAATGCATTTACACTTTTCTGAACTACTTCTCCTAATTTTTTGGGTAACATTAAAGTACGTACCGATCTCAGATTCTCCTGGATGACGCCTTTGAATGTGACTTTGTAAAAAGTAATAGGTCATAAAAGCCTTTTCACAAAACTGACACTACAAAAAAATAGTTAAAAACATATTAGTAACATCTTTTAGGTAAATATAGTGGTTAAGGTTTTAAAAGGTTATTACATTTTGTCCATATGTGAAAAGAAGGTAACTTCAGTAAATCCCATCTCAAAAGAATAAGGACTAAAACTGTCACAGTGTCAAATTTCTGTAAAGTTATTAGTATAGCTAAAGACTCACAGCGATGGCCATGAGCAAGAATCAAATTGTGTTAGGCACTGTACAAATTCTGAAAAAAAAAAGGCTCTGTCCAAGCAAGTTCAAATTCAGACATAAACCACAGACAAGGATTCATATAAGTAGGTAGAGAACTATAAGGAAGAAGTAAGACAACACTACTCAGGCAAATACAGATACCAGCCAACTAGTAGCTCGGGTGTACTTAAGATTCCTGTAACAAAAAAAGTAAAGTGCCACATAGCTGGAAAAAACCAATAAAGATGAATTTGAGTATACGTAAATGAGCTATAGGATGGCAATACTCAAAGGACCATAAACACGTTAAAAACTCAGACATTTCAACCAAGGGAAGGTAACTGTACACAATTTTGTAAGAAAAGGTATATAGCTACATTAATACACTACCTAGCATCCTTCTGAAGCACAAAGCTTTTTCAGTTACCGGTTCTATGATTTACTTACTAGTTCTGAAGTTAAATTTTAAGTTAAATTTGGATCACACCCTTTTTATGATTTTTTTTTTGTTTACCTTCAAAATACATTCTACTAATGTTCAGAATACTAAAAACAGATGGATAGTACAAGGACAGAAGACATACCTACAGACTTTTTACCACAATCACAAGACTACGAATGGGGTCCCCTTATTGCTTTAGGTTGGGCTGTTCATTACTTCTGTCTCATAATTTTTTTCAAATATACTTTAACAAACCACAGATACTCAGGTGAGTCCTTTTCCTTATCAGTGTGATATGACTGCAAGAGACTGACTTAACAGACTCAAGATCTTGCCATATTCAACGCCAAAAGGAGGATCTGGGGAACTATAGGCCTGTTATTCTGACATCAGTCAGTGCCTGGCACGGTTATGGAACAGATCATCTTAAGTGTGATCGCATGGCACAAACGACCAAGGGATCAGACTGGGCCAGCATGGGTTTGAGAGAGACAGGCCCTGCCTGACCAACCTGATCAATCCTTTTATAACCAGGATGGTGTCCAGACACTAGTGGTGTTCATCAGGGCTCAGTCCTGTTTAGTATCTTTATCAGTGATTTGGATGAGGGGATCAAGTGCACCCTCACTAAATTCACAGATAACACCAAGTTGGGCATGAATGTTGATCTGGTGGAGGGTAGGAAGGCTCTGCAGGGGGATCTGGATAGGATCGATTTGTGGGCTGAGGCCAACTGCATAAGGGTCAACAAGACCAAGAGCTGGGTCACAACCCCAACACAGCACTGCAGGCGGGGAACAGAGTGGCTGGAAAACTGGACCTGGGTGTGTTGGGTGACAGCCACTCAACATGAGCCAGCAGTGTGCCCAGGTGGCAAAGAAGGCCAATGGCACCCTGGATTGCATCAGGAGTAGTGTGGCCAGCAGGACTAGGGCTCTCCCTCTGTACTCGGCACTAGTGAGGCCACATCTTGAATTCTGTGTTCAGTTCTGGGCCCCTCACTACAACAAAAACACTGAGATTACGGGATGAGTTCAAAGGAGGGCGAGGGAGTTGGCAAAGGGTCTGTAGGGTAAGTCCTATGAAGAGCAGCTGAGGGAGCCAGGGTTGCTTAGCCTGGAGAAGAGGAGGCTCAGGGGAGACCTTACTGCTCTCTACAACTGCCTGAAAGGAGGTTGTAGCCAGGTGGGGGGTCTGTCTCTTCTCCCAGGCAACCAGTGAAGGACAAGGACTTAGCCTTAAGCTGCACCAGGGGAGAGGTTCAGGTTGGGCATCAGAAGGAATTTCTACATGGAAAGGATTATTAAATACTTGAATGGACTGCCCAGAGAGATGGTGGAGTTCAAAAAATGAGTGGACATTGGAGTCCGTGCCATGGTCTAGTTGACAGGGTGTTGATCAGTTAAAGGTTGGACTTCATGATCACAGAAGTCTCTTCCAAACTAAATGATTGTGTGAAATTCCCAGATTTCATATAATATTTAAACTACTGATACTGGTAGCCAGGTATCTTATAAAATACACCCTTCAGCAAATATTAAAACCATGAATAATTAAGACAAATTTTGTTGAACAAATGCAAGCAAGTCCTAATACAAAACCAAAGTAAAGTGATATAGCATGGCAGCAATGAATTACTGGCAGTCCAGAGGGAGCTTACAGTGTAACAGATTGCACGTGATTTATGGAATGAAATTGGCTGTGAAATAATGTTATTCATTCAAGCACAAACTTCATGTCAGTTCAACTTGCTGGTAGTGAAATAAAGCTTCTGCTACAGGAGACAGGTTTAACACAGGGAACATTCAGGTTTTGAATTATGCAACACTTTCCTTGCAACTACTCTTTACAGTGTTAGCCACAATGTGGACTTTATGCCTACACCGTACATAAGAATATAAGATTTCTGAACAAAGTATCAAAAAAGTGAAAGATGTTATTTAAATTTGAATTTGTGTAACTCAGATGAAGGTATTGACCAACAAGTCACCCTACGTGACTTGTAGGTACCAGTACCATTTGAAAGTAGCACTTCATGGTTAAAATTATATGGGTGGTTGTTGTCGGGGTTGGTCTGAGTCAAGACACGTCTTTTCATAGAAGTGTGGTGAAATGCTTGTTTATTAACAACAATGCACAGTTTTTATAACAGCCAATGATATAAAAAAGCTTGCTTGTTACACTTGAGTTTGCACCCCTCAGATAGCATGCTAATTAGTTATATATTTGTTACTCACACCCTTAGCAATCACAGTGTTTAGACTTCATTTTTCTTATCTTTGCCTGTGCATTTTTAAGTTCTATTTTTGACTATATTCAAGGTCAAATTATTCTTTGTTGGTAAGGCCCCCACACAGCTGCAGAGCTTTGTTATGTCCTCTCTCTGCTAAAAATCTTTCTACAGGTGGTGGATTAAAGGCATTACATCTGAATTCCAAAGCATGCTCACATTAGCCATAAAGTGCACCTCCACTAAAAACCACAAGTAACTATTTACAGGCTTATTTGCAGAACATCCAAGCCTTTGAGGGGATGGGACCTGAACTACCCTCTGAGGAACACCAGTAAAACCCCTATGATCTGGCAGTGCAGATCAGCCAAGCTCATGGCACATATAAATATCACACAACTACTGTTTCATGATCACACTGCTACTCTGCATTTACTACACTAGGAAGAGTTTAATTTAGCTCTGGCATTCACACTCAGAATCCTGAAAACACTGTAGGAATTTTGTGTATTCAACATCACTCACTGAACTCACTTTTCCTAAGTGAACTTAAGTAACTTCTAGAGACAAGAAATTACTAACAGAGAGAAAAGAAAGTGAGGAGGGCAAAACTTTACATTAAATTAAATTAAAAATGGGAAATAGGTTTCCATCCCTGCTTTACTGCAAATGCCACTGAACAGATTGGTGAGGCAAGTTCACTAGCATGTTTTTCAGCTTGCATAGAGACATACTACAAATATTTCAGGAAAACTTGATAATATTTAGCAATCACTGTATGAGAATTATTTAAGTTTATATATAAAATGATGCATGCAATCAGGTGTTTTTGTTTTTTTTGTAACACAGGACAGGCAAACTGCTCTGTAAGTTGCATAAAGGCTTTTTAAAATAATACCAAACTAGTAGCTTGGCCTTAAAACTAACACTCGAATGCCTCGAGATCAGGTTCCCAAGAACCCTGCCATATGTATAGTTCTACTCTTGGGGCATAAGGTGCCTTTTGCCTCACCAAAACACTTGAGCCAATTTAGCTGATGTCTCACAAAACTGAACTCCGCCTGTAACTTTAAACATACAGACATGAACAGCTAGTCTGAAACCACGTCCAGTCTGTGTCCAGTGTACTCTTTAGACTTCAGACTACATTTGAAGCTGCAATTCGCTTTCCTGAAACCTACTGGAAAACGCTGAAGCTGAAAAATATTTCAATCAAACTATTACTCGCATAAGACAAAAACCCCTCCCAAAAAAAACTAAGTGCCATGACACTGACAGAACAGCAATGAACTAAGACTCTTAGGAAATACACTTAAGGAACAGATTGTTGTGGAACCAGGGATGAGCTACCTCAGTGGAGCTGTTTACCATCATGCCTGAGTCACCACTGAGTCACACACAAGTAGAAACTTTGTACCTGGAGAACACCAGTGTAGGAAAGTGACTACTCACAGGCAGCATGTCACTGCAAAGCATCATTCTGATGTACTTGCCCTCTGCGCTTTCTGACCATGCAGTTGACAGACAAGGAAAAACAGCCACAGAAAGCAGTAACACATTTATCACAGGTTAGAAATAGAGTATTTGATAAAGATGATGTAGCATTCTCCCACACATCCGTGATACCAGACAAACATCTGCAAAACCCAAGTGCAAGCCATGCACTTCCTTCGGTAAGGTCACTGGTCCCAGCAAGTGACTGCGCCCCATCTCGGCAGGCTCAGGGCTGCCGAGGTGTGGCTGAGCTGCCGCCAGGCCCTCTCCTCTCACCTGGTGGTAGTTGGCTCGGGCCTCTAGCGTCATCTGCTGGGTGCGGATGGTCTTCTTCCACTGCCGGCACTCCGCCTTGAGCAGCTGGACCTCCTGCGAGCGCTGGGCCACCTCCTTGCCCAGCTGGTCGCGCTGGGCCTGTGCCTCTCGCAGGGCTTCCTCAAGGCTGCCGAGCTGGGCGCTCAGATACTCCTGGGAGTGCAGCAGGTACTCGGTGCACAGCTGCGCCAGGCGCAGCAGCTTCAGCAGCAGCGGGTCGGCGGGGCCCTGGCAGTGCGGGCAGCGCTCCTGCTCGGCGCTGCAGAAGGTGACGTGCTCCAGGTACACCTGCAGGGCCGCCACGTCCCCCTCCCGCGACACCCGCCCCACGTCCACGGCGCTCAGCCGCCGCCAGTCCGGGGCCTCGTGGCGGGCGCGGAACTGGAACGCGGGAAACGCCGGGGGCGCCGCGCCGGGCCCCGCGGCCGGGGGATGGTAGGAGCGCTGGGAGAAGGGCTGCGGGAGGGAGAGAGACACGGCTCAGCCCCGGCCCGCACGGCCCGCCCCGCCCGNGCCCCGCCGCCCTTCGGCTCCGCACAAATCCCGGCCCCTTCCCCCTCCCGGCATCCTCCTCCCCGCGGCGCCCCAAGAGCAGCCCGTGCCCCGGGTCCCGCTGCTCCTCCTAGCCCGCGCACCAGCGCTTGCGTTACCACCTTCGCACGCTACTCACGTCAATAAACACCCTCGGCCGCGCTGGTACTCGTATGCCCTCTTAACACCGCTACACAGCGTACGTTTTCTCTCTCTACACTCCCTTCGCTCCTGTGAGTCTGTACATGCCACCCTACGGACACTTCACTGCATCAACGTGCCTACCCAACACCCTGTGCTCCTCCGTGCTGCTACTGACCCAATCCTTTCTCACTCCACGGCGACTTCACAATCCTCCATCCCCGCGCTGTCCTATGCCCTTCTCCAGCCTTGCCTACCCATCTGTCTCCCAGCTGTGTTGACACTTGTCACCTCCCCACCACCAGCATACACACACCCGACATTTCTTTGTTCATTTGCTTCACGGTGCTGCACCCTCACACACCTCAGCCGGTAGCTCCATGCAATCTCTCCAGTGCAACTTCATACTCCTTCCAGTGCCACCACACCAACCTCCTGACAGATGCTTCTGAACGCCTCCCACAGTCACATTCCCTTGGCATGCATGCTGCTTCTACGTGCTCTCCTCACTCATCGCACCAATACATCTGCGCCTTTTATTACCACGTACCAGACCACCTCTTGCAACCATATAACCCTAACTTCGCCCCATCTGCCTGCCATTCCTACCTCACTCTACCAATCCCAAACACTTCAGCCCCAAGAAGCACGTCGTTTATGGTTTGCACACATCACCTATTTTACCATTCACGCCAAAATATTTTTCTTTAAGGCAAGTGCTGCCTATGTCCCTGCCCCACCACAATTCCCAGAACTCCCCAGCTCAGTGTTTTCGTTGCTCCTTCTCAGTTGCTTTAGTGTTCCCAAGCAGGAGCATCCTTCTCCTCATTTATACGAAATTCCCCCATCCCCTCTCTCATCCTCACCACTCTTCTCCAAAAGCCTGCTCTTCCTGTGGCCATTTCTTAATATTTCAGACCCCTACGCTACCTCTGCCTGACCACCATGTTCCGCATTTATACCTCCCTAACTTTTCAGTCCCTTCCACACACACTTCAGTTTCTCATCCTCTTGGTTATTCCTAGATACATATTTCTCCAAGAACATTCACACAATATACATCTGATCTTAACATCATTCCATAAGTTCCTCTACATCATGCATAATAGACTCACAGAGATGTTGTCAAGGGTCCTCTGGTGATCATCATCCAGTCCAAAGTTCTGCTGGACACTAGTTCATCACCTGTGGAATTAAAGATAAACAAATAGTCCATAGCTTTGCCAACCAAACTGCTGCATGGTTATCCCGATGAAAACATTTTTCCTAATATCTCATAGAGTACCTGCTACTACCAAGATAAAGAGTTTGAATGTTTTTGTGACAATACTTCACGTAACCCTAGGCCACTATTAAAATGCCCCTTTGCCTTCTCTTCACCACACTAAAGAAGCCCAGCTGCCTTACAGCACATGATCTGTGAGAAGATTTGACTCTAACCATCTTCTTAGGCCTTCTCTGTCCCCTTTCAGCTCCTCCTCCCCTTAATATTTTCCTTCATGCACTTCCTAAGAACTGGTAATGAACCTCACTTCTCATCTGCACTTTTAACATTGTTCTTTCCAATACAGTCACATCTACCATTAATCACAGTACAGACCTACTTCCATGCAAATTTCAACAATGTTGTTATATGTACTAATACAAGGACCCTCACAAATTACAAGCTCTTAGTTTTACGTAGGTTTTTATGTTGGCTTTTGTGCCGAAAAGCTTGCTTGCTTGCTTTTCCCATATATGAATTGATGCAACAAAATAAACCTGGCCTCATTTAATTGCCCCATCTTAGACAAACAACAGGAAAAGGACAAAGAAAAGTCATTTCATTTGGAAGGCACCTATGATGATCACCTAGTCTAAGTGACTGACATTTCAGGGCAGATCAAAAGTTAAAGCATGTTCTTGAAGGGCATTGTCCAAATGCCTCTTAAACACTTAGAGGCTTGGGAAATCAATCACCTCTCTAGGAAGCCTTGTGCCAGGGTTTAACCACCCTCTCTGAAAAGAATTGTTTCCTACAGTCCAGTCTGAACCTCCCCCAGTGCAGCTCTGAACCATTCCCACACATCCTATCACTGGATCCCAGGGAGAACTGATCAGCACATCCCTCTACATTTCCCTTCCAAAGAAGGAACTTTGCACTGCTCTGAGTCCTTAAATAAGAAAATATACTGCTAATCTTCTTCACAGCCATTCCTATTATACCACAGACTCAGTTCCATTTAGTGTAGAAATACATTTCTCTTTCTAAGAAACTGCATTTTGAAAAAATGCTCCAATACTGGATAATGTCCAAAATGTTCATGCCTCAAACTCTTTAGAGCACCTTGAAAACATGTATTTATTTTTAGTCAAAGGAACTGTTAAGCTGCACATAATGAACTCTATATCCCAGAGATCTGAGCCTAAAACACACTCCATCTATTTGGCATAGGAGAAATTTCTTTACATAGAAAACGTGAATTTTGCAAACCATCAAGTTGTGTGTCAAGCAGGAGCCTAACAAGCACGTGTACAATAAAGGACCTTTAACTGACAGATGCCATGAGTTTAATAAAAAACAAAACAAAAAAAAACCCCATAAGCACCCCGAAAACATTATTTAAAACCAGCAAAGCAAACCAAGCCTGTGAATATGACTGTTTTCCTCGACCAATGTATTCCTTGAGGAATATCCACAGAATTCCATGCTGCTCCAACTAACCCTGCTTTAACCGAATGTGACCTCGCAGCGGTGCATCACCAAGCTGAGGACAGGCACAAGCCGCCCAGCCATCCCGACAGAGACAGAAACAGTACGTACGGACTGATTCGGCCCTTTCCCATCTCTTTTTTGCCTTTCTTTCTGCCGGATTTACTCCATCCTCGGAGCCGTGCCCATGCAGAAGTCAGGGCTGTCACACCCCCCTCGGTCAGGGGCGGCACCGGGGTCCCCCCGGCGGTGCCCGCGGGCCAGGCCCGGGCCCGGTGCTTCGGGAGGCTGCCGAGCAGGGCCGGGCCTGCGAGAGGCCCCGAGCCGGGATCCATCTCCCTGCCAAAACCTCCGGCTCCGCTTCGGAGCGCGGCCGCCTGCCCGCTCCCTCCCCTCCCTCCCGCCCCCGCGGAGAG
>VXBA01003207.1:796582-852832 GCA_013399895.1 Serilophus lunatus
GGCTGCGGGGCTGTGCCGCCGCCCCCGGGGTGCCCGGGCCGTGCCGGCGGCGGGCCGCTCGCCTGCCCCGCCTCGCTCCGGCCGGGGCTGTGCGCTGCCCACCGGGACACCGTTTCCCCGCCTGGTCCCGGGCCGGCGGGAATGTTTCGGAAAAGGGGCGAGGGGCGGCCCCCGCGTTCCCCGGGGGGTGCCCGGGCCGGGTCGGGTCTGTGCGGGGGCCGGAGCCGCAGGGGCACGGCGGGGTGCCGGGGCTCCGCTCGGCCCCTCCCGGCGGGTCCCGAGTCCCAGGGTGTTCCCGGGTCAGGGCCAGTGTGGGTGCCACACGTGCGGGTTGGCCGAGGGCTGTGACTCTGAGGTGTCGCGGGTGTTCTGGCGGTGTTGTCATGGTTTCTGTCGCTGTCGTCCCCGCCCTTGGGCAGTGCTGGAAGTTGAGCCTGTGAGCCCTTCGTGCGGCTTGTTTGCTTTCAGGGCAGCACCTGCGGAGCCAGACTTGTGTTCACAGGCTCCTCCTGAATTTCTGACCCTGTTATCCCGCGGTGTTTGTAGCCAGAGCTTCACCTGGGGGACGTTCTTTAAGTGGCAGTGGCAGATGGAAGTGGAACCGAGCTGTCAATAGTCGAAATAAACCTGCGGACTTGATTTAGGGCTACACTGTAATGCAGCTGATACACCAAATTAAAGAAAGAATAGCTCAGCTGCTCGGGTGGCAACAGGAGCACACTATGGCAAAGACTGTAGTGTAAGACACACGAAGTGTGAGGATTCTTTATTTAGAGTTGCCAGCCCATTTCAAATATGTGGTTTAATGGCTGTTTTGATTTACCAAAGTTACATTTTCTAATTTGAGGGATGTTTCCTTTAGTTTTAAAGAGGTAGAGTTCAGTAATACAATGAAAAGTGGTGGTTCTTATTTACTAAACTAAACTCTTAGTTCATGAGTTCATTTTCCAAAATATGTAGCTAAAGAATTGGGTGTGTGTGTGTTGTTACATTATTTAAGTATCTATATTTTTGTGTCTCCAGTATTACTAGTCTTTGAGCTCAAACGATTCGTGTTTACATTTGTGTCTTGAGGTCCCGATAATCGGAGTGTGCCATGTGTGGTCTGGTTCACGAGTCTGTGGAAGAGTCAGCCTGCGTTAACTTTGTATCTTACCCTTGACGTCTGTGAGCACCGTTTGTGTCTGGCTGGTAAATGCCCTCCGTGAAGGGGTTTCTGAGTGCCCGGGGATTGTGGCATGTTGCTGTGCTGCTCCCTGAGTTCCTCCCATTCGAATACCCCAACCTGTGCCGAATGTGACACAGATCCTCTCTTGGGAAAATTTGTGGCTCTTTGTCCACACAAATCGCAGCAAAAAGAGGCGACCGAGGGGGACAGAGGAGTGATGCTCATTTTCCTCCCCTCCTGCCTGGTAGTAGAAGAAAGGAAATGTAATATGGGGAGGAATAAACGGGCTCGGAGAGCTCAGTTCACTACTGTCAGACCACAAGCATTTAGTGTTTCTTTTCCTCCCCCCCACCCGCGCCGTGTGTTTCCGCCCTGAGTTTGGGAGCTTTTTCCCGGTCCCAAGTAGCTGTGGCCGCCTGGAGGCGGGGCTTTCCTTTGCCGGGCTTTGCTCTCTTTAACCAGCTCTATTTACCATCGAAAACTTGATGGCTGGGAGTTACAGCGGCTCAGCTGAATGCTCAGAGGCTTCTTGGGAACCTTGCAAGTTTTGCTTCTGAAGCTGTGCTTGCCTGTCCGTGTTTTGCCTTGTTCGGTGTTGTGCTTGAAAAGAGGTATTTGCAGGCATGGATAAATCCAAGCCCAGAGCTTTTGAAAAACAACAGCCAACTTAAGATTTGTTATTCTAAACACAGGGTCATTCTGGCCAAAAAGCTTCACGAGAGCAGGGTCTCACGCTGTCGTGACAGGATAAGACAATCATTCAACTCCTTTGTGGAAGAAGAAATGGTTCAGGTGAATGGAATTATTTTGGTGAAACACAGGCTGCTCCCTTGTCTTTGAAACAGCTCCTTTTCTGATACACAGTTTGTTTGTTTTCATAGTCTTGTCCCCAGGATGAGTAACAAGATTTTTTTAAAAAGTAGGTAGAAATTCTATGTGACGGGAAAAAGAGTGTGTAGAGCATTTGTCACATCTTGAAACTGTTCTGAACTTCCAGGGCTTGCTGGAGTTTTTTGCACTGTGGATGTGACTGATTATATGGGGATATGGCTGAAGTTTGTGTACCTATGTATTGGCACCAGTTCCAGTAAAACAAATCCTACCAGGAAGTTACAATTTATTAGAATTGAGTGTATTTAACTGGAAGAACAGGTTAGCTGCAGCCGTTTATCTTCCCTGTGCTTTCTGACTGTTATCTTGTGAATTGTCAGGGGCAGTACCAGTTATTTGGGAATAGTTTGGGGTTTGGTTGTGGATTTTTTTCTCCCTTTCCCCTGACTGTTGCTCCGTTGTCTAAGTGCCAGGACTTTGAATTTATCCAGAATATCTGACTTGATTTGACAGCTGAGGGCCTTGGTGAATACGTAACAATCAGTCAGGTTTTAGAAATTATATCCAAATCAAAATACTTAGAAGTCTCAAAAATCAATAGTCTGCCTTGTGTATCTGTTGTGTAAATTCAGTTTCTTGCTGGAGCTGCTTCAGCTGGGCCCTTGGTACCCAGCACACCAGGGGTGCTGGATCTGTTGGGGAGAGAGAGCTCTGTGGGCTGGGCTTGGTTTTTTTGCTCTGGCTCAGCTTTAGTTCTTAGGTTCATCCCTAGACCAAGGGGTGAATAGGTCCCCAAATAGGTTGCACAGAATTTGAATCCCTGGACTCCTGTGCTTGTGTTATCAGTTTTCAGATGTCTGCTGTGGGCTGGTTTACTCAGAGTCATCTTTGCCTACAGCCAGAAAGTGAACAAACAATAGATTTCTGTGAATAAGCATCCCAACTCTCAGGTCAGTACCGTGTTCCTGGGTAGTTCTGGTGCCTGTCACCTTCCCTTGTGGTCAGGCTGAGGGTACAGGCTGTGCTGGGGATCCACATGTCCCTGTGTGATGGTCAGCTGTTGCAGTGCTGGGGGTTCGATGTGTGTCAAGTATAATTACCCTTGTTCTACAATGAACCTACAGCCCTTCACAGTTTGCCTTCTTTATTTATTCACGTTGCTCCTGCTTTTATTATTTACCTGTTCCTCATCAGTGGTCACCTTTGTCATTTCTTTTATTAATTGTCCCCAGTGTTCTCAGGGAAAAAGACAGATCTCCTGCCTGAACTGTTCTGTAACTGTAAAACTGTCCTGACCAGAACGTGTCTGAAAGACACCAAATTGTGCAGGTACTGCTTCTTGTGGAAATGTGGATCCTTGGAGCTGTGCTGGGGTGACTGGATGTAAAACCAGGACACCCCTTCAGCTCCTTGAGACTCTGTGGAAGTTGAATGTCACATTGAGGTGGATGGAAGGTTCACCAAAGGTAATTCACAGCCCACTTGTAGGACGCCACTCCCAGCTGATGAGTTTTGAAAGATTTCAGATACTCCGATATGGAGAGAGACAGGAAGGATGAAGCTTAAGAACTTTTAGTTTGTGGTTGATACCTGGTCTGTTGCTGATGTATTTCCAAGGCCAGAGACATTTGTGGTGAGGGGTTTTTTTCGTTTCTGTTTTGAGGGGTTTTTTGCTGTGCTGATTTTTTTCCCCAGTGCTTGTTTTTGTCATTTTAGAGGAGATTGGACTACTTGATGATCAAAGCTTTAAGCTAGAGGAAAAAAAAAAAAAGTCTATCCACTACTAGTGGAGCTCTTTATATTGTATTCAGAGCTATACATACCTAGAATTGATTTTAAAATACATCATTTAATAAGATCCTCAATATGTTTTTGATAATTACTTTTTTAATTTCATCTACTTAAAAAAGTATTCACTGGAAATTTGGTCCTTATCTCATAAAGTGATTTCTGTTAATTAAAAAAGGAGTTTTTTGGCTGTCATTGTTCTAAACCAAATAATTTAACCCAAGCCCTTGAATCCAGTTTGTTGAATTGTTATTGGTCTTTAAGCAGTAGAGTTTTCTCTAGTGCATACAGGGAGTATTTTGTGCATTTTAATATAGACAGCTCCATGATTGTCTTAATTAAGGGAATTATGAACTGTATTAAGGTATAGGAGAAAAAAATTAAAGTCCCAGGTGTTGTTAGCTCCTAGGTCTAAAATCTCAATGACTTAGTGATCAGAAGTTCCTATTCTTTCATTACAAATACTTTGTTGTTTAATTACCTTTCAGTGTGAGAAGTTTGGATAGACTTTCCTATTCAGTCACAGTTGTGTTATGGTTGTATTCAGGCTCCCAAGTGCTACTACACTTGCATATTTCAAACTAATTCAAGTGCCTACTGAATTAGCTCAATACAAAACCTGAGTGAGATAAATTGTAAATCACTGGTTTCTAACATAATGTGCTTATTCAGGGTTTCAATATGTTACCTTGCTTAAATTTAGGCATAGGGTGAGTTCTTCTTAGAAAAGGAAAAGTGCTTGTAGTGTGAAGGTTTTACCATTCACAAGCTGGTAGGTAATTTGTAGTGAAATTGTGCTCCGGTCTGAAGACTGTTGGAGCAGGATGAATGAAATGCCTGTTGCTGAGCTGGTGTTTGTACAGCACAGCACAGACTTGCACTCAGCTGCTCACTTCTCAACAATAGTCTTTCCCTGTTGGCCGAGTAGCAGCAGTGTATCAGCTTTAAAATAAAACTGTCCCTTCAAAGGCTGAACACTTCAGTGTTCATGAGACTGGTTAAATGAAAAAGGAGTGAGAATTTTAATTGTTTATGTCAAAGCTTGCACCCTGGTAGAAGTTTTTCTTGGAAATTATGAAGATGAGACTAAAGTGCAGTAGATAGGAAACCAGTCTCCAAGCATCTAACAGTTCTTAGTTGAGTACTGAGCTAATGTCAGGGTCATGAAATTTGTCTTAAAGCCTTTGTATATTTGCTCACTGTGTGTTATGAATGCTTTTCCAGACTCTTCTGAAGTTGAAAGCCCACGTAGAAATGTGGTTGGTAAAACCGTTTTTGTAATTGATGTAGAAATCTTGATGTGTGGATGTGTGTTTCTGAATGTGTGGACTTGAGCAGAAATGCTGATTTGAGGACCTGTCACCACATGGTGCTTGAGGGAGTTTTATCTACTTGGAGACACTCCTGTTGGGACGTGCTGTGAGCTCATGAGGCCGCGGGTTGCTCTGCAGAGCCACAGGGTCACTTGGGTTGGAGAAGACCTCTAAGGTCATTGGAAGAACGGGGAGATGCGACTTCTGCTTCAATGAAGCCTTGTAACGTGTGTTTTCACTGTGTGTGTTGGGTGTCACTCAGAGCCTTGATTGTTCTGTTTTTCTTTAAGGAGCCGAGTGTGGAATAAATGCAGAAGTAGAAAAACAACTTGAAATGGGAAAGAAATTATTGGCTGCAGGACAGCTAGCAGATGCTTTGTCTCACTTCCATGCAGCTATAGGTATGTATCTTTGGGGAATGACTCTTGCACTGGGATACCTTTGGGTGGGCTTTTCCCTACTGTTTGCTTCATTAATAAATATCCTGCTTTCTTGCAAATGGCCTTCCATGAGTCACAGAGGTTGGGGCACCTTTATGCAGCAGGTTGGACAGGAGCCAACAGAGGTGCAGTACAATAGTTATGCATTGATTTTTGATAAAAGAAAACTGTTAAATTAACTACATGATACATAAACACTTAAGTCACTGCTGTTCTGTAAGCTGGCTGTATGAAAAGGATTGTAATTGATTCTGATATCATTTGATGAGGTATTCCCTGTGTGTCTAATGCCATCAATATCAGGTTTCATCTTTAGGTCATTTTTCAAAGTATATCTTTCAAAGGCTGACTTGATCTGTGCTTTCTTCTATCCAGTGCTGAAAAAATCTGCTGAACTGGTAGTGGAGAGCAAGATTGTCCCTCTCTTGTGCTTAACTAGTGAGTTAGTTCTTTTTGTTCAACGAACTGAGGAGTTAAGTGATTGCTTTTAAAGAATTTTAGAGCAACTTTGGTGATTAAGATCTTCTAATTGAGGCATAGAGCCAGCCACCAGTAAAGGGCAGTGTCCATTATCACTAAAATTTCTTCATTGCATAGTGAGGTTTTTTTTCAGTTGTTAGACTTTGTTATAATGTGCACAAGCGCATCATTTTCTCTGTGAGAAGAACAGTACTAAGATGTTACAGACTGATGAGTCATACTAGTGGTACTTTTCTGTTTATGCCTTGGTCTGGTAGTGAGATATGAATGAAGTATCAGTTGATACTGAGTTAGTAATATTTTCTTTGCATTCTCCAAGATCAACTTCCCTTCTCTAAAGGGTGTGGAGGAGGAAACTTCCTTATTTTCTGTATTGTGGAAGCTCCTTGTTCCACCAGGAGTCATTCTGTTACTCCTTTTGTTGATGTGTTGCTGCCAAAGCATTTCTGTGGTATCTGAGCAGAGTTGGTGTTACAGTGTGAGTTACTCCTTTAAAATTGGTTGTGAGTTTTAACTTGTGTCGGGTGAGAAGTCCAGCTGAGTCTGTGGCTGTGCAGTTGCTGGTGGTGGTGCAGAGGCAGCAGGTGGTGGGTGAAACCCTCTGCTTTGGCAGCTGTGCTTGAGCAGCTCCTACAGCTGTGGTGAGACCACTTCAGCTGGGAGGGACCTTGATTGGCATTCTTAGTTGGATGCTGATTTGAGCCTGATTGCTTAATTTTCATCAAAGGACCCCTTCTTTGTATTTTGCCTTTTTGAAAAGATTTTGAGCATGATTTGCCAACTGTGCTTGTAGAAGGGGCAGGAATTCCTTCTGCCTGTACTACATTGCTGCAGACTGAGGTAAATAAATCTTTTTATCTTGCCTCAGCCAGCCTATTTTTGGTTTTTGCAAACATCTAACATAGAAGAAAGCTACTACCAATAGTATCTCTCTTCAGTTTCAATTGTTTCTTCAATCTCATCTCGTTGATGGCTTATGTCTTCTGTCTGGGTAAGTGTTAGTTGCTGCTCGTTGCTGTTTCTGGGGTATTGAGGAAAAACTACCTGGCTGTCAGAGAATCATTGGTGCTGGAACATGCTTTCAGTCTTAGCTCTTTCCTATATTTCATTGTTTGTGTATTAATAAATTTCAATTTCAGTTGTCTGTTTGTACTAAGCTACACATTTAGGTGTAGGTGGTAGTACTTTTTTTTTTTAAGGTAGTAACATTTATGTTTATTTGATGTCCACAGTACTGGCAGACAAGGTGGTGTGTAGCATGAAAATTATTTTTGAATTTCAGTCCTGGAGATCAATGTTTCCACAGCCAGTCTTTGCAGACTTCTACAGACGTTGTTGAGGAAGAGTGCAGGCACCATTTCCAGTGAGAACAGAACTAGTGTTTTGGTAGTGGAGGTGGCCAGCTATGAAACTTGGTTGCTAACCGAAAGATTTTTGGCAGTGCTATTTCTTCCATTTATTTTCAAGTTCAACTTAACCTCGAATGAGGTGAGGAAGAAAAACTTATTTTTTTCCTCAGATATGGATGTTCTTGTCTGCAAATTCTGGATTGACTATTATGTTTTCAATAGCTCAGTAAAAAATTTCTTATCTTCTACTGCTCGTGGTTGGTTGGGTAGTTTAAGTTGTTTTTCCTTCAGAGCCTGTCCTTCAGTAACTGTGAGCTGTTTCTTTGAAATACTGCATAGAGAAGAATGTTAAGAAAATTGTTCTTGGTTTCAGAGACTGCTGTTTGCCTCCTGTACAAGTGTATGTGCTGGCCTAGGGAAAGTTAAAATTGCTGGATCTTGGAATTTTGACCAGCAGACAACATGGAATGTAGGGGTCTTTAGGTTTTGATAGTGTGCATCATCTGTCTGCTGTTGAGCAGGGGTATTGGTGCTCACTCTGATTCAAGAAAAGGTGCTGCTATTTCAGTGGACGATATGAAGACTATGTGTCTGTGATGGCATTGGACTAACACATTGGTCATTTTGGGATTCGGTTCTTATATGTGGTGATCAGGGCTGGGAAATGATGAATTAACATGCTTTTACATGCAGGCCTGCAGCTGGAGATAAAGGGTTAGTCTGCACTGGCTGATTTCCTGTGCAGAGCTGAAGAACGTGTACATATTTGACCTCCAGTACTCCTTATTATTTGGCATTTACTGGGTTTCTGTAATCTTGTTAAATAATCAAACAGGATAGAAAATACTGTGTCTTCTTAATACCGTTTTTTCCAGTAGCTTAAAAATAGTGTATTTTTAGTCATTATAGTTCCACTGTAACCTCAGTTTCAGTGAGGACAGTATTGTGATTATTCTTTGTTCTTTTGCAGAGGGAGACTCTGAGAACTACATTGCTTATTACAGAAGAGCCACAGTGTACTTAGCCATGGGCAAATCTAAAGCAGCGATTCGTGATCTAAGTAAAGTGGTTGAATTAAAGCAGGACTTCACATCAGTAAGTATTACTGGAATTGAAGACTGTTCAAGTGGAAAAAAAAACCTGCTTCAGAGAAGGTCGGGGGTTTGTTTTTTTTTTCAGATTTTGCTCAACAGGAGTAGAGAATACACTTTAAATGCTTTAAATAGGATAAAATAGTAACAGTAGTGTCTGTGCTTTGATTTGCAACTATGCTGAATACAGTCTAGCCAGCTATTTGAACAACTAATAGTTTTATTAAGTTCATATTCCTTGTGGATTTATGCTAAACACTTTCCTTCTCACTTGTGGTTATTCTTCTCTTGGTCAGCAAGGCTGTGCCATCTGGGACAGGGAGAAGAGAGCACACAGATGCCTCTGGTGGTTTTTCTGCAAATCCTTTGAGGCATCGCTTCTCCACAGGAACTGTCCTAATCTCACTGCCTTCCTGTGGGATTGTTTCAAGATCTGATTTTGTTACCTCTTTCTCGTTTCTGTGTATATGGAGAGTACTGTATGCTGAAGTCTTCTCCATCTGATTCTCTCATCTTCCTTTTCTATAGGCAGTGGCACATCCTGTATAGTTTGCAATGAAGGAGTAAATGTTAAATTTGTTATTGTAAGAAAACGTTCTATCCTAAATCAAAGCCTTATAAATAATCAACTTGTCTCTTTACATAGTTTCTATTATTCTGAGTTTAGTGGAAGAGTTAAATGTGGGAATTGGTTATTGTTTATTATGTCTGCTGTTTTCTTAATCTGTAAGCCTTTTTAATCAGGAAAGTGGTGTAGGGTTAACATTCACTCTTGTTTGTACAACTCTTCAAATGAGTTCTTTCCAGGAGTTGCAGCTGCTCATAAAAACTGTGGCTGCTTTTTGCCCCTCAGTTCTGGTGCCAAGCAATACGTTGCCATTAAAGAGGCCTTGTAACAACACTATTAAGTCTAGAAGACAAAGGATGGATGTCATGAACTCTGTTTCATCTTGTTAGCTGTACTAAAATGAAACTTCTGTTTTTCTGCTGGAGAAAACTGGAGCTTGTATTTGTGTTGTGCTGAATTCATGTTTGGAAACCAAAAGAAATTGTTTTACGGTTCATTTCAGGCAAGATTACAGAGAGGACACTTACTGCTTAAGCAAGGAAAATTTGATGAAGCAGAGGATGACTTCAAAAATGTGGTAAGTTGAAAGCCCAAGTTGAACTACATTGCTGCTTTTAAGGCTGGGTTCTGAGCCAGAGTCACATCTCAACTCTGATGCTCCAGAGTATGTGGTGTTGCATGCCTCAATTTGTCTCTCCTGTTCTTTAAAGAGTGGTATGAATAAACTCTGGTATGAATAAATGGCAATAAAATTGCAGTACATTGCTGAAGATGAAATCAGGCGTTGCCTGAAGCAAGACAGCACTTTGAAAAGTCTTTTTTGTGTGTGCCTGAGTCTTCATGTTCTCTGCTTGACAGCTGTATTAGGGAGCAGTCTTCATTCATTAAGAAATAAGTGACATGGGACTTTAAGTATGTAATTGAACTCTGGTTTGCATCATTATATTGGCATCTCCCTGGGAAGTCACTAGGTGCCTCGTGGATCAACCATGCTTCAGCCTCTTTTCACTGGTTGCAGAGGAGTTGTGTGGTCACTGAGCTGTTAAATCAGTTGAATTTCAGTGGCATGCTTCTGTCTGTCTCATAATCTGCAGAGGAGTTCTCCATCTTTCATGAATGTGTTGCCAAAACTTTCTCTGCATGATCAGGAAGTACCAACAGTTTCCATACACACACGCAGAGAGTTGGATATTACCCACCTCAAACTCACTTGGGCTGTTTTTAGTTCTGGTGGGTGTTCTGTGCATCTCAGCCCTACACTGCAAAGCTAAACTGATCTAACTCCAGAAGAAAAGTCCTTTTAGAATGCAAAACTTGATGTCCTCTCTATCGCATCAAGTTCATGTAAAAATGCATATAAATAAGGTTTATTCTTGCTTACTCTTCAAGAGTTGCTGGTTTGAACAGCTGGCGCATCCCTTATGCCAAAATAATGAGAATTTGCAAGTGTAACTGATGCTGTCTCGTTGGCTTTCTTTGAAGAGTGTGATGGAGAAAGCAGTTGTGTGTTACAGATATTTAATGGAACAAATACCAGCCCAAACCAGAGCAGTTCTCCTGTGTGTTCTGTGGGACACTTGGGAGGAATGGCTCTTGCAGGTATAAATGTACCTGACAGTCTGTGTTTTTTGCAGAGCTGCAGTAGCTGATTCTGAAATTCATGTAGCAGTGGCTCCTCTGGGTGCTGCTGCTTCCTCCTTAAGTTTCTTGGGGGCATGTGGTCTGACAGCAGCAGGGCCCTGCCGTTTGCAGATGTAGGAGAGTGTTGTTCAGCTCTGATTAACTGAGGACACAGTTGCTGCAATAGCAATTACGTGATGTCAGTGTTGACTGTGAGTTTGTGTATGCAGCTCATTGCAGTTACTGTTTCCTGAAGCGTTGCTTCGTGCTGCATGTGGAATTGTTTCTTCAGTCAACCACCAGGTCTCTTTCTCTTTTTGCCAAGGCAGCTGCAAAAATTTAGGTTGCTGCTGTTGGTTGGTGGAATAGTTTCAGTCCTCAGTCAGGCTTTAAATCTGAAGTGGAACACAGTTCCTTCTCAGAAGCTGACTAAGGAAGGTACCATATTGGTCCTAAATCTTACATCCAGTTTCCTTTGTTCTGTGAACAATATTGCCTGTGTACTTGGAGAACTGGCAGGGGTTCTCTTTTGAAGAGCACAGTTTTCACTTAAGTGCAGTATATTCAAGAAAAATGAGGCAATACTAAAATTATCATTTATAATAGATTAATATATTCATGTGGGGAGAAGATTAAAATACGCTGCATACCTTGAATCTTTTAATAAGAATACCTGTGTCTTTGAGAGATTTAGAACCAAAACAAGGGAAACCTTTCAGACAGACTGATTATTTTACCAGATCTCTGCACATCTAAAATTCCTAGTATACTCTGTGTGTTTCCATTTAAATATGAAATTGCATTTAGTCTGAAGAGGAAAGGAAGTCACAATGCTCTGAAATATATTAATATTCTGCAATCTCTTCTGTTTTGTAGATGGAGGAGAGCAGGAGGAGGAACATGTTAGATATTGAATAGCTTTTTAAATTATTTCAATACTTGAATCCAGACCCTTTTTCTTCTGCCGAGAGCAGTAGGTGTCTCACATTTTAAGTCAGTGGTCAAAAGCCAAAAAGACTAAGTTGTATCTTGAAAGGAAAATTCCATCTACTGCTAAAACAAATACAGTGCCTAAAAAATGCTGATGAGATCTTGACAGCTTTTAGGCCAGAGTTTAGTTGTGCAGTTGGCTGCCTAAAATACTGTATTTTACATGTGAACAGAGCAGGCAGTGTGTGATTCTGCTTCCTAACTGAGTAAATATAGGTCAGGATCTGAACAGCCTCTCACTTTGTTGTCCGGTTATCAGCTAAGTAGAGTGCTCTCATTCTTGGTGAGCATGTAGCAAGCACATCAGCAAACCTTGATGTCCAGACCTGGAGGTAAATTGGAGATGTACTTGAGCCAGCCTACTTAGTAGTGTGTGGGTTCTGAATCTGCGTTCAATGTCAGTCAGTAAGAATGCAGCAGCCTGGCCATATGTTTGAGTTTGCAGAAGCTGAGTGTTGTGGAAATACTGTATTTAAAAACCAAATTCTTAACTCCCATCCATCCTATTCACTGAAAGAGTCTCAATTTGAAGAAAAATAATCTGCTTTCTTTGCTGCGTAGGGTTTCAGGATGTCACCCAGCATGGGTGGTGCTCAGATGCTTACAGAAAAGAATTTCAAGGTGTTAAATGGGAGAGGTTTTGCCTTCAGTTCTAATTTTTCTTTCCAGTAGTTGTGTAGATGGGATGATTATCACAAGATAATGCCAGCCACCTTTGAAGTAGATTTTATACCCTTGAATGATAGTGGATATGTTATCTATTAAGTGATTTCACACAAAGGATTGTTTGTTTGGGTCAGGTGTTGATTTAAAGGGAATAGTAGGTCAGATTTTAAAATACTCCTCACTCTTGAGTTGGAGAAACTGGGTCAGAGTGTGGAAACTAAGGAGACTAATTTTACTTGGACTACTCAAGGACAGACATGTAGGAGTGAGATGGTTTGTAATTCCCTGTAGGACACTTGCATTAAGAGGAAGCGTCCCAGTGTTGCTTTCTGTTCCTACCAAACTGCAAAGTGACTGATAAAACCAGCCATCCTTAAAATGCTTTTTTTTTTTCTAGCATATTCCAGAAGTCTGTTGAATCCCAGTGGAGACTCTGAAAATGTTTTTTTTTTCTTTCTATCCCTTCCCTTGGAGTAATTCTCCTTAAAAGGATCTCAGGAGTTTAGGAGATGCAGTCATTTTTGAGGGAGAGAAAAAGCAAGAAAAATTCAGCCCATCTGAATGCAGGGGAGGGTGACAGGTAAACTTCCTCAGCTTGGAAGGTCAGCGGTTTTGTTAGGAGCTTTAAAAAAATCCATCAAAATGATTCTTTGCATATAGTAGTAAAGCTATCCTGCAGTGTGTACTGATGAAAAGGAGAAAAAGCTCCATATCCTCAAATTCTTTGTGTACAGTTTCATAATACGTGGAAAAAGTTTCATGGTGAGCACTCTGAACTTCTTTAAGCTTGAATGGTTCCTAAGTATATGAGTACTGGCTGTCTGGTGAGGCGGTGCTGGTGATGAGAGCAGGCAGTGGGAATGCCTGACAAGAAAGGATGCAGTGTTCCTTTTTGGGAGCAGAGTGTCTTGAGACTCCAGCTTCACGTGTTATTTTTAGATTGCCCTTTTCCCTCCCTACTCTGTACTTTTCTGTTGGTTGAAATTAATCATGAGGTTTGGATAGAGGGTGTGATTCAGTCTTAGGCCTTAACATTTTAAGCAGTACTCCGTTCCTAGAAACCTTTCCTTTTGGCCAGCAGATTCATCAAGCTGAAGAAATTCTTCATACAGACCAGGTTTCCCACATGCAAGAGAGATTAAGCAGAAGTTCTTTGGTGATTTTAGAAAATAGTGCTTATGTTATGTGAATAGTATTTATTTCTCTGCTAAACTTAGATTGAATGTTCATATATTTTAATACCAAGTTTCTTCTGCTTTGGTTAGTAGTTTCTGAAAAGCAAAAGTCGACAGGATGCATTTGTGGGCACATCAGCACTCATACCAAGCCATGAAAGCCCTGGAATGTTTATTTAATCTGTAAACATGTGATTTTTACTGAAAATGAAAGAAATATTGGCATGGTTTGGTTGATGGATGGCCTTCTGGAAAGGTGACAAAAGCAATGCAAATCCTGGCAGCCCTATGTATGTAATGTATGTGCAGTGTTGTCTGACTCTGCTTGTGTTCTGGAGAAAATGATGAGCGTTTGAGTTGCTGAATTCTGTGGAATATACAAAAGTGGACTAGAGCATCTGCCTAGTTTGTTGGAAAGTGTGGAAAGCACCAAATTGTCATATTTCTTTTACATTCTAGTCCTTTTCAAGTCTGACTGCAACATTCATAGTTGCAATTTGTTGCAATAAATACTGTAAATTGAAGTGTCTGAATGAGCAATTCTGTCTGCCTTGGAATAAAGCTGGGAACTGAAGGCACAGCTTCCAGCTCCACTAGGTGTCAGCCAAGACCAACTGACTGTACATCTGCTCTGTGCAAGAGGTCTGCACATCTGCACATTGCTTTCTAGTCCTCAGAAGCCCTTGGCTTTTGCAAAATACATTAGACAATAGTTTTCCATGAGTGGTTGGTGAATGTAATAATAGTTTGTGATGTAGGTGAGAGACCATCTTATGGCTCTGTAAGGTAACCAAGGCAATCTTGGATTGGGTATTTGAGGCTCTCTTAGCCTCAAATTAACATCAGCCTCAAAAGTGATGTTAGATGTTTCCAAATGTATTCCTATGTGACACTAATAAGCTGTAGCTTCCCAGCTAAAGAATAAAAGGTACTTAAATATTTCTTTGTTTTTTTCCGTGTGTCCATCATTATAGGTGTGTTACCTAATATGTTACTAGTGCAGGGCTTTCCTTTGTGCATTGTCCTTAAGTGTGTGGATGTCTTACCTTAGGAACCTCCATGGTTTGTGCTATCTTCAGTTCCCCTTAGAATGTTTTTCGCCAACTTAATCATTTTCATGGTCTGTGTATTTAAGTTTGAAAGCTAGAAAATAAAACAGCTTTAGAATGTGTATGTATATATGTGTGTGTGTTAGTGGCAATGAGCCGCTGTAAGGAAGGTACAGAAACTGTGTCTGTGACATTTGGGGGTTTTAACTAGAAATTTTTTTTTTGAATAACAATATTTAAGAGTTTTTCAAGTTGACAGTATCTGCTTATAAGAAAGAGATTCAAATGCCACAGATGAACTGCCTGTGTATCTTAAACCATACTCTCAAAGAGCATAGATTATTAATGTTGTTTTGGTCTTTTCCCCCTCAAGGTGGTTGTAATTCTTCATTTCTTGTATGAAGCTTTTCCCGGTATGGGCCATTCCAAAGGAAGTTGTAGGACTGTATAGCTGGAAAGCAGGACAGGTTGTGGTAGAACATTTGAATTAGCCCTATTTTGTAACTCTACCCTATGCTTCTGAAAAAAACATACCAAAGCAAAGAGTTCTTAGTAGGCAGCAGTTACTTACTGCAAGTGATTTCCAGTTTAAGTGTGCTGTGTTCAGGGAGCCTTGTTTAGCCTGCTAACAGACAGTGTTATAATGCCTGGTTAAATAAGAAGCATATTGCTGATACAGGGGCTGTAATTGTAAGATATGTGTGTGTGCAACACATTGGGATATATTAATTAATTTACTCAGACTGGCATATGACATCTTCAGGATAGCAGCATCCCGCACACAAAATGCAGGTGGATCCTGGGGAGTTTAATGTTGGTCTTGCTTCAGTTTTGTCACTGCAGATGGACTGGTGGGGCTGTGTCAGTGGCCTCTCATTAACATTTTTTCCTGGAGCAGCTCTGCATTATATATTTTTTGTTGCCTTCTGTGTGTGACTGGGGTAACTCTGTATGGTTGGAAAGGTCACATGGATTTGTGAAATACAATAAGGGATGGCGGGCTTGGTGTGGTGGGGGTGTTATGTTGCTTGTTGAAAACCAGCATGAATTGTTCAGCCTGTTAAAATGCTTCTCCCTTCAGAAAACTTTTAAATACTTGATGTTTAACTCCAAATACAAAGCTGCCTACTTTAAGTAGAAATGATCCTTAGATAGGAACTTTCAAACTGATAATGATGTTGCAAAAAAAAAAAAACCCAAACCAAAGCAAAAAAACCAAAACAGGCTGGGCTTTGTGAAGTGACCTTCTAATACCTTTGCTGCTGTCCTGGGTGCAACAAGGTAATGTTGCAAAGTTTTAAGTCAATCCTTGAGAGGAAATTCTGAAAGAAGCTAGTTTCCTCACTCAGAATGAGAGGAAGATAGATTCACATGGGAATGCTGTTAAAACTCAGCTTGATAAATAGTGTGAGGGCAATGATTTTCGTACTTTCAATCTTGCTACTTCAGATGGGAAAACCAGGGTTTTGCTCACCCTGGGATCTGTTTCTCCACTCTGTTGGGACTGGGCTATAAAATACAACAGCACATATTGTCTGTCACAGATTTACTACTATTCCTTAGAGTAACAAAGCCATTCCTGTTACTGGCCTTCATGCTCTCTAAAGGAATTCGGCACAGGTTTGACGGGGGGAGTGGAGTGAACAAAAGCTGCTGTTATCACATGGCTGGTTCTTGTTGCTGCAAGTTAAGCTGCAACTACTTTAGTGTTGTAATCTAAACATGGTAAACCCCCAGACCACCCAAAGGTACTGAGAACACACTCCCCAGTCGCAGTGTGCTTGTCCTGTAGAACTGAGCAGAGCACAGCCCCTGGCTTTGTGCTTTGAGGCTGTTGGTGAAGCATGTTAGGGGAGTGCTAGGCTTGCCTTAGACCTGTTCTAAATTCTTCTGAATGGTTTTCTCAATACTTGGCTCCTTTCCTCGGGCATCTAGCACACTTAATGCAAGCAGTTATGCTAAGTTGTTGTCCCCAAACCTACTATTCCACAGGAAGAGGAGATGGAAATATGATCCATTTTTGATAATGATGTGACAATCCTCTGATCATGGTGCACAAAGACAGGAAAAGAAGATTGCAAACTAAACTGAAATGAAAGTATCAAAGAACTTCATCGCATGTCTGGTGCTTTTTTCTGGGAGCTCAATGAACAGACTTCTTTTTGCTTTAGTTAATGTTACATCATAGCAATATGCTAATTACTTATTAGGAGCTTCTGAGTATATATTTCTTCATGCTGTAGCACACAAACACTGGTGGCTTTAGTTTGAATGACAGCTTGAAAAATTTCCTTGTTAACTGGACATTTGGTACTACCTAAAGTTACCTGGGATGTTTCACCTAAATGGACTTTATTACTATTGGACTTGCCTGCATGATTGTAACATTGCTATTCATATTCCGCTGACCTTTTATCCAAATAAATTACAAGAAGCATATGTCTAAGGAGTGCAGTGTTACCTTGAGATAAGTTTAAATGGAAATGCAAAGCTCATCCATAGCAACGCTCTTAATTTTTAAGAAGAAAATGCTGCGAAATTGAGGAAGAAATCAAACAAGTCAGTTGGAACTGAAGAATTCAGAACTTCAGGGAATTTTGTAGACTTGGTACTTTTAAAATTACAGGTGCAGAAATTTACCACTCCTACAAGCTCCAGATTTTGGGAAGAAAGTGGATGTACAGCATCAAGGGTTTATAGGCAGAGTTCTAAGCAGAAGAAAAATCTCTTTGAGACTTGTATTAGGAATCAACCTACAAAAACCAAAACTCTTTGATCAAATTTTTCTCTTCTTGCAGAAAGACAGTGTAGGGAATAAAGGAGAATTTTGGGGTCTAAGTACAACTTGTTTCATTTTATCTGGCAAAAATCAAGTACATAAGGTTCAAAAAGACTTGAAGAATGGAAAACAGAGTGTGGAACCTGTGCATGCTTTTGATGTTGCATTTAGGCTCTTTCCTTTCATATACTTAAGTGTTAGAACCAGGGGAAATTGTTAAAGGACTTCTGAGGGCTGAAGTTGAACTACTTTAGAAGACATAAGCACAAAATATGAGCGTTTCAAGAACTTACTGGGGAGAAAGAGGGAAAAGGCTGTTTTGAGATGAATGAGGAGAGAAAAAAGTACTGGATCTCTTTGGGAACTCAATGACTTTAGTCAACATTCTGTGTATAGAATACAAGATAAATACATGTTTTGATTTTAAAACAAAAAAATCAAGTCATGCGGCTCTGTCCCTTTTAAAACTTTGGAAGCCATTCTGATCAGCAGCAAGTATGAAGCCAATGCTTTATTCAAGCTACGTTAATCCTAAAATTACTTCCTGGCTTTGCAGGAGAGTGGCTGAGATTATTTCTGACCCATATTTATCTTCCTGGGTGAGAGCAAAGTTGCCTGCAAGTTTTTTTTTATTTTCATTTTCTTTGAAGTTATAAAGCTGCTTAAACAAATGAAGGCAAGTACCATGTAACCCCTTCTCTTGCTCAGAGACAGGGATTTGAGACATGAGAGTCCTTGTAGACAAAGCTCTAAACTTGTTTAAAATCACCTAAAAAACAAAGTGCATGAGCACCCAGCTGATCCCAGCTGAGCCTTTCTCCCAGCTGTGGTCTCTTATCCTCCTGCACTGTAGCTGCACTTTGTGGGGAAAATGTAAGAAACACAGCTTTACAGTAATGCTGTGTGAGATGTGTTTAATTTCTTCCTGTCCTGAATGTATAAACATGTGTTGTGCTTAAAATGAGAAGTGCAGTTATGCCCTGTGGTTTTACTGTCCACTGGTGCTGAGGAATCCAGTGCTTAATAACTGTCTGCAGAGAGGTGAATTAATTGGGCTGCAGTTGAGAGGTCCATGACTTCCAGTGGGTGATGAGGGGACAGTGACTGTTGCACATGATGTGTCCAGTGGTAAATAACCAAGCACAGTGAATGGGAGCAATTGGATTTCTCTGACTTCTGACATCTTGTATTGGAGCTCAAATTATCTTTCTTTTTCGGAAGTGGAAACGCTTTTAGTGGAATTTTGAAACTAATTTTGGTTTATTTGCAGCTTTAGTCAATCCTCCATGATAGGACCGTAAATGAGACAAAAGGAAATCCTTGAACGAGCATTTCAATCTCTTGTTGATGTTTGCAGCTCAAATCCAATCCCAGCAATAATGAGGAAAAAGAAGCCCAGACTCAGCTGACAAAATCTGATGAGCTGCAGCGCCTGCATTCACAAGCATTATCTGCCTACCAGCAAGAGGATTACGAAGCTGCTATTTCTCTTCTTGATGAAATCTTGGCAGTAAGTGTTAAGTAAAGTGGTCCTGTGAAAGGAAAGTAAGATCTTCTGTCTGACATCCGTGTGCTTTTGTTTAATAGCTTCTTCAGTGATGTGAAAACTGGTTTGGTTTTGCTGAGCACTCTGAGTCTGTAATGAAGTTCGAGAGTGCAGAAGGCTGAGCACTACCTGCAAAAAAATCAAAATAATTGTTTTTAGTTTGGGTTAAAAATACAACTTCAGCCCAACTTTGCTATTTTCCACAGTTTGGTATTCTTTGGAAAGCCAGGAAAAAGGTTGTTCTGAAAGTGATGCCTCAGTGAAGTTTTGCAGGAGGTGTAGGTTTTTTCGTCTGGATTTTTCATTGTTGGTATGCAGACAGTTTTTGTCTTGAGAAAATGAAGTAACAAAAGATAAAAAAACTCTCACAAAATTAAAAATTTATATAGCTGGTAGAATTTTCAGCTTGTTCCATAGGTATAAATCTCAATTGGCATAGGTAGTCTGATAGTGTTACTGTAAATAACTCAATCTTGTGGGCATTTTGCTTGTCATATGCATTAAAAGACAGTTAACTGCTATGACTCTTCACATACAAATTAGCACTATTGACTAGCAATTTACAACACTGGAGCTTTTGATGAAGAAGCTGCTAAAGTGTGGGAAGTTGCTTATGGGAAGGGAAGGTGGAAAACCAGAAAAGCCTCATCTAAAATGATAGTTTACAAACAAGACATAAGACACAGAATTAATTCTCTAAACCAAATTTTGGTAGGCAGTTCCTTATGAGTAATTATGAGTATTAATTTACCCTACTGTGACATTATTGCCTCTCTCTATACTCTATACTTCTGAAATCCGGATACTAAGGTCAAATTTTGTGAAGCTACATCTTACCCACAGGCTTCTTCCTAGAGGACAACCAACAGCTTGGTCCTTGCTGTTCATTACCTCTATTCTTTTGGGAAGATATAATAATTTATGATTCTGATATTCTTTCCTGAAGGCTTAACAGACTGCCCCAGTTTAAGTAGTGCCAGTAGATTTAATTCATCTCCCTGCATGAGCTCACTGAATCATTTACAAAATTTTCAAGCCTTTGTTTTCTATTTGGGCAGGTGCATCACAGCATCTACCAGGAAGCAGCAATGCTAATTTCATGAGCTCTGCATGCAATTTGAACCTTATGCTATTGCAGTTGGCAAAGTGAAATTAAATGGGATTTTTATTCTGGGGAAGAAAAGAAGTGAAGTGTTATGGACCAAAAGCAAACTTTAATTTTGATTTCTCAAGGTTTGTGTTTGGGATGCAGAGCTACGGGAACTTCGAGCAGAATGTTATATAAAGGAAGGGGAACCAAGCAAAGCCATTAGTGACTTGAAAGCTGCTGCCAAATTAAAGAATGATAATACTGAAGCCTTCTATAAAATCAGCAGAATATATTATCAGCTGGGGGACCATGAATTATCACTCAGGTAATATTACTATTTGTTGTAGGTTTTTATAATTAAGACAGAAAATGTAATTGTATAGTTCATGTTAAACCATAAAATATCTATGTTGTGTGGGGTTTGGGTGGAGTAGGAACTGTGGTTTGGATCTGATAAAGGGAACTCCTTTCTAGAAGCCAAGAATGGACAATGAAGACATGTTTATTCTTGGCAGACCAGTCATTGATGGTTCCAGGCATCTCGTTTGCTTAAACAGAGTCAGAGTTGCTTACAAATACTGTCTTCCTTCTATTTCTTCGTCCTGAAAGGAAGTGCTACTGTAAACTTGCTTTGATGGAGCCATTTTTTTAATCTTGAATGTTACAATGTAAGAAAAACCACATGCATTACGCAGCCTTAAGAATAAATGAAAAGTACAGGAACATCCAAGTTTGAAGAGATGGGCGTCCAGAGCTGTTGACCCCTCATTGCTGCAGAGAGTGTCGAGTATTTTGGATGATTTTTTGATAATGTCCTACCCTTTTATTCATAATGGTTAAGATCTTATTCCCATATGTCCCTAGTCAATATGGCAGATAACTGCCTTTGCCCAATCCAGACTGTTGAGTCTGTACTCTGCCTAGCTGGACAGATGTGTAACCCTTCTTTTTGCATAGAAGTGGTTTCTGTACTGATGGTGATCTCAGATATGCTACCATCATCTCTAGACTCCTTCCAATATGGCTCCTGCCACAGAATCTCTTCGATAAGAGGTGAAGAGAACTGTAAAAGCCCGAGTTTCTTTTCTCGGCTGGTGGATGGAAACTACATGTGACTGATTGTAATTGCAAAAATCATTTTATAGCTAGGCAAAAGTAACACTAAACTAATTAGTTTGCTTTAGGCATCTGCTTTCCAGAGAATACTTAATCTTGGGAGCTCATAGATCACTTCTGTGGTGACTTTTGGTAGCTGGACATCATTTTGCAAAGCGATTTCAAGAATAAATTCTTGATTTTTAGAAGTACAATTGAGAGTACTATTGAAGAACATAATGGAATCAGAATGAAGTGTTAAGCCTCTTTCCTTTATTCTTATCTGATACGTTTATATTTTTTTTAATAGCATAAGATAGACTAAGAATTCAGTAGCTCTTGGACTTCCTGGATAATTATTCTTGTCCTTGTTCTTCTCTTAGTTTCTTCCTCGTAACCTTTACAACCTTAATGATTTTCAAATAATAAGATGTTTTTTCTCTCCTTAGGAACAAAATCAGACTTTGATCTCTTTCTGAAAATAACACCATGGTTGTGCTATGATGACTGTATATAATACAAAACTTTTATTCCTTCATATGGTGGCACTCTGGAGTTTTTTTATTTTTCTTCTTAAACTTTTGACTCTTTTGAGAGCTATCTGCCCTAATCGGAGTGATTAAACAGTAGTCTCCACAGTGAAAAGTCAGGCTCAGGCTTGGCTGGGATTCTGTCAAGAAGGTCTGGATCTTAGCTGACCTTTCTGTTTCAGGCAGCATAAAATGTACTTGTGCATAAGAGTTTTGTAATATATCTGAATTACAGTTGAATGCAATTTTCCAATATATCTATCTGATAACTGTTAAATTTGATTTCCCCTGATACCTTTGTCTTCTGCTGTTCAGTCAGTTCTTAATGTAACAGTCTTTTGTGTATTTGGCAATACAAAATAATTAAAACCAACACAGACAAATAACACTGTATGTTCTGGAAAGCTTTTTGTTGATCTCAATTTTTTGGATGAAGAGAGATCATGTAAAGAAGTCAACTGTTGTGCTGGACAGCTTGTATATGTTGCATTGTGTCTGTAGATGAAATTGTATAATACGTGGTGACAATTTTTTTTTTTTTAACCTCTCTGTGAAAAGTGAAGTCCGGGAATGTCTGAAACTGGACCAAGATCATAAGCAATGTTTCTCTCTGTATAAGCAAGTAAAGAAACTCAATAAACAGATTGAGTCAGCAGAAGAATTCATCAGAGAAGGCAGGTAAGTATTCACTGCTATATTAAAAAAACCACCAAACCTCACTACTGAGGCACCAACTTACTGATTGAGGAGCTGATTAAGGGATGCTTTTTGCATCTGTCAGTTGAAGTGAATAACTGAGCACAGCTCTCAAATCACAATTAAAATAAATACTGACTTGCATAGCGCCAATCCTTTTCTAATTCCTTCTGATGCCACTGTCCTCTCTTTGCATACTTAACTTCCTTCTGCAGCAGGTAGGAAGACCAAGATTGGGCTAATAGTTTTCAGCTCTCCTATGTTACTACACAGCAGTGATGAGGCCACACCCGGAGTGCAGGGCTCCCTACTACAGGAGAGATGAGGCTACTGAAAAAGTCCAGCAAAGGCCCACTAAGATGATGGAAGGACTGGAGCATCTCTCTCCTGCAAGGAAAGACTGAGGTGGCTGGAACTTTTCCAACTGAGCTTTCTATACTACAGGGTGATTTCATCAATGTACCTGAAGAGAGCGTACAGAGGGGGCAGATCCAGGCTCTGCTCAGTGTGACAGAATCAAGCCAATGGGTACAAACTGAAACAGGAAGTTACCTTTTAACATTATGAAATGCTTTTTACTACCCCTCATTTCCAGTAGTACAGGTTGCCCAGGGAAGCTGTGGTCTCCCCAGTTTGAAATTATTAGAAGACTGTTAGGACACGATGCTGGGCAGCTGCTGTAGCTGGCCCTGTGAGCAGTGGGGTTAGACCAGATGACTTCTAAAAGTCCCTCCCAACCTCAGCCATTCTGTGATTAAAGTAGCACATCTTTAGACTAAAACAGCCTAGTAACTTTGCAGTGCCTCGATGACAAAAATGGATCTGACTGGGCTTTTTTTTTTTTAAGTTTTAAGCACCGTAATGGTGGACAGTGCCTCTGTATTCTTTGACTTCTGGCTTGACTTCAGTTTTACAAGTTCTCAAGCACAACATTCAACAGTAAGGACCTCTAACAAATCACTAGATGTTGTCAGGGTGGCTTTTTAAAATTAAGTACATCAGGAATGTGGATAAGCACAACTGAGGCCAGTTTTTTTAATCCATGTTTGGACTCTCTTCACTTAATCCAGTGTCAGCACAATTTCAGGGAGTCTTCTGAGAGCTTGAATTTCCCTAGCTCATATCAACCCATGGGTTCAATCACTCTCTTGCATTTTTAGGTAAATATTCTAATGCGTTTTTTGCTCAAACCATGTAACTTTAGCATCTTTGAGAAAAACATTTTACCGCGTGACTTGTGGAGAAGAAGAAAAGGAGAAAAAAACCCACCTAATTCAAACTGGCACAAAGAGCTTTTTTTGTACCTGTGTGAATGGGCACCTTTTGTACTGTGCAGATAGTACAGTGTTTGCAGCCAGACTCCAGACTTTGAGCATCTCCCTCACCAATACCTGAGATGGACTTTTTGAAGTGCAGAGTGCTGTGTTGGACAGGAGTCACAGCTAGAGACTGTTGGCTGTGCACAGTGAGGGATGGTAGACATTACATTCTGCAAAAGCCTGTCGGGCCTAGTGCCTGATCTTCTGTTTCATAGCACAGAAAAGAGAATGGGGATGCAATTCTTGAAATGGCTGCAAGTTTTCTTCATTCTGTGGTCTCACACCTCACCTTTGAGGCTATTAAAGTTAAGGTACATTGCTAGAAGGATGTGAAAATCTGAATTTTAAGATTTGAATATAAATCCTAAGGTAGTGATCACATTTTTTGGTATTTTGCTGTATGATTTAAACAGGTATGAAGATGCTATCAGTAAGTATGATTCCGTAATGAAAACTGAGCCAGAAGTCCCAATTTATGCTACTCGTGCAAAAGAAAGAATCTGTCACTGCTTATCAAAGGTAATTCTGCTTATCTCCTTCTGTAAATTTCTTTAAGACAAATACCAAATAAATGCCCCGCAACTACCTGAATTTTGTTTTGCTTTCTCCTCTCTAGAATCAACAGGCTACAGAAGCCATAAAAGTCTGTACAGAAGTTCTGCAACTGGAACCCACCAACGTGAATGCTCTGAAAGACAGAGCAGAAGCTTATTTGCTGGAAGACCTGTATGAAGAAGGTATGGTTGTATGCAGTTGGCACATACTTTTTTGTGGACATATAAAATGAACTCAGCATTTCAAAGGCTTTTTAACTTGTGCTTTGATTCTGCAGTGTGTTGTTATCCTTAATTAGCACTGGCAGTTGCAGATTTACAAAAATACCTGGTGGTAATTTTGTCTTGATTAGAGTTAAGTGGAGTGTACTTGTTTTATCTATGGCAGAGTTGTCATCACAACAGTGGATTGTGTCCAGGATGTTTTGTGAGACTGTACAGGTTATTCAAACATGTTTTATATAATCAGCAATGTCAGTCAATTGTGTTTGGAGGTAAGAGGTAATTATAGTTAGGTTGATGTAAATCCATTTTAGGACCTCAGTTTTAATGTTTTGCGATGGCAGCATGAAATAAAACTGTTCTATTGTCTGGCACACGTTGAGGGCAGAGGAAGGTAACAGTCATTGCTTCACCTCTGTGGGTCTCTGCAGTGCTGCTGAAAGTAGTAAACTGATTCTGTTCCTGAGGCTGTATTTTCCATATGGAGTTTCTGTAAAATGCATACTGTTACAGAGAGTCATGGAAATGACCTCTAGGATTATGAAGTCCTTTAACCCAGCACTGCCAAGTCCACCACTAAACCGTGTTCCCTAGTGCCACGTCTACATGGCTTTTAAAAACCTCCAGAGGTGGTGACTCAACTCTTGTGAATTAGAGGAAAGAAAAGTTTTGTAACAAGTTTCTGCATAAAGAGCGCCGCCAACTTGGTCTTTGCTGGAGCAAATGCTTCCCTTCTGTAGGACATAGGGAACAGATAGAGGACATACCTGGGATCTGGGAGAGCTTATTTCCTGGGCTGATGCCTGCTGAGGGTGGCCTCGCCTGATTCCAAGTGAGCAACCATGCTAGGGTGGAACTGTGCTTCTCCAGATCCCTGTTCTTCAGCATGTTTTGCGCTTTCCTCCTGCCCTTGACAGTTGATCAGGTGGTTGTAGTCACACTCTGCCTTCCAGTAGAGCCTTCATAAACCATATTACAGCCCATTAACGTTAGTCTGCCTGAAGGTGCCTTCATTTATCCTTCAGTTTAACTGCTGTAAAATGATGGCTGATTTCTCTTTCCTGTAGAGGCAATCATTGCTAAATGTTCAAGATGCATTTCGGTATGTATAGCTGAGTTAATCAAATGGCTTTAATTACTTTATAATCATGTGAGGTCCAGGGCTTGTCTAAAGAGACAGATGTGTAATGACTCCCTTTCTGGCATACCTCATAAGTACAGGAGTCTATCTGTCTAAAGCACAAGTTTTGTGATAGAGGGGAAAAACTGCCCTGCTGTTTAAAAATTGGCCAGGACATACTAAATTTTTAAAATTATTTTTCTTTTTTTTGTTCTTTCCCCACCCTACTGCTACTGTAGAGGTTTCAGTAAGGGCATAACTGGTTCTGTTGTTCCTCTTGGCATGGACATAGGTTGTCTGCAGTCACTTGTGTTCGATAGGAAGTTTGCCATTATTCCACATGCAGAATTGATCTTGATCTCTGTTATAAAAATGCAGGCAAGATCCCAAAGCCAGCAAAGTTGTTTAGAGATACAATGGGATTACCTTTTGAGAGATCATGAAGACTCTTGAATTGAAAGAAGGAGATGCTAGATTTGACTGAAATATTTAAGTTGAAAGTGACACTGGAAACTAGTTGTTCCTTTCATGTCATGGAACTGGATGGAAAGAAGAAAGGATCCTTTCTGGAGTAGAAGGCCAGTAAGCAGCAGCAGTGATTCTTCTGTTGGTTTGCAAGTTACCAGTACTTTTAGAAATAGTAGCTCAAAGGAACTGATTAAATATCTCACTTGACATGAATATCTCACATCCCATGAATTGGTAGTGAATCTCCTGGTTTCACAGCAAACTTCTTGTCATCAGGAAGCTGCCATCCTGCTACACCTGCTTCCAACACTCACCCCTCAAGTAGGGAGAGCAATTAGCTCTCTGAAAGAGGAAAATTTCTACACTGAAGTGTGAAAGAGCAAAATGTAGTTGCTGGGCATGCTGAGTGTGCTGCCTCTGCAATGTGCAGCACTGAAAAACTTAGCTTCCCATGTCCTTAATGCTTGCAGCCTTTAAATAAGGAAGTCTAGTACTGTTGTGGCACATAGCTGATCCCTGAGGAGACTGGTTTCCTGCCATGGTGGTGCTGTAGGTGATGTGGCACTCAGTGAAGCTGAGCAATCTGATCTGCATTTGGCAGGACACTGGTGACACCTCCCAGTACCACATGAAGCAGATTAAATATGCTGGTACCTAAAACTATTGGAGCAGTAAAGCAGCAAAATTAAATCCCTGCATTTTCATTATTTTTACTGGTTTTGGCAGCATATATTGGCCACGCTCTTGGTTGTTTTTTTTTAACGACTGGACAAATTATTAAAAGTATCAGCAGAAGACAAACTGCTTTGTTCAAGCAGCAAATGACAGTGTCCAATGATGCAAAAATGAATAGAAATTTTGTTTGGCTTGTAATAGCGTTTGAAATTGTTGGGGCACTGGCAATACTTTTTGGAATTATTTTTTTTCAATAACCAAAACAAGATAGCAGTGTATCAGATGTCTGGGTAATACAAATTCATTAGCACTTCCTGCTGTCTTGCTCAGAAACATTGAAAAACAAATGTAACACCTGCTGAGAAATAGCATCTGCTTGGAGATAATCTAATGCAAGTACTTTGAGAAACTTAGGAGACTTGGACCTGCAAATGAGACCTTGAGGATTATGATTATAACAGTGAAATAAGAGCAGTCTCATTAAAGACTTTGGTGTTGCTTCCCTTGATAAATTTTGATATCAAAGAATACATAAACTTGTTGTCTTAAGCATTCAGTTACCGCTTACAATAGAGTTTACTTAAAAAAACCCCATAGATCTTACATGTTTTAGAAATTCATGAATACATTACACCATCCCTCTTGTTTTCATTCCTGAGGAAAAGCAACTCTTGAAATAAAAGAATATGCTTTTGGGAAAAAAAAAAACCTTTAAAATATAACTGCATATTATACATGCATTGGTGTAAAAATCCAATATTTGCCTTTTGCTAACAGCATGTACTTACCGTTGGTAGTCTGAAATTTGTCTTTACTGTCATTAAAGAGGAAGAGACTTTCTCTCATGTTAATAGAGTGAAGACTGAGGGAGAAGAATGAATGTTAAAGACTCTGAATAATGCATCCATCAGTTGAACAGCAGTGTGGAACAAACATTGTGCAGTGGGCTTTTCAAGTTCTGGTTGCTGAATCTTGCTTCTGGGCTTCTGTTTTCTTCTCCCAGTCCTAGAGACTTGTTAGGTTATTCCTGTGCCTGTTACAACATCTAGAAAGTGTTGTGAGCCTGTGTGTGGTAACCTCCCTTCTCCTTCATTTCCCACAAGTGTAATGAACCTAAAGAAAGAAAATTACCTAATTTATATGTGAAAGTGAATTTCTTCTACTCCAAGGCTTTCTAATTTAGAAAAAAAGACCCAACCGTGTCAAGTTGAAATGGAGTTTTGCTGTTCATATATAGTAATAGCAAAGCTTCAGTTTTGTTGAGTTCTTGTAGAGTTGTATAATTTTTTAAATTTAAAACTTTCTTTTATAAAAGCTATTAAAGACTATGAGACTGCTCAAGCCAATAGTGAAAATGACCAGCAGATTCGGGAGGGGCTGGAACGTGCCCAGAGAATGCTGAAGCAATCACAGAAGAGGGATTACTATAAAATCCTGGGAGTAAAAAGGTGAGATACTAATTCCAGAGATGATGATGTGAATGTTGGTTACTTGAAACAGCACATAGAGGGCTGATCACCTGAATTTGTTCTGCCGAGTGTTAATTTTTGTTCCTGTATTTTGGTTCTTTCACTTTTTCTCCTGTGTTTTGCTTGTAAGTAACATTTCTTTACAATTCCTTTAGAAAGGAAAGAATGGTAAAACAGTGTTGGTAAGAGGGAAATAAACCATTTGGCAAGAAATTCTTAGTGTAGATGATCAAGAGTCAGGTGAATGAATTGGGGAAGAAATGAAGACTGGCAAGAATTATTGAAAGCAACAAAAAATAAAATTGTGGCATATAGTGTGATAGGTCAGAAGAGTTTGGAAGAGGCTGAAAGGTATAAAAAAATACCTCTGCCATTAACCTTGAGAAACCAGCAACTTCCCTTTCTAATGAGGAGCAAACACATGTCCAGTTCTGAACTAGTATTGATTATCTTCCAAATCGTGAACTAATTCGATCTCTGCTTTTTGTGCTCTTTGTTACAATTGCAAATTCCAATTGGGAACTGTATTCTGCATAGTAGCTGGCAGTAGCATCTTTCCAAGGAAAGTACCTGGGTGATGAAATAAGAGTGAGTAATCTTTGTTTCAAGTTGAAACTTGCTTCCTTTGTTTTGTGTAAAGAATTTTCAGTGCTACTTGCAGAAGGTTAACTAGCTCCTTAATAATGTTCCTGATGCCCTTGATTACTGTCTCAGTCTTTAAAATAAACCTGTAGATTCACTAGTCTGATGTGCGAGTTAGAGAATTAAGTTATATAATTTTATCCATCCAGAAGTGCTCGAAAGCAGGAAATCATAAAAGCTTACAGAAAGCTGGCATCCCAGTGGCATCCTGATAACTTCCAGAGTGAGGAAGAAAAGAAGAAAGCAGAGAAAAAATTCATTGATATAGCAGCTGCTAAAGAAGTCCTCACTGACCCAGGTAATGATGCAGTGACTTCATTTTTTAATTACTTTTTCATACCAAGTTAAAAATGCAGAAAGTATAAATCTTAAGTTATTACAACTTCCCTCTTCCCCTTTCTCGCCTTATCCCTCTTGAGAAATTAGTGCACTAATACTTGTAACCTGTCTGTTATGTGAAGGCAGATGTCAATCTGGAATTACTGTGTTTCAGTGATTTTTTTGTTAAATTTTTGTTTAAATAAAAGATCCTATTTCAAAGGCTTCTTTTTGGGATATCATTTTGCAGAGATTTCTAGGATTCAGTAACTCTGGATATGCCTAGCTCAGGGGGTTATTGTGTGTATGCTTCTGCCTCAAGTGCTATTGCAAAATGTATTCAGATTATAATAGCACCTGAAGTATTCCCTGTTATTACTGTGCCATGATCCCACCTTGGCTTTCTTTCCTCCAGAAATGAGGCGGAAGTTTGATGCAGGAGAGGACCCACTGGATGCAGAGAGTCAGCAGGGTGGCAGCAACCCCTTCCACAGGAACTGGAACACATGGCAAGGATTCAACCCCTTTGGTTCTGGAGGAGGACCATTTACATTCAAATTTCACTTCAGTTAGAGCCAAGACTGTTTCCGGTGGCTGCTGCTGTTTTTTACTCAATTGGTTGAAAAATAAAAAGTCTCTCAGTTCAAGACCCAAAATCTTAATTTTAATGTTGTCCTTAACCCAGAGTCTTACTGCACTAAAAGGAAACTCCTTCTTCCTTTTGGTATTCAGTGGGTTTGCTTTGTGGTGAGCTTGACAAGCTCACACTGGCTGGGGGGTGTTTGTACTGCCTATGTATTTGTTGCAGATATGCAGGACATGTTTATTCCTGTGGGTGGAAAAAACAGTAAGATGCTACTTAGGACAATGCTTAAATTTAGGACTCAAGTATATGCTTAAAGATAAAAATGCATGTAAATATTTTTCTGAATCGGGGCCTAATAAACATGGCAAGGGTAGATACAATAGTCTCCACGTTAACAAAAACTGTTGGTTGTGCTCAGCAGAATGATCCTTCTTTCAGTATTTTTAAGAGGAAACCCTAGTGACCACCTGCTGTGTTGGTGTCAGTGATGCCATAGGTGGGGGAAAGAAGAGGCTGCAATGATTGCTCTGGAAAAAGAGTGCTTGGGAGTAATTGTATTCATTCGTTAACCTGAAATGGATTGGGGTGATTCCTTTGGCAATAATTGTCCGGTCTGAAAGTAAAAACAAAACAAACACTTTTTTTCTGAATGTCGTTTGGGGTGTTTATTTAGGTATGATTCTTGAGTAGTTTGCACTTTAATAAAATACCTGCTTAAGATGTGAGCAGAAAATTTGATGTGGCATTTCCCTGACAGTGCAGCAATTTGTTAGTTCTGTACATAAACTCAGAACTGTGGTGGGTTGTGAGGTGAGTATTGCAGACTGTTGGAGTGTGATTTTAACTCCAGCCTTACCCTATAATACAACTTCATTTCTGCTGGGTGATGCAACAGGGAGTTAATATTATGTGAAATCGAAGTAATTTTGAGCTCTGTGTAACAGCCATGGTACTGCAGAAACAACTGTGTGCAAAAACAGGGACTAACTTCTCCCTAGCCAGAAGTCTGGTTCATTTTTTTCTATATGCACGTACTTAAAATTGGTGTAGTTGATGGAACTGTGTGAATGTGATGTGTGGTGTTCCCAGGCTGTAGCTGCTGGGAGTGAGGAGTCTTCCTGTTCTGTAACTGAATCCATCAAAATTGCTGATGAGTTTCATCAGCAGCCATTTTCTTAGAACACAAGAATTACAGTTCATCAGTGTTGATTGGATTTTAACTGCAAAACAATAATCAGTTGATAGGAATCTTCTCTCACTTCAACTTGTGGCACTTGAAAGCATAAGCAGCCTCAGTAAAACAAATGAAATTAACAAATAAGGCCTTCAGTCTAAAAGTGAGTTTTTTATTACTGTAGTCAGCGTTGCTGTTGGAGCATAACCCTTGGCTCCTGCCTCAAGTACTTCATGAACATAATGGTGAGGCCACATGGCTTTGCAACATGTTTTGCAACGGTGATTTGAAGGTCAGAATTCAGAAACTTATCTTCAAGCTGAGGAGCACATGTGGTGACTTCTAACAGTTAATGGTACGAAACCACCCCAGCAGCCTATTGAACTCCTGGGTTGGGTATTTCCCAAGTTGATTAACTTTCTAGATGTTCAGCTTGAGCTTTTGCCCTGTCAGAAAGTTTTTTGCTTAAACTCTGTACAAGATACTCAGGATGCTCTAGGCTGGCGTGGCTCTCTGGGGCTCAGACACAGGAACTTGCTGCACAGTAAATAACCTGTTAGCCCATGGTATCAGCCTCTGCCCCCCTGGTTTTTCCTGGCAGTACCTAAAGGATGGGCAGGTGGCTGCCCGTGTCCTCCCACAGCTCCTGTCAGTCCTCTGCCCAGAGGGGAGAGCTCACTGTGTGTGTGCATGGGCCACTGCTCTGTATAAACACTTGTGTATCACCTTCACTACAGAAGGAGCTGTTATTTAAATAGTATTGAATGAGCAGTGTAAGCAATGTGTCATGCTTTGTACATACAGGAGGTGTGGTTGGGCTGCAGAAGTCACAGTTGAAGAACACAGACAGCTGTGTTTTGTGTGCTGGTGAAGTGATGGGAACTCTCTGTCTTCTTTCAAAGGACTGCCCTTGTTCAGCTTTTTTTCTTATCCCTGTTCCTTCTCTGTTTTAAAAGCTGGAGCTGAGAGAATTGTTTCCTGGGGTTTAATTTTTTTCTTCTTCTAAGGAAGGAATAAGATGATCCCTCTTCATACAAGGCACTGGTGTTAGAGCAGCACGGGTTTGTTTCTCTGAGGCAGCAAGACCATGTGTGCATTTTGAGAGTGAATGGGAAAGGGAAATTGCATTTGAGGAGAAAAAAAAAAAGAGGTTGAGTTAATCAGTAGAAGAAGGAAGAATGGTGTTCATAGATTCCTTCTTTGAAAGACAGGTTCTTGGAAACAAAAACAAAAAAGGACACTGAAGGACAAGGCTTTACTAGTATTAAGCAGCTTCTGTTTACCGAAAGTGTTACCACCCCAGTGCCCTTCCTAAGGGCTTTGAGGTACTTCTGGAAGCCCAAAAAGGCAAAGTTGTATTAAAAAGAAACTATTTCCATTGCAAGGCTCTCCAGCTGTGGTGACGCATTTCCAGGTGTGGCTTCGGAAAACAAAGCGCTGGTACCACGCTGAGTGTTAATGGTGCAGGCAACATGCAAGAAGCTGAACTCATCTTTTTATTTATTAGTGGGTGTCTGTAGTGCAATAATGTTCAGTAGCTGAACATTGAAACAAATATCTTGGTAGTTTGTCAACCCAGAGATGTGCATGAAGCATCGTTATCGTAACTGGCCTGGACGTAGATGCAAACTTTCTCTTGTTGAATTCTTTCAGTTTTAATAAACTGGTTTTCAACTTGTTTTATAATGGAGGTGGGGAGAGCATATTTTACTTGGTACTTGCGTAATACTGATGTACTGATGATGAGTATTAAAAGAGATTCAATGTGAATTGCAAACTGAAGAGCTCAAACTTGTGATGAACGCGGAAAATGTCAGCTTAAACTTTTTAAAGAAGACCACAATGCTTCTTATGGTTTCAGTTTTCACACCACTGTTTGCAACAAGAATTATTCTTCTGTTTAGGGCTGTGATTTATAGGAGCTGTGCCAGAAACTAGCCAGGATAGCATAGCAGGTTAGTTGTATTTAAAAGTGCCTTACTGTAAGGTATTGTTTGCTCTGTAATACACACTTTTGTCCATAAAATCATAACAAAATAAATGGGAGAATAATTTTTTTTTTTTGCCCTCAGCAAGTCTCTTGAGTAGCAATTTTATGTTTTAAAAAGGATAAGTAAAGCTAGCCAGAGATTTATCAAATGTTTCAGATTATAAAATGTCTTTATATGAAATCATAAATCTAAAAAGCAAGAACTGTTTTTTCTAGAACTGTGGGAATTATTTTATGGTATTTTTCACAATAAAGATATTTATGATGATGAGAAAGCACTGCTTTGTTTTTGTCTGCCCTTCTTTCCTTGTCCTGCTCCAGGTTTGAAGTCAGAGCTGTGCAGAAATGCAGTGAGAGGCTGCCAGAGTGCCAGCAGGCAGGGGAGAGGAGTAGTCACATTCTGTGCTAAAGAGATGCCTGGATTTGTAGAAGTCAACTGCTCCAAGTGTAGAAACGTTACTGAATGCCAGTGAGACCAACCAGCCACTGTAGCATCCCCGGGGCCGTGGCAGATTCCCCAGCGTTGGACACTAAGCTTTCCTGCCAGGCTGCTGGGCTGGGCTGTGCTTTTGCCAAGGAAGGCGGGACCAGATGATCCTTAAGGTCCCTTCCAATCTGGTATCCTATGGTTCTGTGAGTCTGTGAAGTCTCAGGGTGAAGGTGAGTACTTGATTCAGGAAAAAGGGGAAAAGGAATCCTACTGAGAAATAGGTTCAGCACTAAAGCTCTGGCTCATCAACAACAACGGCAATAATGTCTGGTTGGTTCATTTTCTGTTCAACTTACAATGTGATACCAAGAAGATTAAGGCCTATAAAAGTCACTGTAATAGCAATATGAATATAAACCATAAAAACCTTAATTTGCATAGTTCAGATATTACTTATTTACTGATCAGAACCATGTTTTGGCAGCACTCTAGTACTCCAGGGAATGTTTTCTTCCCTTTCAGAGGGCAGAGCACACAGACTAGGAACAACAAGTAAACTTTTCCTGCATCTCTTAAGTTCTCATCCTGCAGCAATTCCTAGTTTTGAACATTGCCGATGCTTCCCTGCAAAAACACTTTTGTAGATTACAGGCATTTGAGGACTTGCTGCAGGTTGTTTTTTTCCTCTGGATTCATTAACGAAGTATTTAATGGTTATTGTAAAATACAAAAAGGGAGAACAGAAAAAAATATTTTTTTTTCTCCAGTGGCACATTTTAATATTTTGTACAACACATACAATCCACTGGTTTGGTATTAAAAATAAAATGATGTGCTAATGACTCAGCTGCTCTAAGGAGATCTTTAACAAGTAGTGAAGATATGGGTGGGACCCTTCTTGTTTTACAAATCAACATGTACCTCAAAGAAAGCTTTTCTTGAAAGTAGTAGTGTGCAGGAAAAAATACTGTAAAACTTTTTACAAATATATAAAACACTGTAGGAAATTGTATGAAACCTTTACATCTTCAAACTATCTCCAGCAAATTACATTTCTAAAAATTATAATCATTTAAGTAATCTCAAGCAAATAGTATTTACAGAGCTATTTCCTTTTTTTTAAAGCCTGTAGAAGTAATCCAATTTTAAAAAGAACAGGATGCTACACAGAAAATGAACATGAAATCAATGTATAAATTACCCACTTTTTATATTGCGTAACAGAAACTTCCCACACAGCTGCTCATAAGAGAACTAAGGTTTCTTAAAGAAACTTTAAATTCTGGCTTAAAACACATTTTCCAATTTATGTTCCGAGCAGGCAGGCAGATGTGAAATGCTGCTGCAGAGGAAGGCATCAGGATGGAAGTATAAACTTAACACCCTCCTCCCCCCCCCCCCCAAAAAAAACCAAAACAACAATAACAAAAAAAACCACAAACCTAAAAAAACCCAAACCGAATAATGCAGCAAGCAAGAGACATTTAAAAATCTGTATATGACATGTCAGAACTGTTCAAAATGCATAAAGGTAAAAACCACAGAAAATATAATAAGCTGTAAAAAACTTAGTAACATCAGGTGTAATTTTAAATACTTGTTCTTACAGTAAGAAATTGTAAATAACACCTGAGGAAAGTGACAGTACAAACACAATATGCTTCATTTTTGTTACTGTCAATTATTTGCTGGTATGGCAATATTATGCAACTCAGGGTAGATGCACCCACTTAGTGCCAATTACCTTGTCTTTTATAATTTTATGCATTTAGACTGAAAGACTGCATTAAATTAAATTAAATTAAAGAATGTGTGGTCTTACCCAAGCCAATTTTGAAGCCAGGACAGCCTAAACAACAGACTGTATTTTAAGGCACTAGATTTCAGTTTAAGGCATAAATTTTCCCATTTCCAAATGTGTGTATTGCAAGAACTTTTCCCTGCAATTTTTGTGGGACCAAAATGTCAGTAGCCCATTAAAGCAAAGGTTTTGTGAGTACAGACTTAAAAAATTACAAGAGATACCACTGCTAGTGAAAAATACATGTTTTATTATTTTCAGTTTTAAACAGGATGCTGATAATCAAAACCGAGTAGAAACAGCTCTCTGGTACCAACTCTATGATACCAACTCTCTGATGCAATGTGTGCTGGTTGGAAAATGACCTTAACCAAAGCCATAATGGAAGGAACATTCTGACACAGTATTTAAGTGGCAAAAAGGAGCATAAGAATCAAAAATTAGTTTTGAAAACTTGTAAGAATGCAGCAATCCTTTAAAATAAAAGTGTAATTTCTTCGTTTTGGCTTCCAGTTTGACTTATCTTGCAAAAGTTATTTTTTATGACTTAGAATTTCGTTGTAGCAAAGATTTCTTGTGACCACAGTATTTCTCCAGGGACAAAACTATGGACATAACCCTGAGATTCTTGGTATTTAAATACATAAACTCAATGCATGTAATATGCACAAAGCAGTTTTTATGTACATATTTAACGTGTGTGTCTTCCCGCAGATTGACAATATATCCTTCAGAAGTTGAACACCTCTTTCTTCATATTCTAAAATCCTCAGGGGCAAACTGTAGGTCAAAGAAGGAAAAGAAAACCCAATTCCACACTGGTTAAAAAAAATCGAACAACCAACAAAAAAATCCAACAACCCCAAGTACCTGTGGATTTCTGTTTTTTTAATGCATTTAAAATGTTTTAAATAACAGGGTCAGTTATAAAAGGTTTGACTTAGCATTAAATAATGTTGCAAATAGTGCCAGTGTAACATTTGTAGCTTCCGCTCAGTCTCTCCTGGAAGATTTACCATGGCTGTTCACAGGCTGTGCTAAAGTTCATCATGCTTAAGACCTGCAACCAAAGGGAAAAGAAATTATAAAAACCACTAAAGATGATTCTGTAAAATGTGGAGAAAGCCCTTTACTTTGCATTTTCTGCTGCTCAGTCAGTTTGGCAACATGAACTTCATTTTTGGAGCCTTGCTAAAAGCTGACTGTGAGCTCTCATGAAGAATAAAAACCACTAAGAATTCTTTATAAGGAAAAGTGAATTTGTCCCTTGGCTCAAGACTTGTCAATACTTACCTGCTAAGTTTTTTCTTCAAAATTGAGGGCTGAGATAAGATTGTTTTGTTTCACGTTACTCCAAGAAGTGTGAGGATGACAGCAGGCCTGTCAGCATCCTAGCATTAATTTATGAAATTAATATTGATAATATTCGGATATATCCTTTGTGAATCTCAGCACATCCTTAAATGAGCAAAAGCAGAAGAGCTAGTGCTGCTGGCCGGAACTAGAATAAGGTAAACTTTGTAGCAAGAACATTGTAACTAGTGATAAGTGAGGCTTCTGGTTACTTTTTATAGTTCTCCAATCGTAGTAGTGGAAAAACAACTTTCTGTCCTATGGGAGAAAGCACATTGCCTTCTGTAAAGGGGATAATACCAAGTGCGCAACAGAATAAAGTGGAATTTTTGGACCATCTTGTGTACAGCACAGTGTGTCATTCTTACCCTACTGCAACAAAGAAGTCAAGTTTTATTGGAAATCCTGTGAGTGTTTGGCTTTTTTTTATTTGTAGGGTTTGAGGGTTGGTTGGGTTTTTTTGGGTTTTGGTTGTGGTTTTTTTTCCTCTCGTGCTATATAATTCAGTTTAAAACACGTTAGTAAAAAAATAAGCCAAAATCTATTTGTAGACTAAAACACAATTTAGTCTGGCGCAAAAAGGCCCCCCATCGATAAAACACCCAGAGAAGAATTGATACTCAGTTTCCTAATGCTTAACAGACATGAGCTTTAGATTATCTAAATGAAATCTAAGCTAATGGGTTGTTTTTAATATTTGTGCCTCAAACGATGTGTTATGGTTGTGTTTGTGGTCCAAGAATAAGACACCATAAAACTTTCTCTTAGATTCCCATGAAACTTTCTCTTTGATTCTGGCATGAAACAAAAGATTTATATCCTCTCGGGGTAAGTCCTGTTTAAATAAGCATCACACAGCTATCAAAACCCCCACAATTTCTCTAAGAAAAGGGAAAATTACACAAATGCAAGATTTGTGCCTACTGACCCCAATCTTAATTTCAACTATATTAATATTTAATTTTTATAAAGCTAACAGATGAATTTGCATGCACGTTACCTTTTTGAAATAATGATGTTAGATTTTTCTTCTCCTTCTCAATTTGCTGTATTAACTTTCGTATCTCGGAATCATAGTCAGCCCATTCAGGAACTATCCGGGCAGCAGCCTCTAATTTTGGCTCTTTGGTCTGGGGATTGTTGCACTGAAAGTTTAAAATGTATTAGATGTAAACAAAACATAAAGCAAAGGTGAAAATAACACCTCTTCAGAGAACCTAGCTCAAATAATTTTGTCAGCTTTTGCAGTGTCACTTAAGGACAGCATGCAAGGCCAGTTACTTTGATATGATATAAAAAAAATTACAATAAAATTGTAAATAAGTCCTGTTCAAATAACTCAAAACATTTAATTGCAAATACTTTCCTTTTTTTTATGCTTCTGACTGTATGCATAGCACAGAGATGGCTTCTAATATTTAGGCAGAGTTACATGGGGATATACAAGAGATACACCAGCACACTGAAACTGAATCTGATATGGATTTTTTTATTACACTTCTGATGCTTCTGCCTCTAGTGTTGTCTAGAAAAATGTATGGATTGCTCCCATAAAATAACATAAATAGAAATCACAATATCAAGTGAGCTGTGATAATGGGGACTGAAAGCGGGTCTAGTAATTAATTTCCATCTTTCTTGAATAGAGAGCATCCATCTTTAGTGCACCAAAAAAGCTTATTTTAACAACTGTAAAGACACAAAGAAAACAAAACTATTTTTTATACTGAATATTTACACCAGATTTAACATGTCTGTGTTTCTTCCAAACTATATCCAAAGCATCAGAATGTGTGTGGGTTGTCAAAAATTGTAACAGGAAGGAAAAAAATGGGATGGGGTTAGTAACAACAGAGATTTTTCTCTCTGTTTCTATTCCCAAGGAAAGAAACTTTCTTCTTTCTAAGCATTACACTTTTTAAGCTTTGCTTTATCTCCTGTTTATAGTGATGGAATAGACAAAAAATCAGGACAATATTAAGTCATTGAGTTCTGGAAGAACCTTCTCTGTAGGGAGTGCAACAGCAGCACACAATGCACAGAGAGGTAACAGTATTTCATCACAGCTCTAGAAACCTGGCTGAATATGGAAAAATTATGTGGAAAATACACATATGGGTGTGAAAAGCTCCAATCCTGTCCACTTAAGAGACAGCAACACTTAAATTTGGGTAGTGTTCAGCTTTAATTTAAACAAATTTGGTACAGAGCAAGTGGGAGAGGTCTTGGAGGAAAGTATTGCAGGAAAAGTCAGTGTTCCAGTGCCTTCCAGCAAGGCTGCCTTCATGACACTACCTACAGAAGCAACAGAAATCACAGTGAAGTTGTTAATCTACAAAACTGATTTATGTCAGGATCAACTCACCAAGTCTATTGTTTTAGCCTTTTTCTTGGATTCGTCATCACACCAGGTTTCACACCAAAGCCACTCCTGAGGGAGAGACTTAATGGCTACATGATGAATCATGTTATTGGGAAGATCCTGTACAAATTTTGTAAAATCATAACTTAGCATGGAATGTAATATAACTGATCATCAAGCAGCTATTTAAAATTAGAATATTTTTGACTATTACCATTTCTACAAATTGTTCTTACATTTTCTCCTTAGTAATCACCTCGTTCTTTTTCAAGTAGATTCAGAACTTAGTCATGCTTGTTTTGATGCCAATTCCACCTCTCATTTACCAAGCAATTTTTTCTTGTAAAAAGGAAGGGTGTCTGTCCATCCTTAGCATGACATAAGCAATACTTCTATCCGATACTTGTGGTTCAGATACTGCATGTCACACTATAAATACTACTAAAAAGTGAAACTTACACTGTCTTCTCCATTCCTTAAATTTGAAAAAAAGGCTCTCAAAAAACATATAATGCAGGATTATGCCACTACTTTAAATTTAGATGACTTCTTGGAAAATTGATTCCAGAAACTTGGGCATGAAAAGGAAAAGCTGTTAAACTGTTATTCTGGCTATCTTCCCAACTTTACTTCTTTTTTTTAACCCTTATTATATAGTCAAGTATTTCATCATGAAAACTCTGCACCAAGATCTTGCTGAATGCAGGGAGCAGCATTTATAAATGAGAAAAACCTCAGGTGGTCCTTCACTGGCCATAGTTAACAAATAACAGGTGCAGTTAGGATATCCATTTGTAAGCTTCCTCACTTGTAAAACTCCTACATTGTATTTTAAAATAAATGTCACTACTCAAATAAGCATTAGTCACATCTTATTTTGCCAACTCACGTTGGTAAGTGTGACAGAATAAAACAGCACATATTGCTGCATTATGAAAGACATGTAATTCAGATACAGACATTAGTACAGAAAAATTGCATCAAATATAAGTATATTGAGAGCCAAGACATTAAACAGTAAAATGCTTTATTTTTGGAAAACATAAAATCTATGAGTTTTGGAAGATTAAAAAATGGTTTATCATCATCCCAATTTCCTAAGGCCTGCTGTGCCTCTTTGACTTTCTAAAAGAAATCACAAGTCCTGAGTTACTACAATTCCTGAGTTGCGAATTTACAAGTTTTTGCACTGAGTAGAAAGTCACCTGCTAGTTCCAGGATTTGAAGTAAACAGCAGAAAATAATGAATTAAAACCAAATTCTAAACAAAATTACTGTAGTGTAAGTCCACTTACTGTGATGTGTAATTTTACTCCCTGGGAGTCCTATACTCACTCTCCTTGGCATATAAAATCACAATTTTCCCTTCTCTCCACTTCACCTTTGTGCTTTACATCAGCACAACCTCAACTATCATCCATGAAGGCAGCAGTGCTGCCAGACTAGCAAATAGCTCAGACTGCTTCTTCTTTGAGAAGGGCAGTGAGCACTCCAGTCAGGTATTGAAAATAGTTATTAAAAAAATCATAGTACGTCCTTATCAGTAGATGAAAGACCTCCAGGATTCAAATACATGGCACTGTGGTTTGTATTTCTAGGAATACTGCTGTATTTTGTGTAAGTAGCAGCAATTAAGACAGAAAGTAGTTCCTATCACTACAGTTAGAAACAAGATTACTATGCAAATATTCCTTTGCAATATTCTTCTGAGAAATTCCAATTCCTTTCCGCCAGGATTTAGCAACCTTAACATCTGCTCCTTAAGTGGCTTTCAATTTAATGCAGAGGAGTTATTATAAGAGATATATGCTACCAGATATTAATGCTGTCATTGAAAAGACAAAAATCTTAAAATGAAAAGACGAACATTTTTAGTATTTTGAGAACATTAGATAAAACTGGTTAGTGTTTCTGAAAATCAGCATTATAGTGGAAGCCCTGCAACCAGCTTCTGAATCTTAAAGGTCTTTCTAAAAGAACATGTACGTGAGGGTAAGACTATGTTTGGAGAACATACAGCTGTATCACATCAGGATTCTAAGTGTGCAACACAGGGTCACCAATTCATTCCACTGTCCAGAAGAGAGAGGTGATATCTCCCTGTTGCTGTTGCATCAGTCTTTTGATCTTAACAATGACAGCTAAAGGCTGCTCCAACTTCCTGTGTCCAGTCTAGTTTGAGTTTTTAGTGTCACTGTATCTCCACTTTTCTTTGTCCAGTATTATAAAAACTGCTGTTTTCAATTTTTACTTTCATTTCTGGCAAAAAAATATAGAAGTGACCATAATGTCCTTATGTAAGAGAGAGAAATTTGTTTGCAGAGCTGTGGGGTCGACAGCAGGTACTGAGAAATGTGGGCCTTGCTACTGTGGGATCCCTTTGCTGCTATAGGCAGGTAAAACCTTTTGTGCTTTAGTAATTCCACAAGGAAAACAAAAAAAGCAGAGACAATCTTATGAAGCCTTCTAAAGCTCACCCAAAGTGAGACATAAATTAAAAGTATTATCAACTCAGGCAGAAATCTGATGAGCTGTTATTATCCATCTTTCGCCGAGTTAAATAACCTCTACTACAGGAAAAAGTAATAAATGTAAGTACATTCTGTTCACATGGGATCTACTTACATGTTTGTGACTGCACCTTGACATACCTCACTTGGGTTTAAAAACTGGAATTATATAAAGACCACAGACACCCCAGGGTGACCATGTACAGCAACCACCAGAGAGCTTTTGCAGTTAAGCTTATGAAAAAAACTAAATTTACATTAATGAAAAAAAGGAAAGGAAAAAGCTCTTGATAAATAAGAATATAATTACCATTATCAGAATAAAGGTGAACAGTCCTCTATGTTGGGGTTTTCCCCTCATTTTTTCCATATTAAACAATTATTTAAAGTAATCATCACTTAGTGATCAGTTTTCTGATCTTTGCTCAGACCCAGACAGCACTGGTAAAACAGCAATAAATGTGCTAAACCAGCAGTAAATGGCAAATAGTTTTGGAATTATATAATATGTATGTTGAGATAAAAGACAGTTCCATGCACTTTGAGAAAGATAAAGAAAATAAACCCCAAACTGCCTAAAGCCATACATACCTGATCTAGATTTGACAGACTGTTTGGGTCTTGACTCAGAGCCTGGTACTGGCCCCGAAGCCTGTCTCCAGCTGCAATCTTCCTGAACTTCTTCAGATCCACAACATACAAAGCACTAAAAAGATTTAAAAATGCATAAAGATCTGTAAAGTTTCACCTTCTTTTTGATAACATTAATAAAAGTAACAAGAAACTAAAATGTCTTTCCATGCTGAAGGAGCATTTTTCTTAATTAAGTGTCTGAACGTACAATTAAAAAATGAATCAATATGTCATTAGAATTCATGCCTTATTCATCTCTTACTGAGAATGACTAGAGGGCAATTGGGTTTGAATGCCTCAGTGATCAAGATCAAGACCCAGATTTCAATCAAATGCACAAACTGCACAGAAGTATGTCCGGAGTTATCCTACCTAATATGGTATTTCCTTTTCCCAAGATGTGATGCCCAGTATCCCGTTTTCCAGAAACGGTACCCATCCATTTCTTTACGGCTGTCACAGAAGGGTGTGTATCCATAGGGAGCTCCTTTTAGATCTAGATCTCTCAGTTCTTTCAGGTCACTTCTCACAATCTAAATGAAAATGTATTTATTTCTATAATTTAATACTGTTTCTAAGGTATGCATATGAGGGTAGATATTGCAGCAAGTTTCATAAAGTTAAATTATAATTAAAAAACGCCTGAGAATCTACAACAGTGGAGTATAGAGAAAGTATTCCATGGGAAGATATTTACCAAATTATTCTTCAAGGAAGAAAACCACCATGTTTATTGTCTTATTAACAGTGACCCTCTGTTTAACACATTTAATAAATACATTAAATAAACCAGGCCAAATATTTTTAATTGATAGACCAATATTTCTGGTTGCCCAATATTAAATTCCTTAATGAAGAAGCATAACTTCTGAAACCTATCAAGCATATCCCCTTTAAAGAATCCTTCCTATTTGTTACATAACTTGGCTACTCCAAAATTATTGCATAATTTGAAAAATCTTTGTATCTAGTGGTAAAGTACTTCTAAAAATAGGTTATAATGACATTTTAGAAACATCTTTTATTTCCTAATCAATCCTTCTCCATCTAATTTATCAGTGGTAAAAAGAAGTTCTTAGTTATTTGGGTGTACAGAGAAATCCTCACAACATCTGGGGCAGACACTCGGTGTTACCAGATGGTGTCTCCAGATGAAACTGCAGAAAGTTGCAGTCTGAATTACTGCACCTAAATGTAATTTATTCTCAAGCTTTGGGAAAGGACCAAAATACATTAATACTTGTCCTGAGGTTTTTAATAACCTGTGATAGACTCTGCAATGCCTCATCTGTTGGAGACAGCATTTTGCTGTGTCATTCCTGAGTAAAAGACTGCATACAAATTTAAAACAGAGACAGGATTAATCTTGACAAATTTCAGCTATCTAGAAGTTGTTCAAATGGTCCAAACTAATCACCCGAGACTCCTTGCAGTGGAGAAGTCCTTTCATAATCAGTCCAGAGACTGAATCACTCAAATATGCTTTTAGTGAAAGGCACCTTTAAGATCACACACATCTCTCCAGGTACTTTTCTCTCTCCACAGACAATTTAGGACAACTCAGTGTAGTGAAACTCTTAATGTCCCTCTGACTAAAGACAAGTCAAATTGCTGCATTTCAGATTCTGCAACATTAGTTCTGCTCATACAGCTGCACTAGTCTTACAAGACCGACATCTGAATAAAATGGCCACAGAGGCTGAAACTGGATCAATTTAAACCCAAATGCCCTAATGCTTCATGCATTCATATACATTATTTTTTCTTACCTGGTCAGCATCAACAAAAATTATTTTATCCACAGCCAAAGGGAAAAGAACATCCAAAAAAAGAATTTTGTAGCCCCAGATAATTCTCTGTTTTTCTGTCTGTTGATAAAGCCAGCGGGGCCACTTATACTGTACTAACTCGTACTTGAAACCATACACTTTAGCCATGTGAGGAATAACGTCCTAGAAGAAAAACCAAAAAACTATCAGGTGCACATATATGGGACACAAAAGGATTCAAAAGGAAAAACAGTCAATGCTGCAACACAGTTGCAGCTGTATTTGCCTTAATGACAACACAACTGATTATTTTGAAATGTTTCTCTAGTCCTAGTAGTATCCTGAGCTACACCAATAGAAAAAGCATTTTATGCAAGCTCTTGGAAACTACCAGAGAGTAAATTATTATAATTTATCACTGGGTTTTGCATTCCAGAAGAGAAGAACCATATACAGAACATTTTTAAAATTATTCATATTTAATCCATTCAGAGATCATTTTCCACTGTGAAAATTTAATTTGAATTATATAAGTACTCAGTTGTAATTTTTTAAAAAAATTACTTAAAATTAAAAAAAAGTAATAAAAGACTTTTTTCCTACCTTAAATGTTGGGGAGAGGTAGTTTTTCAGAAACCAGAATTTAACTGGTGTTTTTGTATGACGTAGGACAGAAAGCATCATAATTCTGTGGAAATATAAGTCTACAATAAACAAACAAATACACACAGGTCATTAAATTTCCACTGCACTTAAAAAGTGTTAAAACTTTCTAAGACTAATTTTCTTTTACCCAGTGTAAGCAGAAATTTCTATTTTTTTCTAATTAAAAGCTTTAAAGAGTATGTGTTCAAGGCCACTTTCAGATGGATTTATTCGACCCAGATTGGCTAAGCAACAGTAGAAAGAACAATTTCAAAAGTGGATCTATTAACAAGTTTTATTCTAAGGGAAGTGCCTAACAAAATTAGAATAATGATTAATACCTTGTATTAACTTGGCTACTGAAATAACTTATTTTAGAATATATTGGTTGAGTTTAATAGGTTTCTGGAAAAACATCCTTAGTTCAAGCTAAGAAAGGGTTCAGTAAAATTAAGGGTTTCAGAAAACCCTTAATGACTCTAAGAATCACTATTTTGGGTTCAATTATTTTTCACTATTGTGGCCAGAAAAACAAACCCAAACTTCAAAGCCTACTCAAAGCCTGCTCAAACTTCACCAGCCTACTAAGAAATAAAATCACTTCATCTGACACCCGAAGACAAATACTACATATGCATATAGTAAATCCACAGTTTGGAGTAAATACAAATAGATACAATTCCAGTGAAGTCACTTCTGTTATGTTTTTATAAAGAGAGGTTGAACTTCATCTTTTATGTTTGTACTTCACACACAAGGAGAATATTTTTCTGTCTTCAAAGAATACTGTTACTTTTGAACATCTGTACGTTGAATCACTTTATTTCTAAACAAACATTAATGTAGCCCTCATTGTATATCACCTATGTGTTGACAATTTATTACTTATATTTTAAAAAGTCAGTTTCCTTAAACTGTTTAGCTCCAGTATGAAAATTTAGATTATTGCTATGAAATTCTTGCTTCACTTTTACCTCTCCTTACCTTAAAAAACGTTCATATAAATGGCCTGAAGCAACAGAAAAAATGTTAAGAATATCACTTTTCATTTCCTTCTCTTCTGCTTGAATTTCTTCTGAAAATCTAAGAATTATTATAAATTATTATATAAACATTAAGCAGAAAAAAATGCAATAAATTATCAGTAAGCTCATAAAGAATCAAAAGAAAATACACAAAAGAAATATTCCTACAGTAACCAAATGCACTTACACTCTACTAACACTGTACATGCCTATGATACCAAAATCTTTTTGGAGCAACACCTCATACCCAGTCACTCAGGAGAAAAAGTGGCACAACTGCAGCTTCCAGTATTTTCAATCAAACAGAACTCAAATTTGAGAACTCCACGTTAAAAAAAAATCAGAAATACACACAGCCATATCATTTTCATAACTGGTAGTTTTAAAAATCAAACCCAGTCATTTTCCATTCTTCATCCACATGCATTCTATGTCAGAACAACCAATGCATATTCTTGAGGTTAGGAAAGTCTGCAGGGGTGGTTGAGCTGAATATATTCCCTAAAATACAGACTGAACATAATATAAAGATGGTCATACCAGGCCAAATCAGATATTTAGCCCATTACCATCCCAACAGCAAATGACAAGCCTGAGGAGCAGTAGCCTTTCCCAGAACAGTCTCAGAACATTGAGAGGTCTGTGATGATAGGATTTCCTGAGTATTTTCCATAATACTTGCTTAATTCTTTCCTTAAATTAAGCCGATTATTCTGCCTATAAGCTAATCTATATATTTAAGGTATGTTGCCCAGAGATTCCCTATTCCTGCTGCTTTCTTTGCTTGTTTTGGATACAAAGTGTACCAGGATTGTTTTTTTTATCGTGTACACTTTTCAGCACACACAGCCAGGGGATGGTGGCTGCAGTCTCCCTCAAGCCCTGCTCCACAGATATGGGAAGTGCAAAGGCTGCCTTTGTCAAACTGGTCACAGTATGGCTTGATACTGTTGGAAATTCACCTCAGTAGTGGCTGGTTTGGTTTTTTTTGAGGTGAGTCATTCCTCATACATTTAAGATTGCATGAGTCACTCCTATTAACTTTTCTTCTGGTTACGTCCCTTTGAAAAGTATGCTTTATGAAGAATAAAAAGAAGTATCCCACATAATCTTTAAGAACAAATGAGACAAGTCCCTTCCTACCCTAACATTCTATGATTCTATGACACTATAACAGCAAAATCATCTGTGGATAAATGGTGATAAACATAAAATCAGCAACATAGATTTAATATAATGCCCAGGTACATGTGGTACAAGAAGCCTTGTCAGGAGAGATGACAGAACTGAAACAGTGCTCAGTCCTGGATCTACCAAGAGATGTGTGTGTAGAGGACTAATTTGAGTAAAATTTTTACTAGATAAAGGAGAACTGCTATGCCTTGTCCTTATTTTCTTTAACAGTCTGTGTCCAACAACCACTGCCAAAGCTACTAAAAATGGAAGAAAACATTTTTTAAGTCTTGTTTAAAATGGCAACTACAATGTTATTAGCCCCAAATATAAAGCTTGAGATGATTACTACAATTACTTATAGAGCTCACACTTTAAGGTTATTTTATTGACAAATATAAGAACACTTTTTGAGATTTCATAAATTACGTTTGGCAGCAGACAAGCAGCATCAGCCTGTGTTTTGATGTTCATTTTCACATATCTGAGTACAACATTACTGGCTGAGATTTTCACATTGAGATCGATTCTCTGCCCCAGACACTATCATTACCACTATCAAGTAAGAAACATTTACTTGCTATGAGTAAAATAAAAATGTGCTGGAAGAGGTAAAACAGAAGCAAATTATGCATTACCTTGTGACTGATTCCTGATTTCTGGTTTTTCCTGTTGTTTCATCTGTAAGGAGATCTTCATTCATTTTATCAGGCTTTTTCTGTACCTAGTCAGTAGAATAAATATATATGTGTAATTAGGAAGTTGGTTGATAGCAATTACTACTTAACTTGTGGTATCTAACTATGGTGTACTCACTGGCTAAAGCTGGACCAACATCTGGACCAATTTCTATTTCAGTTAAATACTTTCTGAACTGCATTGAACTGAACAGTAAAAATGTAACTTTATACTTTTAAACTATGTACAGAATTTATTATAGTAATAAGAAAAGTAATAAATTAATAAATCAAGCAGCATGTTCAGGCCCTTTGTACTTCTTTATAAAAACACTAACTGCAAGTGTGGGAATTTTATTTAATTTTCTACCCTCATGAGTTGGTGATCTAGCCATTAGCTGGCAGAAATGTAGCAGGGTGTTGCACCATACAATGGAACTTACCTGAAGGGAAATTGTCATTTGCATAAGTCCTTCACAAGGAGAAACATTTGTCACTGAAACATAAGCTCTCCCATACACAACTTAAGCAATTTCTGCTGTCTCATCCAGATGCTTAATAAAGGCTTCAGATCAATTTAATTTACTAATTTCCTTGATTAAAATAAACCTAATTGCTTTTCAAAACCAAATGGCTTCTAAACCCCTGAATAACTCAATTCTAATCATACTAATTTCACATGTTCATACTGTCAAGCTAACACAGATTTCTGCTCACATTATATGATGAGTCTTTTCAGCTAATGCTCCTGAAGCCCCATCCTACATATCACTACAGTAATTCTGCAGCCTAACTGAATGACAGGGCTTACATATTCCAGTTATAACCTTAATACATACCACCTTTCACATCAAATACTTTTCCCATTTTGGCCCAAATGGCACTCTTTTATCCTTTTTTTCTGTGGTTTAAAGGCAGGCTCATCACATTCCAGAGTTTTACACATTTTCTCTGGGTTCTGGAAACTTTCAGCTACAGGACTGGGGAAGAGATGCATATCTGTGTTTTTAAAAATTCCTCTTGTGCTTAGTTTTACATTGTTCTCTCTCCTTCTCAATGTCTAAAATTAGGGTACAATATATCAAGGAAATGTACACAAAACGTTATTTACAAAATAGTGGAAAACATATGAGCCTCTTTCCCTGAATATAACTCATGCTTCATTTGCTCTTTTTGATGTATCTTTAAGGATGGAAGTAACATAATTTCATTTACACAAATTTGGTAGCTTAGGGTAAAATTCAACACACCTAATTTTAACTTCCACTCTGGTATCTCGACTTTGTTATAAAATCCCTCTCCAGTCACTGGAGAGAAATGGTTGTCTCAAGCAGTGGCCATGATGCTGGTTTAAATACATATATCAGCTGGGATTAGCAGACCTTTGGGCTCTCTCTCCTTCTGCTAAACAGAGAGAGAATTAAATCATCTAGACTGCACATTTGGACACCTTGGGCTAGATGAGATAAATCTCATCTATGTTTAACCACTATTTAACAATCTCCCATGCAATTAGTACAACCTGATTGGATCAAATTAACTACATTAATTTGCACATCCTTCTCTTTAATTATACAAAATCTATATATTTCAGCATGCATCTTTCAATTAAATATAGCCCAAGGCTTGTAAGCATAAGTCATATTTCATACAAGGAAACACTGCATGCATACCTGAACTTTGATAATTTTGCTTCTGAAGTTGTTTAATACCACAATAACATCTGTCAGGTCAGCTACAGAATCTGTTCCTTCATGGCTGTGAAAAGAAAAAAAAAACATTCAAATGTACTGTCTCATTTAAACATACATGGTTACTTGTGTTTAATTAGAGTATAAGGTTTAGAATTGCTGTTATTTTAGAAACTAAATTTCTTCACTTGCACCGGTTTACATTTTAACTTTATAAACTTTTTTTTTTAATAAACTTATCCTTCACTAGACATTGTTCAGAGGGACACCTTTTAATTTGGATTTTCACAGGGAATTTTACCAACCAATGAAAACATGCAGCAACTTAGAGCTGAATATGTTACCATGTATTAAACAGGTATATATTACATTCAAACAGTGAACTAAAATTTATTTTTCAAATATGGAAAACATCTTAGAAATTGCTGTGTGATGGCATTTAATGCATTTTTAAAATAAACCTGCTTTAAAAAGTATAGGGAAAGATCCATCACAGTGATGAGATCGTAAAGATTGGCTTTCAGCTTGTTAGCTTTGGAAAATATACCCCCGAAGACATAGCTGTGCAAGCACCACGTGAACATATACCCCACAGAAAATCAGCTTAAAGTCATTCAGGCATCTCAAAACTGTACTGAGTAACAAGTCTAAAGATGTTTCTGTCACTGATCTGTGATACAGTACAATAGTATAATTCTCAATTTTTCTAGCATTTTTACCTCTATAGCCCATATATTTTTCCTTCAATCCTTTCTGTCTTCTAACAGCACTATGTGGTTTCCTCTTGCTAAGGCTACACATACAAAAAGTGTGTTTAAGAAAGCAATCTGCTACCCCTTAGGATTCATTTCTTTTCCCCCTAGAAAACAGAAGCATTTAAATCTTGTTTCTATCTGCTTCATACCACTTACCTAAAAATGACAAGATTTTATACAGTTATAAGAATTTTCCATTTTTAAAATGTGCCTATGATCACCTCAGTACATAGAAATGGCCTGTTCTTGCACAAAACAATGTTCAGGATTATCTTGACTTTTCTACTCTGATTTAGTTGCATGTTCATACTTTTAAAATATTGTATTTATGTACACTCAAGCCAACAAGTCTTTTTATCACAGGGAAAAAGTACTTAACAGGTACAGATCTCCATTTTAAATTAAAATGTATTATCAAAAAGCTCTACAATAGTAAAACTAGATCCAAACACAAACTCTTGATAGCAGCAGCCAGCCCAGTGTTCCCATTTTTTGCCCTCAACCAAAATTTTTGGTTTTTCACACAATGAAAATTTTCTCTCATATTCACTCACGGACCTCAAAATCTCTATGCTATGAATTCTGTAGGTAGCACTGCAGCTCTGATGGAAAAGATGTTTTTCCAAAGTGGTTACAAATATTCTCAAAGTGTTTGGTTTGGATGTAAATGTAACATCGTTTTGTCTCCCTAAATCTCTTTCATGGATCCCTCACTGTGGGCTTCACCTTTAGTGAGTGCCAAGTGTTTCACTCTGCACAGCCCTCAGTTTGATGAAATTCTGTCCCAGTATGAACAATCTTTTTAAATCAAAGCAAAACATCTTGTATACTGACAGCACTATTACATATGTAAAAATAACTACTGTTATATAATTGTTGTACAAAGCTAAACATCTCTAACAGACTACTTACATTACAAATTTAAAATGTTTCAATGCTTAGATGTTTTTAATATAAATATAAATAAGTACTACTATAATATAAATTATCATTTTCCTTATGGGGAACAAAAGCATCCAAGTTCAACAAATTGAGACCATTCGAAATTTGAAAACAAAGAAACAAACTTGTTCTCCAAATTATGAAAGATACAACTTTCAGCTAAGCAGTCTGCACAACACCAAATTCTAACAAATTGTGTCTACCTGCTTTTTTAGAAAATTAAGTCTTCAGCATGATTGTATATCTATCTTTAGATATAAACTATTTTCTGCAGTCTTTTCTTGTAATGCCTTCTTGTTTTCCTACCAACACCACAGAATCAAAGTTCCAACAATAAGCAGTGTTCAGATTATTGCTAAGTATAACAATTCTCATTTTCCTAATACTCATAGTAATTTTTTAATAACAACTTGATTACAAGCATGACTGCTTCAAAATAATGATCCTTGTTAGAATCAGTGTTTGAGAAAAAAGAGGCAGCTTATTTGAAATATTGTGTATTTACATAAAGTAAAAATAAATTACCTGCATATCTATTAGATGCAACTACGAGAGAAGCAAATAAGGTTAAGTGTTCAGATGTAGAATGTGCTGTAACTTCAATATCCTGTATTTCTCCTAAAGCTCCTATTATAATATATGGGCCTGTGCCTCAAAGAGAACAGGTCATCTCACAGTTCAACACGAGAGGATATGGCTAATATATAAGGATGGAGAATATACTGCAATACCTCTTGGCAAAATTCCATCCTACTGAATAGCTGCCCGAGTTCTGACAGCAATTTCATACTATTAATGCTGATACCTGGAAAAGAAATACCAAAGTTCCCAAACACACTTTTGCAGTTGTACTCTAAGCCTATGGCATGTAATAATTAAATTAACTAAGTGCCACTGTACTAGTTTTTCTGACTTAGCTGAGCTCAGTTAAACCCAATTGTATTTCTTCTAAGGGAAAACCAGCAATCTTTTTCTGCTTTTTCAACAGATTGTGAGTGGTTTCTGGAAAAAAATAAATTGAAAATCGCAAACAGAATGAACCTAATAGCCCACTAAGATTTCTCCCTGTAACACTGAAATTGATGTATTAACTATTCAAAACCATGAAGAGGTTCATCGAGTTTTTTTATCTTTTTAATAGTAGCTGATGAATAACAACATATGGAACTATGTACTCCTGAGCTCAAAGTAATAATAAGCATTTCATAAGACATAGACTTGTTTCAGGCCAGAGAATTAACACTGAGGGGGAAGAGAGATAAAGGGAAGTAAGGGGGAAAAAAAAGAGCTGAAGTCGAAATAAAATAAAACAATACTTCTCCACTAGAAGAGACTTGATCTAAAGCTTCAAGAGAAAGCCCTCATAAGCTACAGATCTATGCTGTCACAGAAAACATGGGAAAAAGATGACTTTTCCAAAGAATAGTTGGAATGATGGCTAATATATATTCCTTTATATGAAAATTAGCCATGGAAATTACAGATCTAGAAGCCATAGAGATGCCAACTAAATGTTAGTTATGGGAGTAAAACTTTATTTCCATGTACTGAGGTTTCTCCCAAGAGAGGGAAATGTGGCGCAGTCAACATGCAGCCAGGGTCACAAAGTGAAGGGTGCTTCTATATTCTGAGGTAAAGGTGTAACCACAGTGATTCTTAGATGACCTAGAGACAACTAAGAAACACTCAGAATTAATTGAAGAGGTCCAGAACAGAAATGAATATAATGATCCTATAAAAAAAAAAAAAATGCCCCCCTATCAATAACACTGCATTTAGAGGTACCCTCAGGACTGAAAAAAATTTTGAGGGGGAAATTTGCGGTACTTCCTCCATCTGATAAAGATGCTGCTGGAGAGCTAGGATTGATCCATTTGACATAATCTTGGAATTACATGTTCAATATGTTGGGGATGTCAAAATATGAATCAACAAAACCACAAGTGACATTTCTACAGAATCTGATGTGAGCAGTTGTATGATAATGCTAACCATGTATGGAACTGACAGAGCAAATGCCGGGTAGCTGTGTAACTGCATAGTAAGAGGCCTTGCCAGCATGAATTCTAGCTGAGTAGATTAGGCCTATTATGCATCAACATATTCAAATGCCTTCAAAAACACATGAAGCCGTCAAACAACGACTTACACTATCAGGAAATAAGGTATCTCTTACAAACTTTAAATCATCATTTGCATCTTGTTCTTTTTTTAATGCTATTTTTGCTCATTTTCCTTAAGTATTGTCAGATCTTTTCAAAGTATGTTGCACTTTAAGATTCAAGTTTCCAAATGATGGATTAATACTTACAAGAAAACCTGATAAATTTCTTCAGATCTTCCTTTACGTAATCTCAGTGTCCAAGCACCTGGATTTGCTTTCATCTGAAAATACCCCTACGAAAAAAAGACAGGCATTTCTTCTTGTCTGCATTTCAGACTCAACCATCTACATACACAAAAATCAATTATCCAACATTTATACAAGCCGTAAAAGAAATGTGTCATTGGTGCAACCAACTATCGCTTTTCCTGCATGTCCATATTAACATCTTTTGTTCCATTTGTTTCTAGCTTTATTTGAGTTGTATATAAAAACTCCACCAATGATAGCAAGTAAGTGAGCAGTAAAGAAATAAATTACTGAACTGACCCTAAATTGAAAACCTTTTTTAAAACTCAAAATTTTTTTGCAGAACAACTTTCCAAGTCAACACAGCTCCTTCCCATTTTAGGATCACTGCAAACAGCTCTCACTATGTAAAAGTCAGAAGGAGCAAGCTTTGAAATGTGAAGAATCATTAGAAGTTTCATCAGGTTCATCATCTACTGTTGAAACTGTACTCAGTACTTGTATAAAAATCAAAGATTTACAGTTTATTAAGCATTTTATTCCTTGTGACACAGTATTTACAGACAACAGAGAATACACAGACCAGATAGGTAAGAGGTTTTATTCATCACAATCGTTCCCTAGCAAATTACCTTAGCCAACAGGATATAAATCTTTCATTTCAGAAATCACAAGGTATTCTGCTCTACAGACTGCCAAAATAATTACTTCAGATGACTGGAGGAATTCTAAGGTGTGGGTATGACCAACACATGCTCTAAGCCCTTACCTGAAGCATCTAAATTAGGAGCCTTCTTTTGCCTGGATCATTGTGTAACAAAAACAGTAATTTTAATCAGAAAGTGAATCACACCTTACATTTGTCAGTGGAATCTCCATCAGAATATAACTACCTCCTATCATCTACTAAAGGTAATTAGGCTCCCAGTTTAGACTCTTCAAGTAAGAGTCTAAAATTAGGCTATAGCTAAGTCTATACTGGATCAGAATAGGAGCAGAAGGAAAGTTCAGCAAATTAAAGATGGTTTCAACCTCAGAATGTGCCTGTTTCTTTTAGCATTAGTAAGCTTGCAACACAGAGAAAGGGATTTAAAGAACAAGATGATCATAAAGAATTCTCACAAGGACTGGGCAATTGTAATGGCTATTCATGTACTTAACACTTACGAGGTTGGCCATCACAATAGTGTCAACCATGACAGGATTATTCTTTGTGCCCAGAGTGAACTGTAATCCTCGAGGAGGTTGTCCAGTTGTCACATCAAAGCAATGTCCTTCAAGTAATATGTATTCCAGTTCATATTCTGCAGTAACCGCCCCTTTTATCTACGGAAGAAATATCTCATCATCTAATTATGTCATTTAACTATGTGGGAAAAGCAACATATCACAGTGACAAGCATGTTGTGTGGGATTTACCTCATCTGAATTCAATTGCCAAAAAACCCAGAAAGGTCCTTCCTGAAGAAACTTCACTCAATTATAAAACAGGTATCCAAGATTAAGAGGAAAGATGACTGTCTGCAGGTACCATCTCTCCTGACTGTTGACGAAGCTAAGGCATCTCTCCTTTGGTAAGGTAAATCCCAACTTTTATTTTCACAATACATCTTCCAAATACACAGTGTTGGTCAATAAAACACCCTCAATATTTTGCATAACCTTATTGGGTGAAGCTAATCTTCACTTTGAAGATGAAGGATTTTGAAGACGAGGGATTAAAATATAATTAAAAGTAAGAATGGTGAACTAAAAGAAGGTCCAACACATTTTAACCTACATTAACAGTCATATATTCAGGTTTACTTGAAGATTGGTGTAGGTTAATCCTATTACTACCAAAATATACATATAAAAATAAACAAGAACTAGGAGAGCAACACAGAGAATCCTTTAATGGCTTTACTTTTATCTTAAATACAGTATTTCTGCATACATAAAAATCAATATAGCAGGTAAATTGCTTTAACTTATACTCTGCATTCTAATTTTTTTCTGTTTCACTGTTTTCTTTTAAAATTTCTTTTTTTAAGTAAGAGGGAAAATGAAAAAAAGACAATGACAATAGAAATGGTAAAATACTGACTAAATATTCAATTATCAAAGAAAATATTTCTGGAGAGCAGACACAAAAAAAATCTCACAGTATTTGCATTTCCCTCTTGAAGTTGAAGGTCCAACACAAGTTTTACAGTGTTTACAAACTATTACTTACTTCCTGTAAATGAATGTTATCGAGATCACAGGAACTGTTTACTGCTTCAACCAACCAGCTTTCAGGAGTGATCATGTTTAGAGTCAAAAGAGGTGATTCTGGCAATTCTAGGAATTTTGCCACAGGTTCAGAAGGAAGCTGCTTGTTGATCCCGTAAGTTAATTCTGGTTCCAGAACAAACCGATAGAAGCTGTTGAAAAAGGAATGTTACAAAAAAGTATTTTTACTAAAGCACAAAGCATGAAGTTCTTCTAAAATACACACAGTGAATGTTCACCAAATTGATGAAGTTTGGAAGCACACTAGCTCCCTGTTCTTTTGGAATACCATCAGGCAACACATACAGCATCCCAAATGGGCTGGTAGATGAACGCAGATCTACTGAGAATTGCATATTTTCCATTAACATTCTAAAGGCTGTGAAAGTGAATATGCAAGAGTTGCAGCTTGGCTGAACAGCCTCCAGTTCTCAGAACCTGTATCACTGAACTAAGCAGAAGGACTATTTTCCATTGGAAGAAAAGTGAGAACAGAACAAAAGAAAGGTAAAGGTCTCTCTATTCTTCTCCAGCTCTTACCCCATTTATGCCACAGGTAAAAAGTTCTCCCAAGCACAGTGGAAGGACCAAGACGAACACCTGCCAAGTGCCCAGCTTTAAAAGTAGCCATGATGATATTCATACAAGACACTCAGAAGACTCATGATTAAGACACTCTTGCGTGTAGCCCCCCCATGGTCCAGGTGAAAGATGTCAGAGACCTGCTGTCCCACCTGGATCCTAGGGTGCTGAGAGAGCTGGCAGATGTGCTTGCTATGCCTCTTTCCATCATCTTTTAACAGTCTTGGCTTACTGGAAAGGTTCCAGATGATTGGAAATTGGCTAATGTGGCACCTATCTATAAGAAGGGCAAGAAGCCAGATGATTGGAAATTGGCTAATGTGGCACCTATCTATAAGAAGGGCAAGAAGGAGGATCCGGAAAACTATAGACCTGTCAGCCTGACCTTGGTACCAGGGAAAATTATGGAGCGAATCATCTTAAGGGAAATTATGCTGCATCTACAGGAAAATAAGGAGATCAGATGTAGCCAGCATGGATTCAGGAGGGGAAGAT
>VXBA01003207.1:853466-907382 GCA_013399895.1 Serilophus lunatus
TTGTTCAGCCTGGAGAAGAGGAGACTCAGGGGTGACCTTATTGCTGTCTGTAACTACCTGAAAGGAGGTTGTAGTCAGGCGGGGGTCGGTCTCTTCTCTCAGGCTCCCAGTGACAGGATAAGAGGACACAGTCTTAGGCTGCATCAGGGAAGCTTTAGGTTGGATATCAGGAGGAACTTTTTCACAGTGAGAGTGATCTCCCACTGGAATGGGCTTCCTAGGGAGGTGGTGGAGTCACCGTCCTTGGATGTGTTTAAGGATAGGTTAGATAATGAACTTAGTGGTATGGTTTAGATGGTTTAAATGGTTTAGATGGTATAGATGTTAGACTGATGTTGGGTAGGTTGTTAACCTAGGTAAAGGTTGGACTTGATGATCTCCATGGTCTTTCCCAACCTTATTAATTCTGTGTAATTCTGTGTATCATAGAAGTGAGTAATTCCTCTCAAACCAAATAGAAACTAGGGACTTCTGATTTGTGTTCAAGTGACTAATTCTCCAGCCCACTGGCTAAAGGGCAGGCACTACTACCAGCCCCTCTCACAGTTCATTTGTAATAAAGGTATTAGGGTTATAGGTGAAGTATCTGCCAAAGAGATGGCTGTGCTTAAACATTTCTCTTAGCAGGAAAAGAATCCTCCTTAGGGAATTAATTTTGTTGTTAATGTCTATCATTGTAAACCCTCTTCCTTATAGATAGTAAAAGAAATTTCAGTTTATGGCAGGTACTTTCATGGTATAATGTTCTTACTGAAATATAGCAAAATCTCAAATGCAGACTGTACATTTATTCAGATGAATTTCATTATTAAGTTAAGTGTTCTGCATTTGTAAAATTCATTGCGGAGACAGCGGGCTGTAAGAAGTGACCAAGTTAGGCAGACAATCTTCCTCTCTGAGTTTTCACAGGCATAAAAGACTCTCCATTCTCTAAGGTAGATTTATGAGAGGTACATTTGATGGACTGGATTACTTTCCTCTGATCCCATGCTTGATGCCTTAGAACAAGAATTTCTCTCTAGACAAATGCAAACTGCTTAGGGAACTTTCAACAAAAAGAATCCATATATTCTTAAGGGAATATACACTGTTAAGGCTGTTTTTCCAAACTGAGCAAGACCATATAAGAAAAGCTGTAAACTACTTACCTCTTCAGTGGCACTTCCGACAGCTTAGATTTGCAATTCAAAAATAATCTGAGTTTCATATTGATAACGTCCTTGAGTACCTACAAAAAAAAAATCTCTCTAAAAATGGTTCTTGGTAATCACCAAACTTTTGAAAATAAGCCAAAGTTATGCTTGTGACATCTTGTAATTTCTCAAGGTTCAGTACAAATCTCAAATTTTTAATGTTCTAAATATATCTATTAAAGATGTCAGATATTCCAAATAAAGATATGACCTTTTCTAAAACTGCATAATATTCTTGACAGTCAAAATGTTAAAGTTTTCTCCTAGTGATGCTGTTTTTTAAAGAGCAGCTGTTCCCATTTTCTAATACTTGAGTAAATGCTATTATCACCTTTCTTACACTGTGTTTTCTAGAAGATTTTAAAACACTTGAAATTCTCTAAAGTAAAACACATGCCTTTTATTCAATAATCAGTCTTAAAACGGTTATTTTCCCTCTTACTAAAATAATTGTATACAGAAAATTCTTGAATATCGCAAAGCTCAGAGAATTATTTTAACACTTAATTACTTAATAATTTTAAATATCAACAATAGATTAATGATTAAACCATTCAATCAACTTCAAAAAACTTCAGTAAGTTAATATAGTTCAACTTTTTTTCCACCTCAGTTTCTTCATCTGTTTATTTCTAAAATGTTAATGTTCTGGATGCTTTTATATAGAAGCCATAATATTAAGACAATAGTTTTTTCCTATTCTTGTGAGCAATCTGTTTTGTTAACATTATTAACTTTTTTAAAGCACTCGTAAAAACCCTTATCAAGGTATCTTTATTTCTGTGGTTTCTGATAAAAAGTGCTTATCTGAAAGTATAAAACAGCTGTGTCTCCATTTATGGGCATTATTAGAAAAGCCAATAAAAGCTAAGTTAAAATACTGATATTACTAGGGATAAAATCTAAAATTATAATGGCAAATAAATTTGGAACAAGGCAAGACAATGATCATTTTTAAATCTCTCTTTTATTATAACTATATTTTTTCTTTCCTGTGTTGAACCCATGACTGACACATATTCTTTACTATAATGCTGTAACTTTACACAGCCCAAGGGACCTAATTTCTCATTCTCATCCTTTGTGTCCACCACTGGAAAACTACCTAACAAAAAATAAAGACTAGGGAATGGCATATCTGTATGAACAAGCGAAGAAGCAGGAAAAGAGAACCCAACAGCACTGGAAGCATAAGAAGGCAAAGTATTTCATGACATAAATTCAAGACCACCAAATTCAACATAGAGGTCCAAGTGACTCAAATATCTCTCTATTGTTCTCAATAAAAAGCATGATATAGGCCTGTACTGGACTTTACCTTTGAACAACACAAAAACCTCATCCCAGTAGCAAGACTGATACCTCAGCAATCTGCATTGATAGGTTGTTCTATGTGGAATTAAATGATCTTGCAAAAGGCTGAGGTATCATCCCAATTCCTAAGCTGATCATGAAATTGTACATTAGCAAAAAGAATAATGCCATTCTTAATTAACATTTCAAAGGAACTTAAATAGGTAATGACAAATAAGACAAAAAATGCATGATCTCAGTTTTTTCAACAATGCAACTTCAGGAATACTGAATTTGGTTTTGCTGTTTAGGTTTTCTGAGGACACCAAAAGTCAGGGCATTCAAGTCAACACCTGACTTGTCACAAAATGGTGAAAAGATTAGAAAGCCTCTTTTACAGAATATTTGAAGAGTTCAGTCTGTTTACTTTAAAACAGAAAATTCAAAGGAGAGCATAGAAATTTATTTCAGGGAACATTTCATACTGTAAAAGTGGCTAAATTGTTTCAGTTTGCTAGGCCTGAAAATTATTTAAGAGCAAGTTTTATTGTGCATATGCAGTCACTTTGCAAAACATTTACCACAACTCCTCTGAAGAGCATTAACACACTAAAACATGATTATTCAATCAAGTGCTTGGAATTGTCTGTGAACTTCAGCATAATATGAAGCATCTACACTGAAAACAAACTCTTGTAAAAAGGACATGGCCATATTCAACACAGATTGGAGCTAGAATCTTGTGTTTTGCCATGGCAGTCACTACACAAATTTTGCACCCTGAATAATTACCAAAACAATATAATTGGCACTAATCCAATTATGTTACTCAAAAAAAAGAACCTTTACATATAAATATATTCCAATGATTACAGTTTACAGCATTTAAGTCACCTGTATATATAGCATGATAATCAGAAAGGACCCCATTTAAGAACTTGGAGTTTGGGGCTTGCTGTATATATGTATATGTATGCCTGTTCTGTCTCTACACCAGGATGTGATGGCTTTTCAGATAATTACATATTTTTTTAATATACACTTTTCAAGTTATTTTTAATTTTAAAAAATATTATTAGGATGTTTAATCTACATTAAAATATTTCTGACTTGGTTACTTCCAGCAGCATTTCATTATTCTCTCCTAAGGGTTGGCTCCTTGAATAAAACTAAAACTCCAATGAATCAAGCAGGATCTTTGATAGTTGAATAGCTTGGTACACCATGGGAGTCATTTTCCAGGCATGCATGAGGGAGCCTGTTGTCCTAGGAGGAATGGAGGCTTCTGGTATGAACTGCAAGGTTGTTGATGCAATTTATACTCATAATATGAACTCCTGGCTAAATGGAGAGTTTCCAGCCAATTTCAACATGCAAATACTTTCATTTGGTAATATCAAGCTTTCATTTTAACTGAGAATGGTGAAATAAAAGATCTGGTTATAGAGAAAAGCTGGTATTTCCAGGTCTTGAAATATTAGAATTTCTATGAATTTTTTAGTATGTTTTACTTCGCTTCATGTATGCTTCATGTAAGAGGACTGAGTAGATCCTTCAACATCTGATATAGAAGGGTATGAAAGTGGTGGAGTGGGGGAAAGGAATGCAAGAATTCATGAAACTTGCATAATTACTGCAGAAAAAGATAAAATTGGATGCAGAAAAAATCAAGTTACAGGCTTCAGAATTGTAACAGACCATAAAGTGAAGACAAAATTTACATTTTTATGGGAAACTATAAAGGAACCTGAGGCAGAGTGATATTCTGCGGTACGTGAAAAAAGAAAATCATTTTAGCAGTTATGTTTTTAGGACCATTTCTCTTTAGAAGATCAATGGCTACACACAATGGAAGACTATCTACATATACTTAGTAGCATTAATCAACTGAGAAATACCCCTCTATAAACTGAAAGGCTTATAGCCCAATCTTATGATGATGATATTATAGGTCAGATTTAGACCACTTCATTTGGGTACCTTGGAAAACTAAACAGATCTGGTTTACCAGAATGAAGAATATGCCTCTTAACATTTTGAGATGGGAGATTCTTTTCCTCTGTATTTTGTAGACAATCTCCTCCTTTCCTTCTATTGAGTATAAAGAGCAGTTATGGACTCACTTTTAAGAGGACTGGTGCATGGGGCATCAGAATTTTACTTGTGAATAAGGTACTCACAATGATGAATTAGGTCACCTCCAACTTTTTTATATGAATTAAAGTAACTAAACACATCCTTAAAAGAAGAAAATCCCTAAATTTCATTTACCTTTTTATTATACAGTGCATGGAAATTAGAACACGTTCAGCAAAAATTACACTATAAATATGCAAGCTAAAAGAAATTACCACCATCTTACAATCAATACATGAGCCATCTTCTGTGCTTCTCTTGTCAATGGATCCACAACAGCAATAACATCATAGAATGGTTCATTCTGCTGAGGGTCAACTTTTACTACACTGTTAAAAAAGTTACGTTAAAAAAGTAAGGGACATGACAACTCCCAACTGAATTTGCAGAAACAACAGAATTTGCAGAAACAACAAACATTTTTAGGCATGAATTTGTAAACAGAGGCACTTCGGATTTTACTGCTCAAGAAGACATTTCCCTCATTTCAAGCAATAATCATGATCACTCTCTGTGATATCACTAGGGAAGCTAAATGTGAACAGAAATTAAATATTTATCATTAATCCACATAGTTCTACACCAGTTATTTATTAGATGCATTCCTCAAACAAAATTAATAAAATAAAACCCAGTAAAACTTGAAAAAACGGCCTTGTTGTCATTCATCTACAGTTTCCTTCACTCAGACCTAGAACCATCAGATTAGACAAGTGACAAAAATAAAAAAAAATCAAAACCAAGCAAAACCCCCAACAAACCACCTAGAAACAAAAAAACCCCACAAAAACCCAAACAGTGGAAAAAATGGCAACTGAGAAATGTGAAACTTGACAGAAAATAATTTAGTTTGATAAACTTGATTAGACTAAGTCAAGGAGACCCTTGGCTTAGTACTGGGGGATCTACAGGAAAGAAGTGTTAGTAAATCTCACTTCAAAAACAAACAAAATAAATCATGTGCTGTCAATACACAAAAAGGACTATCTGAATCTGTTTTCCACAAAAAAATATGGTAGCAGCACAGTACTGACTGTCACTAGTTATTAACTTTGACAAAAATGTTAACCTCTTAAAACACCCTATTACTGATTTCACTCCTATTTTCAACAGCAGGGACAGCCCACCAGCACAGTACACTGGAGCATCTTTACCAATAAAACAAGTAGAGATTCAGAAATAACATCACAAGAATCTTCAGTTTGATCACAGTTCTTGTGTATCAATCATATGCCCTTTTAAAAAATGTACCTGTCTGCTCCAACAAGCTTGTACCAGCTAAGGCTGTTTTTAATTTAAAACCAGCTACCATTAGTATTACATTACAAAGAGGACAGGATTCACAGGTGCTCATCTCGATACTTCAGGTCTCACCCATCAAAAATGACAACAAAAGGTGACACTTAGGACAAATTCATTTTCTAAATCCAAGATTTGAAACACAAGGATCCAACACACAAGAGCACTAAAGACACAAGAGCTCCTCAAGTGTAAATCTGTTAGCTGACAACAGTTCAGTTTTTCTTAAGGAATTAGGTGCCCATGAGCCCTATTAATTTGCATTTTAGTATAATCCAGTTGTATTAGCAGTGGTCAAGAATTTGTGGCTAAGCCACAAATTGTTATTCAGCTATAAGCACATGTATATCAGTCTTGACAACACTACTTAAGATACGCAAACAGAAAAAGCTGTGCTAGTTTTCCACATTAGCAAAAATTACTGGGGGCTTCTTTTAGTTCTAATCTGTGAAACTCCTTCTAACATTTTAGTAAATGTTCTGACTCCAAGTTTTCTAACTCCAGATCAAACACTTCCATACTTTTGTCAGCAAAGGATAAGGTTGGAAAATTATTAGTTATTACTAATTAATTTATTATGAAAGAGGTAAAGACACATTATGCTATGACAGATCAAGGTTGGTTGGTTGTTCCTACAACCGTAGAATCAACAACTTCTTTTCAAAATGGAATGCTTAACTCAAATTTCCAAAGATCTTATGCAGTCATCAGTACAGTATAATTTTAATATGGAAGTACTGCAAATGCATTATCATGACAGACAGAACTTACCTGTGCTGCTCTTTAAGTAATTCAGCATCTTGTCTCGTCTCTGTTTTAGGTAAAGACGACAGCAGAGCATCTATTTTCATAATCAAATCACTGCCACTGTATTAAATAAAGCACATATAGTTTGTCATTAGAAAAGGAGTAAAATATTCATATTTAAGAAGCCCACATCCCAAGCCCTGACTCTTTAAAATAATTATAAACTTGGAATTTGTAGCTTTGAGGAGTGAAAGGGCAATACCCAAGAATCACTACAACCTTACAGCTTGTGAACTATACACCTCTTAAGTGATGCAGAATTCACAGAATTACCATTCAGCCTCACAGTTTCAAGTTTACAACCTGCTGATATAAATTTATAACACTTTATTCCTTTTTTTAATTATTTTTTCCTGTTTGTGACAACAGCTAGGAACAGATATAAATGAACACGTTTCAAGTTTACTTGGCCATTTATTTTAATTTTTTTTTAATTTCTCACCAGAATTTCCTCAGAACCTTAGTACGTATTTGTCTGAATATGTTTGGCCTCTCACTACTTATCTCCTTGAGTTCTACCTCTTATTGATTTTGTTTTCCTAGTAGTGACTCAGTTGTGCCAGTCCTTCCAGATGATACTCGGACAGAGAAAGCCAATAGATACTGTAAACATAATGTAATTTTGCTCTCTTCTTTGTATGCAAACAGGATCCTTAGACTAAAAGATGTCTAGAACTTAACTTTACATTTCTTCAGTGAACAGATTTGTGAATGTTGTATAGCACGGTGTCAGGGCACCATATTTGCCTGTGCCTCTACAATATGTTCCATTTGTAACAATTATCAGACAATGCACTTTATGACTTCAAATATTAATACTGAGATGTTACTGTGGATTTAAAATGCAATATATTTTTATGAAGCTTATTATTTACAATTACTCTTAATTAAATAAAAGCTAGCAGCAATTTTTTACAGCTAGCTGTACTCCTGGTTCTAAGTATAGGGAATGTAAAGAAAGTATTTGGAGTAGCAGAGCTGTACACATGATACAAGGCAAGTTGGAGAGGATGTCATTTTTAGGACACACAGGGATCTTTTATGGCTTAACCTCATCACACATATGTGCAACGTTGAAGAGTGCACTTTCTTGGGTAACACAAGGTGCCTTTTATTCTGCTCTGTGCTGTAACAATAAGATCCCAAAAAGGCTGTCAGCAGCAGGATGACACATGCAGTTGAAACACAACATATACAGTTTATACATATAGTGGAAAATTATGTTAAATAGCACAATCAGCCAACCATAAAGGTGATACAAAATCTAGCAGATATGTAATTTCCTCTAGAAAACAGGACGATGTTTTGAGTAGGTAAGTATACTAAGTCTGTCAGGGAAATGCTAAAGAGGAAATGAGGGGAAGATATACCTGTCTACATAGAAGTACTCACATGCTAAATAAGAGGATAGCGAATATGCAGCACTCAACAAACACTTTAAGTGCATGCAGAGTGTATATATAAATAGTATGAAGAGTACTATGACGACTATATATTTGAACCTTTGTTCAATTTTCCCTTGCAAAAAGATGAATCATTTGTCACAGGCAGTAAAAAAGGCAGTATATCATAAAGCCTCAAAATGCAAGAGAACTTTACCTTTTACTACTGTTTCCCATCTCTTTGACAAGAGTTTTAATCTTCTCTGCTGAGGTAATGTATGTTACCTTCTCCAACAAATCAAAGTCTTCTGCATAGAATTCATTTTCATCTAAAGGACCCAGTATCTTACATAGAGAAAAAAATGTTACTCAGTAATGAAATAGCAAAAATACAAATGAAGGAAATCCCATTTCTTTTCTTCGAAGTCATCTTCTAAAGTGAAAACACACTTTCAGATGGATGAACATACATTCTGAAATTTATCCAAGTATTTGAGGAAGCCTATTTCCCCAAAACTTAAAATATGGCATTATTTGAGCTTTTTAGGCAACAGTAATAATAATTTATAAAATAACATTGGAGATTTAGTTATGAGGGAGCTGACACAAAAAAAGACAACAATTCTTTTGTGCCTCATCAACAGAATTACTATACTTTTATTTAGATATGAAGAATTAAGACTATAAAACAATATTTATAAAACATTTGGTGGTGTGGAGCTTGAAATACTAACCTAGTCAATGTAATTTATATACGTTTATTTATGTGGTATAATACAGGTAACTTCAGGTTAAAATTAATCCTTAAATATCATAAATAATAAATTGGATATTAACCCCTTTAGAGAATTTTGTCTGATTATCTCTAAAATAAGTTTGGGAATTATATCTAGCAGCTTCAGTGGAATTGAGTTGATGAAAAAGTTAGGAATAAAACAAACTAAAAAAAACAAGGCAAACACTCGTACCATTCTGTAACTACAGGCTGAGTAAGTGAGAAATCAATATAATGCATTTTCTTTAGCTTGAAACTGATGTTCAAGGAATTAAAAAATTCCCACAAGAAAACTTAGGAACTTTTTCACAGTGAGAGTGATCTCCCACTGGAATGGGCTTCCCAGGGAGGTGGTGGAGTCACCGTCCTTGGATGTGTTTAAGGATAGGTTAGATGATGAACTTAGTGGTATGGTTTAGATAGTTTAAATGGTTTAGATGGTATAGATGTTAGACTGATGTTGGGTAGGTTGTTAACCTAGGTAAAGGTTGGACTTGATGATCTCCATGGTCTTTTCCAACCTTATTAATTCTGTGTGTAATTCTGTGTGAGGGATGACTTAGTTTCTTTCTTACCCTGCCATTGCTCACAACAGCCATTTGCCCAGGAAGCAGCTTAAGAACCTCCTGGCAGAACATCTGGTGGGTTTTAATTAAATCCAATCCTAAAGTGTTGAACTTCTTCTCAAAAGTATCGCCATCCATTCCCTAAAGCAAAAGTAAGGCACAAGATGGTGGAATGACACAGCAAAAATCAATTTTATAACTGATGAGGTAATCAAAGATTTTCTTCAAGTTATGTGGTAATGCAGCATCAAAGTAAAACAACCTCAGCTTCAACCTAAGTACACAAGTGTTGGTGTGGAGCCCTGGCCTTACAATTAGCAAGTGTGCAGTTTTTACCCTGGAGCAACTCTGAACAACCATGAGGGGAGAGCTGAGCCTGAGGGTAAGCACTTTTTCCACAATCCAGCACACAGCTGCATGAAAAATATCATTCTCTGTTAACAACTGTATTCCCACTTTAAGGAAAAAGATGCAAAAAACCCCACATAATACTCTAAAAACAGTCATTCTAATGTGGCCATTGGACACAACTTGAACATGTTTTGGGGAAGCCAACATCATCTAGTAAGACATGTAACAAGACCATGTTCAAAGTGGGAAAAAAATGCCAAAGCTTACATTGGCACTTTGCCTCACCTGTCAAAGTTATCACGCTACATTAGATTCTCCTGATAAGTATTTCTTCACCAGTTATATGTAGACCAAGGAAATAGATTCATTCAGATACAATTAATGACAAAATAAAATAGTCACACACCTGCTTAATTAGCTACCTTTATGTCTTTCAAAATTTATTAAAGAAATAAAAGCATGACTCAAACCAACTAATTAATTTTCCAATATGGTGCTAGAGTTCTTAGTCTTCCAACTCTTCTGATTTAAAAAGACTACAATTTATAGCTCCTTCTGAAACAAAATCTGTAGTTAGCAGCTGTTATTTCATGACTAAGATCCACTTTACATGAGAAATTTGAAATCAGCAATATTTCTATTTTAAACCAATGAATTTGCATAAAAACACAGGAGCAAATGTTGGCCAGAATTATAGAATACTTGTTAATCACTTGAGTCTGTGCCTATTACTGCTCACAACCACAGCAGTAGTAAAAAGTTATTTCTGAAGTCTTCATTCCTTAAAAACACTATTACTGTAATTTTAACTAAGAGAGAGCTATAAAAAAAAATCAACAATTAAGAAGTAAACTATTTTGGTCTCAATTATCCAGTATCTGTACTCTATTATTCAGTAGTCTTCCCTGACTTTAATGAAGTTCTCTGTTCTTTGATTGCTTAAAAATTGCCAAAAATCCAAACCTGCTTGAGCAAAAACAGTATAAGGATTTTAAATTTAATAACATTTGGTCAAACACTGTTACTCTCAACAACAACCCTTTAAAATAAAATATATGTAAAAATGAAAAAGAAAGTAATCTAATTTAGTTTTTACTCACTGGGATGAGGAACTTAGTAATTTTAGTTCCAGCAGCAAGGGATTTTGCTGTCTCTTCCTTACTGAGTTTGCTTAGGAAACTTTTTAACTTGCTGTTGTTTTGGGTGGAAAAAGCAGCCAAAATTCCTCTTGCAATGGCTGTGTTAGAGTCCTTTATTTTTGATGAAGGATTGTTCAAAATCCCAAGTCTTGTATGACTGCTGGTTTTCTGCAAAGAAAAATACAGAACAATAAGCAATTTTACAGTTTCATCTGCTGTTACATAATGTATTCATATCTATTACAACTCTGTGAAATGCACTTCAGTATTTACTTTTTTTGCAGCTATTTGTCTTCAGAGAAGATAAATCAATGCCTAATTCAGAACTTCATCCAGAAGGAAAAATGTGATTAGTAAGGATTTACCTATTCTGTAATACATATTTTAAACAGAAGGGGTTTTTTAAAAGAACAATTGCCTTTGAGCGTTTTGCAGAAGCATATTTTTAACAAAAGACATACAAGTGTTCATTTACAGAGTTCAAAACTGATTTTGTAGATGTTTTTCTATTTTTCAACAACTATTGAACTAAGGATAAAATAAATGTAAGGACATTTATCCACTTACCACTTTAATCTTAATCAGCAGAAAAATCTTTCTCTTGCTAAAATCAGTCATACCACTCAAATTTTACCAGAGAGCATGATGATTATAAGGTAGGATCAAACAGCATCACTAACTGAAGAAAAGGTAAGTGGACTCTATCGCAGTAAGAATAAAATAATGAGGAGTGCAATCACGGGTATTCAACACACCTAAACAGCAAACTTTAAACTAAAGTCCTTGAGAACACTTCTGTTAAAACAGTTACAGTCCCTCACCATGCACTAGGAAATGTTGAGATGCAGGAGAGGCCTCAGCAGAGGGCTTCTAAGACGGTCAGAAGACTGTTAGGAAGCACTGAATAATCTGGGTTTGCTCAGTCTGACAAACAGGAGGGTACAGGGAACTCTTACAGCAGCAACCAACTGCTACAGAATGGGGAGTGAAAACATGACAGGGCCAAAGCCTTCTTGGTAGCAGCACAGTAAAACAAGGGGTAATGGTCACAAATTTTGGCCTGGCAGAAAAAAACTACATTGGAAAGGCAGTGCAACACTAGAGCAAATTGTAAAGGGATGAGACTGAGTCACCTCCTTGGAGATTTTCAGGAATCCTTCACACACACCTGATCTAATAAAGGCAATAATCCCACTCTGAGTGGGAGGTGGAACTGGATAACCTCTAGGGGTCTCTTCCAGCTAAGACATCTCTCTATATTTTCTTCAAATGAAGTAAAAATGCACTAGTAGCTTTCAAAATTGTATATATTAGCTGGAATAGTTAAAAGTGCATTTCCTTCAGACACTTTCCAGCCCAGATTCCTGCATGCTCTTCTTCAAATGCTGATGGCAAGTCATGAACAAGAGGTGTCTGTGCCAGTTCTGCAACTGCCAGAAATTCTATGAGACCCTGACTTGACACACAAAAAGGACTAGAAAGCAGTAGAAAACTTCCATACAAATCAATGGACTTCAAAAAAATATTAGTTTTGGATTTTTTTGTCACTTGAAAATCACTAGACAAAGCAGTACAGGAGGTTAATCTGAATCAGACCTATGAATTAGAATGAAGATAACTAATTAAACTGCTATTTCATTGAAGACTCAAGAAACCTTACTCAGAATGACCTTTTCTAAAGATTTTTTTCCCTAGATTCTCTTCACTACCACACAGGGACTTGTATAGGCAGTTCTTACCTATAAGTTGGGAGCTATGGAGTATCTCCCCTGCTGAAGTGGGGCAGAAAAATGAAACTACAGATGGAAAATATCTGTCAAGTTTGGGTCATAGATCTAGCAGTCAAAGAAATGAAATGTTTTTCTGTAACAAGAACTTGCACTGCATATTACTTTTTACATTTTTAAAGCCACTTTCTAAGACATACTTCTTATCACATGCTCCCTGCAACATACCAATTTTCTAATTACCTTAGGGTGTTTCCTATTTCATTCCTGATTAGAACATCTACATGCTTTCCCAATTTCATACTAAGTACTCTCCTAACCTGCCCTGAACTATGATTTTTTTTGTTATTTATATTCACATGACATCTATACTTTATAAAGTATCTCTTTTTATCTTAGACTTTTATACTTTAAATCCTATTATTAATAAAGATGAACTTAAAAATAAACAAACTCATGCATGTGAATGCTCCTTCTAACATATTAAAAACAAACAAACACAAAAATAATTCTGCCTTAGAAGCACATCAACAGTACATGGAAAGACAGCTGCCTCATGGCCACAGCTATGCCATACAATACAGGAGAACACTGCATAATGGTTCACATCAACAAGCGGTATCCTGAATTCCTTCACCCAGGTAACATGCTAGATGACTTGATGGGAGAAAATCCGTAATTGGAAAGAAATTCACCCTTTTACTACACAGTGTCAGTTTGTCTCCTGTACATGAATCCAGGAACAAATCAAATGATCATTTCTGTAGGGAATTTGGGCAAAACAAAAGCACAGACTCCTGAGTCTGCACCTGACCCACAAAAAAATTGTTGTAACACCTTCATTTTAGAGTATAATTTTTGAATGTGCAGAGTGCTGTTAAGAACATATTTGCAATAATTATTTTAATAAAACCTGCTTGAAACTTACCAGGCTTTTCAAGGCATTAGAAAGCAGTCGTCTACCAGCTGGCTCATCAAAATCAGCAATAATCCAGATAGTAACAGCATATAATGCATCTTCATCTGAAAATTAAAGATAATCCTGCTTTACTTTTTGGAGAATCTTCTCACGACTGATGAATAATGAAATAATTCTCTTTGAGATTTCAAAATTTATGTCTATGTTTGATTATTGACTTTAACTGTAAAACTAATCTTTGCCACATCAGAATTTTTTACCCTCTGAATTGAAATAATATTCTTAGGAGGTAATTTACTATGTTAATAGGAGAGAGTCACTAAAAGAGCCAATCCATTGTTGCAGCATTGAAACAAGAGGGCACTAAACAATAAGCTAGCTCAAATCAACAAGACCTGCTTTACCAAAGGTTACTTGTGAACATTTTATGATGGAGGCTGGTCATACAGCCAGAAATGAAAAGAACTAAGTAGTTACTAGAATGCATAAACTAGGCCAATCATCTTCCCTAGCAGCAGAGTCCTTCAAATAAAGGCAGGAAAAAACTTATTATTTCTGGACACAAATGAGAATATATTAAATATAGTAATATAATATTTACAGTAATAATGTATTAAATATACAGCTGGCCGGGATGTCCCTATGGTTGAAGACACAGAATCAAGTAGAGTCAAATAATTTTAAAGAAATTTAAGTATTTGGCATTTATTTCTGATAACAGAATAACAAAAACTCTGTAAATATCACGTAAAAATCACCGAAAGATCAGCACTTTGTTAACAGGGCTATTCTGTCTCTTGATGGACTGGTGTAAGTGGGCAGGTGTTAAGTGTTCTCTCCTAAAAATTAGTAAGGTACAGAGTATTGTAAAATCCCATGCAAAAATATGCCTCCTCTGTTGCAATTTCTTCTAACTCCAAGGGAAAGTACTTGCACATGCAATAAGAATGTTTTACATAAAATACTTGAAATGTACAAATTAATTTGAGTTCTGATAAATGTAAAATGCATGAGTGATAATCCATTGGAATATATATTTTCTTCAGAAAGATAAAGCTTCATATAGCAAAATTAAACTACCTAACTGGATGAAAAAATAGGAAGATATTTAATGCTAATAAATAAGATATATAATCAATTATTCCTTAAATTATAGAAATGCCTAATTTGGTATAGACACTACAAAGACTATACATTCTGCACTTGATAGTGCTGCAACTAAGAGTCACTTGAAAACTAAATATACTGTAATATCCTCAACTAAAACCATATTAGTATGAAAACCTAATCTGTTTTCAAAGGTGTAAAAGTCTTCCAAAGCTTTTTATGTCTGTAAAACAAAAAACAACTAGCCATGACATTCATTCAATTTCAAAACTACAAATTCTAAATTAACTATCCTGTTAATTTTAATTTATGCTTATTATATTAGGATGTTATCTGGTTCCTGAAAGAAGATACTGGGATATTAGAAAATGTATTTATTTACATGGGGTCCCTGGGATACTGACTTATTCAGGGTATTTTACTGGCAATTTCAACAATTTAACAATGCAATACCCATAGATAGATAGATAACCCATACAGAAAACTAATATACCCTTTTTTGTTAAATACTTCATGTTGTCTGAAATTACAGCACTTTTGTCTTCTGAGTCCAAAAAGGAGAAAGTAGAGAAGTCTTCCACATCAAATGGAACTGCAAAATGTAAAATGCAACATGTTAGACTTAAAAAGGAAAAAAAAAAAGGAAAATTATGACAACTGCAAATCCAAGAAAAGTAGTTACCGGATGTGGATCTGAAATGTATGTATCTTCTTTCTGCTCCAAGAATAGTGGGGTTTACACGGGAAACTACATTGTTCTGATCCATAAGAAAATCTATTGCATTCATGTGATCGTTTAACAAACCCTGTAGTAAGAGATAAAAATTAAATCTGTACTTTTGTAGTTTCAAGAAAAACAAACACCAAATATTTGTACAGTCTTTCAACTCAGTTTAAAGCTTCTATACATATGAAGCTACAGATAATGTGAAGTCAGAAACATATAAATTATATCACACAGACAGTATTTCAAAATATCAGGTACATGTTTTAATGAATAACTGAAGCACATTCTCAGTTTCTGGTTAAAAAATTCCATATAATGACTATGCTTAGTTGATCCTTCAGTCTCAAATAATTTAAATGTACTGTTTCAAAACCATGTCCACAAATTAACGTAACAATGTATCTGCAGGTGTGGTATTAATAATTTCTAGCCATTTCATTATAAAAAACTTAACATATAAATATGACTCAAACAATTCACTGCCAAATATTTCACATTGCATTCATTCAGAAATGTTAAACATACCATGAACACTGCCCTCTGGAAGAATTTGGTAGCATCAATAATCCTCTGAAAAATAACTGCTTCTAACTCTTCAGCATCCATCTCTTCTCTGTTAAAGGGCACACCATTAAACAGCACTTGAGGCAATGGGCCCAGGCCACTCTTTTTATAAAAGGTTGCTCCTGCCTGATCATATCAGAAATATCACAGGATTAAACAAGACTGTGGCTGACTGTTGCAAAAAATGAAACTAGTACCTAGAGACAATGAACTCCAATTTCTAAGCTCTCTTCACTGTCACACCTTCTCATAAGTAGCAGGGACAAAACAGGAAGCATTCAGAAACCTTAAAGGACTGATGGAACTAATTTCTCAAACAGAATGACAAAAGAAATCTTAGATCTATATATGCTGTTTAAAACTTTTGCTTTATCATCTTGCTGAGAAATATTTTTTATCTTGCTTAACATTCTTCAAAGAAAAATTAAGCAAATAACATTGGAGAAGTACTGTGAGACAAAAGTTTATTTTTCCCAAAGAAAGTACCCAAAAAAACTCAAAAGGCTTTTATGTTCATAAGTGAAGTCTAATTTGATAAGAAAGAACAACAAGCTAATTTTTCCTCAAAACCAGAAAATTCAGTGAGACAAACAGAAGGAAAGATGTACTGTAAGTAACCCCCTCTTTTTATTTTGCGTCCTTTCACGTTTTCTTGCAGTATCTATGCATTCATTTTTCTGCCATCCCACTGTCTCCTCCCTGGTTTTCATCACAGTCTCACTGTCCCCACTTGTACAGGAGATTTCCTCCTGGAGGCTCTTTTTTTTCCTTTAATATTCTCTATGGAAGACTTTCCTTTCCTAACTGCATCCAGCTGTTTTCAGGGCAGACTCAAACTGCCCTTCCTCATGAAGCCCCCAGCCTTTGTTCCAGTGAGAACAAACAGCATCTTTTTTTCTGGCTGTGCCAATGCATCTTTTTAAAGAAACATAATACACGTCACAGAATACATTTTAAAAGGAAATAAATAAAATGCGGTCAGAAACACAAGATTGTATAAATAGCATGGCTGAGGGCACATGTAGGAAAAAGGTGGTTTATACATGTTTTAGCAGAAAACTGTCTACTTAATCATAAATAAAAGTTTTCTTTACAGACGTTAAATAAAAATCCATAGCTGTCTTTCCCAAAGGATATTATAACCAGAAAACACAATTAAAGAAAACCATGGTCCGCCTAGAAGACAGGCTTCAGCTCCTCATCCAGAGGCACAGGTAAACAATTTCTACAGTGTGAGAGAGACCCCTTGACATGACTCCTGGAAAAATACTTGTGCTCCTGAATGCAGCAGGCAAGACTAAATTTTCATTGTGAGAGTAGTAATGCAGAAACTTTTGCAACATTTCCAGTAATGACTGAATGGTGGATGAAGAAAAATTTGAGTCAAAACGCTGCATTTACATACTTCAACATTTAGCAATCCCTCAGTTTAGCAAATGCATTAAGTTGCACACTGCAGCATTTCTTACCACTTGGCTCTCCACATACCTTCCTCCCTTCATCGTATTCAGACTGAACACCAAGTATACTCTGAACATCAGCATCAGGGTATTCACTTCTAAGGACATCTTTCACGTCATCTACTGTTAGAACATTTCCATCTCTCACTTCATGGTATACCTGTAAAAATTGTAACAGAAAGAAATTATGAAAATGTAATAAGTTGTCAAACATAACTTGATAAAATAAAAGTAAATAAACAATACAATAATTTTAATCTTTCTCTAGTGCTCTAGCAAATTTTATATCAGTATAATTTTATATTGCTATACTGCACTTTTTATATTGCTTTAGTAATTATCACTATTGCACATATGCACAATTTTTCATCAGAGCACTGTTCTGATTAATGTATTATTATACCTTTAGTCTAAATCTGAAGTGGCAAAGGAAATATGCTTATGTGAGCTGAATGTGAAAGATTTTTTCTCTCCACTAAATAGAGAAGCAATCTAAGTTCTTTCTATAAACTACCTCATCATAAGCAGTTACCTGAATCTATATGGGATTAACCCAAGCTCAAATTATTCAGTGACACTTTTTCCTACAGTGATAATTTTTCCTCAGCAATGTTACTTTATTTCATAGAATAATTGTATTACTTTCATTAAACATACAATAGAAATCTGAAGTGAAAAACATTCAATCCATTTCTTTCCAAATGAGAAACAATATATTTTCCTCTATAGCTCCAAATATCTCAAACCTGTATTTTATTGATTCTATTTTCGTTATCTTTTACTTACATTTGTATTTATCATGTCCCCCTTTTTGTATTAAGAAACAAAGTAAAGAGAGGAACATAACATTATAAAAAGCATATTGTAAATTGTATTTTGTGATCTGGTCATGGATAATTATCAGCCATGCATGTCAGGTCCCTAACATTTGTGTATTTCTCTTCCAAGGTATTCTTAGTTACTTCAATTCCTTTCATCTTAAGCTCTCTAAGTTTGTTCATGACATCACTTTCTAGGCACTAAACAGAAAAATACAAAACAAATGCAGGAAAAAATGTTATGTATACCATACTCTTTGAAGTAATTTTTGCCTGCAGAGTTTTGAAATAGACTGCTTACTTTGTTTTCTTCCAGTCATTTCTCATCTCTGAAATTCCTGTCTTTACAAGAACCTGCATTCTCTCACAAAGCCTGTCTCATTCATTAAACTGCAAATCTGGAGTATTGCTGTGTTTCATATACCCAATCTCAAGCACAATCAAAACTGAAATTATCTTGCTCTATTTCACTTTCTACACTGGAGAAAAAACAAGTGTTTTTAAAAGACTACAGGACTGCTAAAGTGACATTAAAATCCCGTACTCCAAAAGATACAGAATAGAAGGACAGGGCCATTGAATTAACACAAATAATCCAGAATAATTTTTCATAAGAAAATACTAAAAGCTGTTAAGGCATGCATCTACTTTTTTATACTACTGAAGAAAGCCTGTTGATAGGTAAAATGACAAGAGCAAGTTGGTTTCTGGAGAAGAAAAGTATTTCTGCAAATAGTTGTTGACAATAGTTGTATAGAATATTAATTCTATACATGTCTTTAGTACTTTACTTCTGTATAAAGTAAATGCATACATCTCGCTATCACAAGGTGGCAAGATCAAGATTATATAAAAATTAATAAATTAAAAAAGAAGAAAAAATATGGTTTCTTGTGAAAGAACTAACCTTAATTATTGAGGTAAAAGCCTGAAAGCTGTCAGATTGTTCTGCAATGTAATTAAAAGTTCTCCAAAGAGCTACTGCAGCATCTTCATTTCCATCAATTTCTTCTTTTGTACTTAAAATGAAAACAATTCCAATTCTATAAACAAACAAACAAAAATCATACATTTTAAAACAATATCCACTTCACACACATTCTAATACCAACATAGAAGAACAAGATGTTTGCATTCAAGGAAACTGCCCAGCATGTAGGGATCAAATCCTGTACCTGGAGATGGCTGAACACCTCCCTGCCCAAGGGATGTGGTGAATGAATTCCTTTTCTTGCTTTGTTTTTGCACATAGGTTTTGCTTTACCTATTAGATTGTCTTTATCTCAACCCATGTGTTCTGTCACTTTTACTCTTCTGATTCTCTTCCGTTTCACCAAGGGACAGTGACTGAGTGGCTCTGAGGGGTTTAACTGACAGCTGGGGTAAAACCACACCACCCAGAAAGCCTAAAAGTCCAAGATACTGATGTGAAGATCTTGTTTCTTCAGGAACAAAGACTTTGAGCAATGAGACAATCTGGTCAAACAGATTGTTTGTCATTATTGACAGTCATTATGCCAGTGCAAATAAGGGCATAGTGGTAAAGCACTAAGTCTTTCCCAGACTAAAGATCTAGGAGAATTAAAACTGTAGCTATTTAAAGTTATGTTCCCTGTCAAGAACATGTAAGGAACATTCTTGTCTCTTCTACACTACTGGAAAGGACTTCTGATCAAAACAGTCAGTTCCACATTTTTATGTGAATACTTTGCTGTTGCAGCACTCTGGGGATCAACTTCATTTATTTTTCTGGAACATATCCTTGACTCATCCTGAATACCTGCAGCTAACGCTATACATACTAAGTCTGCAGCAAAATCCTCTACCTTTAGCTGTCACCTGTCCCAAAACAAACTTACTGGGTACCAAAAGGCTGCTTCATGAGAAATCCCTATGAAAAAAACAGCTATTCAACTTTTTTCCCCTCTGCATTTCCTTTTTAGCCAACCTATAGGTAAAGATGTTTCTGGCTGCCAAACTGCAACCAAAACCACCCGATAAAGTGCTAAATGGCTTACACAAGCACAGCTGTATAAGCTGTGCTGCCTGTTCCTGACCACACATATGACACCACTGGATAATGTTCAATATGCAGCAGTTGGCTAAAAGATCAAAAACTATGCCAACTATCAAAAAGATGCAAATTGCAAGCCAGAACAAGAGAATCCAGTTGAACATAGTAGAGCTTTATAAAATCATGACTGATATCTAGAGAGAGGGAGAGACTGCTTAGTCTCCCATTTAGATGAGCTACAGAGACAGTAATGAAGCTTTTAAAAGCCTGGCTCAGAACAAATGAAGCACTTTTTTGTATGTCACATAGTTCAATTATGAAAACATCTGGAAAAGGATACTGGGGGTGCTAAAACTTTACACAAATTTGAGGGAAAAGCAGAAAAGTCTATGCAAAGGAACCCACTGATGGCTGCTGAATATCTAGCAACTATATCTGGGTTTGGAATTCTTTATCCTCTAAAACCACGAATGCCAGGCAAATACTCAGGCAAAGGACCTGCTTCCACTGTTCTTTTTAACATACCAAGGCAGTTAATTGTGGCTTGCTGTAGACAGACTGACCAAAACAGATCATTTTTTTGACCCAGTTTGGGTACTCTTAAGATGTTATGTATCACAAAAGGCAAATTGTGTTCTAGGCTATATTCTCCTCAAGGACTGAAAGAATATTGTCTCCCAGAGAGTGGTAAAATGCACAGATAACTAGTCTCTGTCCTCCATTATGCTTTTGTAATTGAATAATAAAACATTAAGAAAAACAAAACAATGATCAGAGCTAGGAAAATTTTAAACAAAAATGAAAACCTTGTAACTTATTGAGAAAACAAAAATAATTTTGCAAGAAGATTTTAAATATTGAGTTCATCTTGCTGAAATTTAGATACTCTTCTTTCATAAGCTGTGGAAATAAACAGACATTTCCAGGAACAATTAATCTTTTCTTCAAAGTAGGCATCTCGGATTAACAATACTGTTTCCCAGAAGTGTCTCTATCTCAAATGCTGACTAGTTCAGACCCAGACAACTGATTTTTAGAAATTTAAAATTTGATGAGGATAACCTCACTTCAGTCTCTCAGTATTTATATAAAAACAAAATTAGGTAAAGCAATTGAAAGACCTGAATTTAAAAAATTCCCTCAAAGCACATACAGAATACTTGGGTTACAACGCAGTTTCACAAGGGCATCCAGTGAGACTATTTGACAAGATGAATTTTGATCAGACTTCTGCAGTTCAGTTTACACACACTCAAGTATGTTATGCCTTGCAATCTATTTGCTTAGGAAGACTTAATACTGGAGTAAGCTTGACACAAGTGCCTAATCAATGTGTCTTACTAGAATGTTGCATTGCATTTCATTTGAATTCAAATCTTTGTCTAGCAAAATGGAAGATGAAGGAGAAAAAAGGAAAGTAATCTTATTTAAAGACTTTCCCTTGAGACTTTCAGTTTTCCTTACCTAAGTGGTACATTATAATGGTAGAATAATTCTGCCACTTTCATATAATCACCCGTTTCTCCTTGGACAGGATCAACAAAAAGTACCTAAGAAGAGAAAACATATCATGCAGTCAACATTTATTCTTGATGTCTGCTTTTAATCTTTTTCAGACATAAAATCTAAGATAAGAACATTAATTCCCAAAGGAGCTGTATGCCCCAACTGTTTTCAATTTTTTGAGAGCATTCATTGCAAGAAAACATTACGAACATAAATGAAAATAATTTCAGAATTAATGAATTTGGACCAAATGGACAGGATTTAACCATTTACTGAATTTCAAACCAAGTAATACTGTTTTTCTCCTTTGAAAGACTCTGTGTCATTATTTTGTTTTTATTAGTGAACTTTATATTTATTTTAAAAGGATTTTTCTCTTAGTTCTTTTAACTGACTCTCTTCTGTTGTGAAAACCAGAAAAAAATAAATGAACAGAATATATCGGCTTAAAACTTCAATTAAAAAATGGAGCTCTGGGAAAGAATTCTTCCTTCCTGTCTCACATATTTCTGTAGTCATTCTTTCACTTACTATAGCTTGGAGTATAAAATCAAATCTTTCTGGCGTGCACAGAATCTAAAACTGGGATGTGGCTACACAGATAAATTATCCTTATGTAGATTTAATTATGACATCTCTACCTTATTTATTCAGCTTTGGACTGCAAACTCCCCTTAGAATTTATGATAATTGCTAGAATAGATGAAATGCAGCAGAGTAACTAATATTTCAAACATTCTCCCCCTCAGATTATAGTTAAATGATATGTTGTATATCTCTATAATATAGCAGTTATATTTACCAAATTTAACCTTGAATACATAATGCAATCTACCTCATGTTACACATATCTTATGCTGCATTAGAAATATACATTTTTTACTACATATTGCTTGTACTTTCCTTGCCTTTTGGCAGGATGGTTGCATCCAGAGGGTAGCAGGCAACAGCTCAGTACCTGGTCTGTATCATGACCAGTGTTACTGGATATCTTCATTAATGACATAGAGAAAGGTGCACCCTCAGCAAATTTCCAGCTGACACTGAGCTGAGCGGTGCAGCTGACACACCTGCAGGATGGGATGCCATCCAGGGGAACCTGGACAAGCTCAGGAAGTGGGCCCATGGGAATCTCATGAGGTTCAATAAGGCCAAGTGCCACACCTGGCTTGAGGCAACTGGGTTTATCAATACAGGCTGAGGGACGAAGGTACTGAGATCAGCCCTGCTGAGAAGGACTCGTGGGTGCTGGTGGATGGGAGGCTGGACATGAACCAGCAGTGTGTGCTTGCAGCCCAGAAAGCCAATAGTTATCCTGGGCAGCATCAAAAGAGGCATGACAAGGCCAAAGGAGGTGATTCTGCCCCTCTGCTCTGGTGAGATCCCACCTGGAGTCCACCTGCATCCAGCTCTGGTGTCCTCAGTATGGGAAAGACATGGATCTATTGGAGTGGGTCCAGAGGAGGGCCACAAAAACAATCAGAGGACTGCAGCACCTCTCCCTGTGAGTATAGTGAGACTTGTAAGAAAAATGGAGAGGCTTTTTACCAGTTGTCCTGACACGGTAGTAACAAACAGAACAAAAGGTAACTGTTTTGAACTAAACGAGGGCAGATTGAGATTGAATTTGAAGAAATGAGGGTGATGAGGCACCAAAGGTGCCACAGGAGAACACTGCAGTCCCTCAGAGAAGCTGTTGAAGTTAAAGCTTTAACTTTTAAACCGTTAAAGGACCGGTTGGATGAGGTTCTGAGCAACCTGGTCTAGTTGATGTCCCTGGTCACTGCAGGAAGGTTGGACTACATAACCCTTAATGGTCCTTTCCAAGCCAAACCATTTTATGATTCTGTGGTCCACATAATTACCTTTTGTAACTTAAATTTTAATTTAAATCAGCAATAACTTACTGATACAGAACGCAACGTACAGAGGAAAAATTAGGCTACAAAACATTCACAACTGGTATGTGCCACTTGAAAGGGGGAGTAGTTTGCCCAACCCTTTGAGAGGGGAGATTTTCTCAAAATCTTGGCGATTCATTTGTCTGTCAGTGCCCCAGGGGAGCTGCCACCCTTGTGTCCAGCCAGTCTGTGAGTGTGAGTCCCCGCAAGGGGACTCTTCACCAACAGATTCACAAGGTCAAGGATGACTCAACTGCTCTTGTCATGGGATTGGGCCAACAGCATGGAGACCCCTCAGCGGGTCTTGCCAAAGTGTTACCGGCCACCAGCAACTCCCAGTACCATAAAGGAACAAGCTAACAGTGTACGGAATAACACTCTTTATTAATACAAATTGTGGCAGATTAATCAGATTTGTGGACTGTTAGTGATAGGGTCTAGCTGCAAGAATATATTTAAAGCAATTTACAACACTATAAAGCAAGCTCTAATAGCAATAGTTACTGAGCATAGGGTATAATTCTTATCCAAGAGGTGTCCCTCTGGGGGCAGAAGATAGGCTCAGCCCACTGACTGACCCAAGAATTTTGGTGGAGTCCTTCTCCAGTTTTCCCCCTATCTCCAACTTATATTTATACTATTTCTTGGAGCTTGGGTGCTTTACCCGTAAGTACCTCCATGGTGTAAGATTCTCTCACCACACCTAGTTGGGGGAAGAGAGGGGGGGTAGTTGTGGCTTGACGGCTGAGGAGGGGGTTCACCAGGGCTGGCGGCTCAGCAGCAGAACTCCTTGGTTCATCTCCTTTGGCCAACAGGTACTGCATGCTCTCAAGAACTTACAAGTCCCTTTCTGCTGAGATTTCAACATAGGCAGGCCACATAGTTTCCACTTTGCTTCATGCTCCATTACATCCCTCTGAACAGACGATTGTTGCTGTATGGGGGCATATCGACCTCATTCCATACATGGAGTTTCTTCCATTCAGGAAGCGGCCGATGCCTTCTACCCTAAGAATTCTTAGTTTCCTCTAAATTTTAACCCTAGACATCATCCCACGGTATGCTTTATAGTGTTTTTGTACCTCAATTTAGCATCTCTAGAACAAGGACAGTTCCCTCAGTACAGTATTATGAAGAAAATTCTTTGGTAGTAGTGAATTATCGATGTGTAGCATGAAAAGGAACATAAAAACTCCCAACAAAACTGTGCCCAAGTGCATTTCTGAAAATCAGACTATTAACTGCATGTGACTCGCTAGACAAAGCAATTTTCACTACGATTAGATCCACATAGAAAACCTATCTCTTAACAATAAATCCAGCATGTGTATTTTTTAATAATCTGTCTGTCCACATATTAATATGTACACTATGCAAAAAATTAAGTTCTCCAAACTTACCAAATTATGTAAATTGCGTCTAATCTGCTGCAGAATTGCAGGAAGTGCGGGTCTTAGCAGTTCCTGGTAGCTTGCAGGCCATGTGCTATAGCTGTGATCTTGTTCTATATTATTAATCCACTGCAGCAAAAAAGGCAGCCATTTCAAAAACACACACTGAACGCACACTGGGCATAAACAATAACACTTTAAAACACATGGAAATTCTGCAAAGGATAAAATGGCTTTTTTTTTAAATAGTAACAGACAGTATCTTCTTAATTTACTCCTCTTTTTCTTTTCAATCAAAATGTCTTTATTTGCAGTAAACAATGAAATTAATAATGGATGCAAAAGGAAAACGGACCATTTGTACTGTGTATAAGGACATGAATAATTTTTTTCAAGCGTGGAAACTACTTTCACGATACAAACATTGTAACAACATATCAAACGTGTGTGTAACACAGAATAACCAACTTGTGATTCAAATACAGTATTTACCTATAACCTGCAGTAGCAGCACTTTAGATATACCAAAATAAACAATTAACATGTGGCAAATTTATTCTTCTAGCCCTTTCTGTGCAAGCCTTGGCAAGCAGAAGAGTAAAAGATGGTTCTCACAGGTGAAAAAAAATATTTTAGTGTCTTTTCCAGTGACATATAACTTTTGTAATGAAATCTGCACTTATTTTGAAGAAGGATAAAAAGCCCCGTCATTGGTTAGAAACAAAATACTTAAGTAGTCCATAATCAATTTATGATATGTGCAAACTACACTTAGAAATCTTCCTTAATAAGTGTAGTATTATGTAGCTAGATTAATTGTTTGAAGTCAAATTCCACAGCTGTAAGTGTGCAACTACTCTTAGATATAATTCTCTTTTCTTTTAATCATCCTTTATCTTAAAATTTTCATAAAGTATAAGATAGAGAAAATTACTTCTAAACCATATTGAAGGAATATCATCCTCCAAAATATTTTAAACTGTTTATTGACAGAATGTCCTATGACTAGTATTTCGAATACACTACAAAACCCGATAAATAGAATAGAATTATCAAATGCATAATATTGAAATGAATAGTTGCCTAATTACTTACTATTATTGAAGAGTGACGAATATCTAGTGCATAGCTGTTGTCTGTAGGATGTATATGCAACCTCATAAATTTACTCAGGAACTCCTCTTTGATTCCAAGTTCATGAAGGCCATGCATCACTTTTCCTTCCACTTTAAGAGTCTCTAAGATACTTTTTCAGGAAGATAAAACACATAATGTCTACACAGAACTCTTTTCATGATATAAAAACAATTGTTAATACTATTTTAATATTTTTAATTTAACACTAATTTTCATGTTAATATTTTTATATTCTCCCACAGCCTAGTGTTTAAAAGAACATTAGGTAATAACACTATAAAGGGCATGTCTCTAACTTGTTTCAAAACAGAATTACCATAGATTATACAACTCTTTTGTTGATTGTATATGAAGAAGCACTTTTATCCATCTTTAGTAAGACGTGGCAGGACAGCAGAGTGGAAGGTTGCTTGCTGCACTGTTTTGGCTGAGGCAGAAACCCAAGCTGGGGTACCCTAACAGGAAGCTTTGCAAGTGGGTAGAGAAGCAGGCAGCAAGTGATAAAGACACAGACAAGCCCTAAGTCTGCATCATGGCAGAACCCTGAAAACACCACAGAGGAAACACACAGCCACAACCTTAAAATTTCCCAGAAAACCAATAGGACTCTAGACCATCTGTTGCAATCTGAAAGTTCATATTTGAGAACAGAACAAACCCTGAAGCACTCCACTGCAGAACACGGTTGGCAAGATTTTACAACTGCCTTTGTTTCTATCCTGCTTCATTTTGACTCTTCTCTATTCTGAAAGGTTTCTTCTAACGTACGTTGAAATGAAACAGCACTATAATTAAAAACTGTATTAGTGCCAAAAAAGATGTGACTTCATCTCAAAATTCTGGCTGAGAAAATAATCAAGTAAAAATTGCAAGCATAAATGTTAAAGCCAAGAAAGTGTAAGAATATTTATGGAGAAGAAAATACATTTTGAGTTAAAACTTGAAAATAAATAATTACAGACTCTGACAAACCAGTAGATTTACTAACAGTTTGCAGGCCACCAAAGATAATTTTGAAGCAGTCCTGTTTGTCCTGCTGTTGACAACAGAAAAGAATGCAAGAGAAAATGTTTGTAGTTGAGTGCTTGCTTGAAAGAGGCAATTCATACCTAAAATAATTACACTATATTTGCCCAAACTAGAAAAAGATTTCTTATACCAAGAAGCCTATTAACCTTGCATTAATAGCAGTTATTATAAAAGGTATCTAAAAGTTATTATAAAAGATGCACAAGCATACCAAAAATAATCCAAGGTGTTGGATTATCCAAATTTAATGCCCACATATTTTTTTTATAATTTTTAAGAAACAGGGATATGAAAACTTACTATAAAAAGTGCTTTCCCCACCTTTTTACAGATACGCATTGGATTCCTTACACTTTCAAATTAATTTTACATGGCAAGTTGTAAAATTTTAAATAAAGTAGCTGTTTACAACTACTTATACAACGTTCATATTCAAAGCAAAACCAATGTAAACCAGTATTCCCTCTACTGGAACACTTTCTGGCCACTAAAATGCAACAGATGAGATAAAAGCACCATGAACACAACTTCTCCAGCATTAGCTCTGTAATCTTCAAACCGGATGTCCATCTTACCTAAAAGGATCGTGAAAATCCAAATCAATAGGAAGGCCATTTAGAAACAAACGTGCTTCCCCGGGTTGGATTCCAAGCGTTTCATGAAGATGCTAGAAGTAAAAAGTACTGTTTACTAGGTATATGTCAACATTGCCACACATACGTAAATACAAACATACACACATATACATGTATAAAAACTCTTATGTAATTCTGCAAGACATACACATAAAATCTTTTCCACATAATTCCTTCTTATAACTGAGTGTTAGAAAAAATACTGTCAACATACTTTCGTAAGTGCTATTTACTACACTTTGAATGTACAAATATAAATGAAACCAGCTGGTAATTCCCCTCAAAACGCCCTACAGTGTTCCCTATCTGTACAAGGCAGAGAAAAGGACACATTCTCCGTGTTTGCCAACAGAAAGTGAAAATTCATGCACATACAGAAATATGACTTGTAGGTTTTGAAAAATTAATTCCACATATGCATTCAGAAAAGGCAGAATTTAAATGTGTCCTTCAGACCTCCATCTGAAACCAGCTTTTTAATAGCTCAACATCTCCCAATTCCAAAAAACACATAGTTGCAATTATTCTGGGGAAATAGGAAAAACAGACAAGAAACTTACAATATTATCTAACAAAGACACCTTAGGAAAAACATATATCAGAAAAGGATAGCATAACATATCTTTGCTTTGCAAAGAAGAAAAGAGATTCACAATGAACAAATGAGAGAAAAAATGGAAAACATTGAAAATGGCATTATTTCTTTAAAACAGTGTGGTTACTATCACATAGTCAAATAAACTCAAACCTAACAGTTTTTTAGCATTACAAGTGCATTTGAAACTTGCAGATTTATTTTATTCTAATGGTAAAACCTGAATTTCATAGTGCTTTGCTGGTTTTTTTGTATGTTTATTTACAAAATATAATTACTTATGCTTACTATAAAGTATCTAAATACACATATTCATACTCTGATACAATGTGAAGAATACTGTGGACTTAGAATCATGGAATGGTCTGGGTCAGAAAGGACCTTAAAGATCACCTAGTTTCAACCCCTTTGCCATGGGCAGGGACACCTTTCACTAGATCAGGCTGCTCAAAGCCCCATCCAATCTGGCCTTGAACACTTCCAGGGATGGAGCAACCAGAGCCTCTCTGGGCAACCAGTTTCAGTGCCTCACCACTTTCACAGTAAAGACTTTCTTCCATATTTCTAACCTAAATTTCTCCTTTTTCAGTTTGTACCCATTACTCCTTGTCCTGTCACGACAATTCCTGACAAGAAGCTCCTCCCTGGCTTCCCTGTAGGCCCCCTTCAGATACTGGAAAGTTGCTATGAGGTCTCTGTACAACGTTCTTTCCTCCCAGCTTAACAACCCCACTATCTCACCCTGCCTTCACAGGGAAGGCGCTCTAATCCCTTTAGCAACTTTGTGACCCTCCTCTGGACTTGATCCAACTGTTTCAATTTATTCTTATCTTGGGGGCACCAGTAGTGTACTCAGTACTCCATGTGGGGTCTCATGAGAGCAGAGGGGCAGAATCACCGCCCTTGACTTGCTGGTCGTGTGCCTTTTGATGCAGCCCAGGATATTGTTGGCTTCCTGGGCTGCAACCTGCAATTTAGGAGGAGCAGTATCCCACTAATGCTAAAATAAACAGAAAGACCTTTTTTTAAAAAAATGCAGTTAGTTATTATCATTCATGAAAGTTTCAGTAGCCACCACAAAAATGGATGTCAGGGGCTTTCAAAAATGCAGACCATAAATTCATGACACTATATTTCCTGTAGTTAAGGAAAATAAAAAGAGATCATTTAATTACTTTCATAACTTATAAAATGCACTTTATTCCCAATCATATATCACATAAATTACAGATTTTTTTTTCTTGGAACATAAGAAGGTGTTCTATCTTCCTTACAAGTAACTGCTGTTTGGGATTACTCCAGCTCAAGTGCTGGACTTTGTATTTAATCTTCACAAAACCTCATGCAAACATTAAAAAAAACCCCAACTAGAAGTAGTGGCTGGTGTCTGACAGCTACATTTTTCCTCCCACAGCTTCAACTACATACTCTCCTAACATCTCACTCTACACATCCCTTCTAAGCAGCCAAAATTCATAGATGCCTGACAATACCAAGTGTCCTTGCAGCAGGTAACATTTCTGATCATTTAAACTACACAATTTGATCCTGAGACACAGCCAAAACAGGCAGACAAGACAAATTTAAACAGCCAGGTGCACAAGAATGAACCTCCTCTGCATCAGGCAATCCTAGTTACGCACGGAATTTTTCTGTACTTAACAAATTCAGCTTGGACTACAGTTTTAGTAACAGTACAGCACCATGAAGTAATTCTCCTGAAGGCCACTGGACTCAAGTAGTGAACAATAAATATAAAGATGACTACAGACTCCAGGAGTCTTAACAGGATCCTTTGAGGTGCTTGCACAGATCTTGTGAGATCAGCCCTCAAAACAGCATCGAAATCAGCTTCCAGCATATGAGATCTCTTATTACTGCTGAAAGCTTACTGTCATGAGCCCAGACACTAATGTATACACAGATACTGCAAGAGACTGTTACCGGCTGATTTAGGCTGTAAAAACACTAACTAAAATAAATGCAAGAACAATGAAAACAATTTTAATTCACTGGGTATTAAAATGGGAGTCTAAAAGTTTTTCAAATTCTTCAGTACTACAAGTAGGAAAAGACCTGAGCTGAATCACAGAATGGGTGAGGTTGGGAGAGACCATAGTGGGCCATCTGGTCCAAAGTCCCTAATCAAACAGGGCCACCCCAGAGCATATCGCACGAGATGGCATCCAGATGGTTCTAGAATATCTCCAGTGAGGGAGATCCCACAACCTCTCTGTCCAATCCGTTCTAGTGCTTGGTCACCACACAGTAAAGAAGTTATTCGTCATATTTAGATGGAACTTCCTATGCATCACTGTCCTCTTTTCCTATTGTTCGGCACCATCAAGAGAAGCACGGCTCCACACTCTTGGCACCCTCCCTTCAGATGCTTACAGACATCAATAAATCAGAGGGTCACAATACAATTTTGATGCTAGGCATTTCATTGTTCAGAAGCACATCCAATTTGCCACAAAAACTTTGATGGATGGAGTATTTAGGCAGTCAATACTAGAATTATAGGCTGATAATACTCATACAGTATTTTCTTGCTAACCTGTCAGCAAACTATTGCATGGAAGTTGTGAGTTGTATTAATTGAGATTTTATTTTTTTCTTTTATCTATCACAGTTCTTCATCTATTTCTTGGTTAGATATCAATTCGTTACACCTAAATCATCACATGTCTTTCAGTTTACAATACCTTTATTTCCTCCCATTGCATTTCCTATTCAACTTTCATTATCTTGAGAGGGAATCATCCAGTTACACACAGCATGGGATCATATCTCTCCTGCTGCTAGATGGATGCGCTGAAGTTCAAGAACATGCCAATTTATTGTACTCAAGCAGCAGTGTTCAGGAAGTTTCCCCACTTTTATTTAACATGTTTCAGCTTTTTGCTACCTAAAGGCCTTAGCCTTTAGACTATAGGAAGGCTGCACTATGAAATTTAAATTCAGTGTGATAGGTGCATAAAATCTTCTTAAAAGTTAATGCAGTCATGGAATCATAACAGTGATTCAGCTGACCAACCACACAGATATCTAATGTAATTTGTTTCAGGGTAAGGTATCTTGGACTGGAAAATAAAGATGAGGCAGAAAGGAATGGATGTCACAGTGGACACATATGCCAGACCTGCATGGCTATCTTGGATAGCTTGTAGCATTTCAAATGAATGGAATTCAGTTTAGGCAACTTGATGCCACATAAAAGAAACACTGAGTAAGCCAAATTGTTTTTTATATCCTACATGTTCATTATGATAACAGTTTACATATATATAGCTGTGCCTAAATGCACATTTCATTTCAATCCAAATTTTAAGTTACTTTTTCTAATCCTTATATTCAGTAATTCTCACTTTAATTCAAGGTAGACCTTACCTTTTTTTTTTTTTTGCATTTTGGGGTGAAAGTCTAGTTTTGGATTAAGCACTTAGTTTTGATTTTTGTGTTAACAGAGCTTCTTTTAAAAAAGCAACTGTAAAAACTTTATCAAGAAAGAAGAAAAGTACTAATACTCATACTCTGGAGGAACTATGATCATCGGAGCTTTGTTTTCCTTTATCCTGACTATAATCCTAAAAGCAGATTGATATAAGAAAATGCATATCTTGGCTGTATACACAACGCAATGAAGTAAAGTGCAGATACAGATTTCCTCCCCTGAGCAAAAACTATGGGACTTCTCACTACAGCAAGAAACAAGAGGACTGCATAATGCTGAGCCCACTCTAGGATGTCTGTGAAAACTCAAGATTCAAACATGAACCCTGCACACAAGAAAGATGAAGGGCTCAAGAAGGTGACCTGCTGAAATACATGAAATGTCTTCTCAACATACCGTCCCTACACACAATCACCTACAGACACAAAAAGGCCTCACAAACGTTTGCTTAATCATTTACAAGGATTTAACACTCAAGGCTGTCACTATTCAAGCAGGTAATACTCAAGACTGGACAGCCTTACATTAGTTTTGCATAATGGAGAGCTCTAACACATTTATGTCATATTTTTTGCTGCAACAGAGATGACAAACTCTTAAGAGAATGCTGCACCAGTGCAACAGGGACACTGTTCACTTTTACTGTTTTGGAAGGTGGAAGAAACCGAAAAGGCATTTCCCTGGAGATAACAGTCTTGGCAAGGCAAGAGGAAAAGGCCTGAATGAATACAAAGCAAAATGATACACGGAAATATTGAAAAAGTACAGGAGTGCCATAAGTAGGAAATACATCCCTTTCACTACAGTGGTTGGCCAATCTTATCACCATACTAAAATACATGTTCTGAACATCAAGACTCAGGACAGTGCAACTTACTTGAAAGAAAATATCCAAACTCTGAACACAGACAAAAAATACAAGAGACATCATGAACTCAACAAGCACAAAGTGGCATCTCAGGAAAAATCTCAGATGAGTCAAAATCACAGCAAAAAAGACTCCTCATGTGATACAAGGAACAAAAGATGCAGTAAATCAAGGATGAAAGTAAACCCACCATCTACCACAGGTAATGTTCAAAACACTTTGCAGAATCATTGCATGTGTGATTCTGAGAGTGTGGAAAGCTTAAAACCAGTAAGTGCTGACCATAATATAAGCAGCAGGCTGAGATTCAACAACAAAACTCTAGAAAAGTTAACCAATACCTATTTTGCTTTCACAGCACACGATTTGTGACTCAACACAACACTCCGTGAAAATTGTTTGGCCTTGCCTAATTCTGTAAAACCAAAAGAGAGAAGGGAAAAAGTTTCATGAACAGCAGAAAGTGAAATATTTGAGTGTATTTAAATGTTACCTATCTTTTACACCAATTAGCTCTTCTCCTCTGATAGAAACCACGTGGAAGTTGCTACACTAGCAAACATTTCCAAGAACACCAATATGATAGAAATTCATATGCCTACATGAAGAAATAAATACAAACCTTCTGATTTTCTTCTATTTCATTTCGCATTTTCTTGTCTACAGGCACTCTTGTCAGCGATCTGTAAAAAATAAAATATTCGTATCACTCAACCACTGTATTTTCCAAAAAAAAAATTAAATAATATGAAATAGGTATTTTAGTAAAATATCCAATGATGTTGGATTCTCCAGTGAAGAATGCTGTAAATAAGTCTTACAAAGAAGAGTAATGTAGTATTATAAATACCATATTTTCAAAATAAGTATTGTCCTGTGTTACTCTAGTAAACCCAGTTTCAAATTCAGGCTAGGTCTTATTGAATAATATCGTCAACATATTTTTTACCACTCTCAATCATTCCTCTTGTATTTCCCACACTCCCTCCTCCTTCCAGAAAATAGCATGTATATTATAAAAAAGAAACTTGATTGGTCATCTAAATTATATTTTGCATGTGATGTCTATAACAGGCTATCATAAAATACTTCCCAGGGCAAATTTATCTCTTCATGTTTTAAGAAAACCCCAACCATATTAAACTAAATCTGACTGTCCTGATAAGTGCCAATATAAATATGCTAGTTGCTTATATAAATACTGGTTTTCAAAACAGGATTGTACAAGTTTTAGCAAATTTTATGAGGCTTCAAGAAAATTCAGAAGTCAAACCTGAAAGTTAACTAAGCAAACTGGGAATGATCCTACAGGAACTTCCATACTTATGCATAATAAAGCAGTTATTTAATAGTATAAATCCTCATCTCCTCCCCAAAGAAACTGACTTCGAATACATCTTGCTAGTACACTCCACATTTCTCACAGTATGTCAGAAGTAAGATATAAAATCAGTTTACTTTAAATAACTATTCAAGCTTTTTAGGTGATCAAAGAGAATACGTGTTAGGACCAAACAATAGGATTTCCAAGCCTGTTTTTAGAGAGTCCTGAAGAAAAATCTCTTCAGGAAAAACAAAACCATCTGATTTTTATCATGCTGGACTCTACATAAATAGAAGAGCCTGTAGCTCTCAGAAACGATGCTTCATTCTGCAGACACAATTGATTAAAAAAATGCACAGATAAAAAGGGCTACCTAAGTATTTCCAGAATAAAACATGAATGTGAAAATAATTAAAAGATAGAAAGGAGCATACAAAGCTGGTCCAATGTTAGCAAGGAAGTAAAATACCTATCAGCAAGAAGTATGCTTTACTCATGGCTGTTGTTGTAACAAGAAAGCAATACTCTTGGGAATTATTAACTAGTTTCTTGTCTATGCACGGCAGTTGACAATGCAGGATTCTAGCAAGATTTTACAGATAAAGTATGATGGCTTATCCTCAAAAAGAACACCCTAGGAGTCTGAGGTAACTAGTAGAAGAGCACCTGTGAAAGAGTGTGAAGACTGTAAAGAGTTCTGTTATTTGTTCAATTTGTTCAGCGTTCAGCAAAGCTTTTATGCATATTTCTCTAAATGTTAAGTGCTACAGACTCCATCTAAAGAGAAACACTTCACTGACTGCAAGTAAATGGACATTATTTATATTTTGACATGATGTAGGAATGTTTTTGTATGACCTTAAGGTTGCAATATTCTCTATCGTATAATTTTACGCATCTTTAGTCTCACCTGGACAAACATGTAGCTACCTAGTACCGAATACTGAGGGAAAAAAGGAAACCTTTTATTAGGTCATAATGTTAACATTCATGGATGATTAATACACAGCAAGTAACAGAACATTATAATACTTCATTATCTGTTCTTTAAGAAAGCAATAATATGACAAGCATACAACAAAATAAAGATGAAAAATACCCTATAAAATGAATTATCCAAATGTCGCCATGACATATATCAGTTGTTACACTGCCTACATCTGATGACATTTTGTAAGATCTACCTTAGACTAACCTTTTCAATTGGAAATGCTGAGACAAAAATACAGGTTGTAAATTAGAAAGTGAAAGAAGCTTTCAGAGGAATGGCATATTAATTTCTTTATGGTCCCTTCCATAAAAGGAACATATATATATCTTATTATATATACATTATAACATATAATGTAATAATGTTATTGTTACATTAACAGGAATATAAGGAACCCCTTCATTTTTAAGGAACATGTAGTATTTAATTTTTATTTTCACAACCACACTAACTACACTACACTGCTACTAAGTTCTCAAGTTTTTATACAACCTTTTCAAATCAAAATTTGCGAAATTAAAAATAGTTGTTTTCATATATAAACTGTCTGAAACTGAAACAATCTTAAAATACTATTATTGTAATGATCAGTTATCTATCTGAAGTGATTAAGCAATAGCTCTTCATTTCCTGTTTATTCTAGCTCTTGTATTTCCAAACTAGTATTTTTGTCTCATCACCTTGTGATTACATTATTAATGAAACATACTCTGTGCACTGCTTTTACACAATGCCCCTTGGACCTAAGTTTGTTGTCAATGCTGATCCACTAAATTTATATATTTGCAATCTCTCATGTTAAAAATAACATGCTAGATTAGCATGTTAGAATAACTCATACAGGATAGAAACTGTGATTCCCCTTTTAATAATTTTAAAGTCTTCTTATACTTTTACCCATAAAATGAAGAGTAGATAAATCTAAATCAGGGCTCTCTAAACCCACAAATACATTCCACTCCAACTCCTGTCGTGCAACAATTTAGTGACTTTTTAAACCAATGATTTAAATGTCACCTAGCATACTTCAAAATGACTTTTTCCTGCCCTTTAAAAAACACAACTGGCTGTGAAGTTCAACATTATGCATGTTTCCACTATCTCCTACCAGAAAGCTGAATTTTCTGATTGCTAATCTAAGTGTAAACTTATGCCATACCATTTAATAATAATTATATCTCAGGCATTTTAAAAGGCATTTTGCTTCCTTGAAACAAGATGTTACAATGGTAGCTTTTCCATTACAGTGTAGATTTTCTCTAAGAGACAATCAGAGGTGACAATGAAACACTGTGATAATTAAACAAGAGTGGTAAAATGTTAATGCACGCTGAGTTAAGAACTCTATTTAGCATCACATTTAATTCAGTAATTCAAGCAAATATCGTTGATAGGATTACATGAAGAACTTACTAAGTATGAAGAAAAGCATTTCTCAATTACAATACAATTGGCTTACAGGAAGAACAATTTTTTAAATTAGGACAGACAATATTAAGGCCACATCCATTTATATAATATTTATCTTGATCTTCTATTAAGTAATCTGTTATGGAAGACAGATATTCCCCACTGAGTACACTAACACACAGTAGCCAGGGCCCAATCTCAGCAATAATGTTGTACTTAATAATCTATGTATATATAAATATATACATATAAAATGTACTTAATTAATAATGTAACTAATGTGTGTGGATCTCCTATGAAATTTATTAGTAGAATTTTGCTTTTTCCTATTGTGATTATATATGCATATATAAATATAAATATATATATATATAAAAAATATGTACTTAATTAATAATGTAACTAATGTGTGTGGACCTCCTATAAAATTCATTAATAGAATTTTGCTTCTTCCTATTGTGACTGGAATCAGCTAATCATTCAACATAAATTTCCACCTGGGATAATATCAATCCAGTAAAATCCAAAAGGACTAGGCATTTAACCATAAGCGCCCGAAGGATTTGCATGTCTTCATGGCATCTCCCACATCAGACATGAAACATTTAAGAAATCAATCATGAGCTCTCCCTGGAGTAATCTATTCAATGAAATTGAGTGGAATCCATCTAGCAAGCTATCAAACATGCAGTCAGATGACTGCAGGATTTGGATATAAATCTGTATTACTGTCATTAAAATCAAATGCAAACATAAAAACAGTATTTGAAAAATGAGTTTAAGTACCATACCTGGCTCTTATTGGGAAGTTCTGAGCAATGTCTTTCATTACTTTTAAAGCATCATAAACAGGGGTAGACATAATTCGAGCAGCTGCTTGAAAACTAAGATCTGGGATGGGGAGGAAATAAAAAAAAAAAATCACTGGAAATATTATTCTCAATCAGAAAACTGTTCCACAAACACACTCTCACTCTTAACGTATTTTATGTTTCAATCAACAATTCAATGATTATGAGATAACATTAAGATTGAAAAGAAGGTCACCTGAAAGTTGGAAATATTAAATTCAGGTTTTTCTACAGAATTCTGCTCAACTTTCTTGAACATACACATTGTATATGTAATTTCTAAATTTAAAGAAACATACTGAAAAACCCCCAGACCTTCATCACGTGGCATTATGCCATTATCACAAGAGTACCACACTCAAGCCTGGACACAGACAACCACAGACAACCATAACTGAGTAAGATCTTTTGAGCTCCAGAATTTCACAAGATTTTTAGAGAACAGATACATTTATTGTAGAAGGCTGCATTGAGCATGTGAATTTTCAAAAGTAGCAGAAATTTCACAGGAAGAAAAAATGGAGCCTCAAGAAAGAAAGGCCAATCTACTATCAAATTTCAGTTCTCCTAAGGGTCTAGCACAATTTTTAAAGGGATTTATTTCTTCTCTCTATCCTTTTTCTCACAATGAAGTAAATTTTCAGATATCAGGACAGTTTAAAATTCATTTACCTACCCACTCTAAAAACAATGATGGAATTCAGTTAGCTGGTCTCTGAAGTCTAAGTTGAGTGTGACAAATTTTGGCACATAAGACTAGGGCAAATCAAATGTTGGTACCACTGGGGTAAGGCAATAATATAGTAGGTGCTTCTATGTGCCTTGGATACAGTCTGCTTAACTACTTCAGGGCAATGATGCTTCTTCCTCATGATTTGCTAGCTAAGACACTTTAGCAGAAACTAAAAGCCTTAAGTTATTCCATTTGAGGAAAGCTGATGCCACATACAGTAAAAAATGCTGGGCAGAAAATCATAAAAGATAGTACCTACTAGAACTTAGCACCAACTTTTCAAGGCAACTAGGAATTAATTTAAAAAAAAAGTAGGCTGAAGGGAAGTAAATAACATACATTCTTAGTTTAGCTTGATAAGGTGCACCTTGGCTGCAAAAACGAAGGTGAGAGGCGGAATGTCAACTTAGTACTTCTTAATACTTGTAACAAAAAGCATAAAAAGAGATTGTACTTTTTGAAAAGTACATTTCAGATCCCTTTCAAAAGGCATATAACTTTTAAGTGACATGACAGGTGAAGCAATACCCAATCACTGCTGTTACTACAGACATCTTACCCACTGTGAACATAGAGCATACGCTTAAAATCCTTTACAAATTGTTAGTCATTTCTATTTTATGCTGAACAGTTAGAGTACAAATATTGAAACTGAGGCCAACTGACATTGTTTTACATTCTTGGTTATCTCTGGCCGGGGCTGTCACTTACAGACCTCCTCTTGCAGCACCCTAACACAGCTGGGAGCACAGTGTAAGGCACCTTGGGGAAAATGTACTTACTAATTACTTACCTAAAATATAAAAGCTCTTGAAAGACAACTCTTGAATGGTGTTTAGGTTCATTTATAAATAGAAGTATGCCCTATAGCTGAAGTAGTTTTGCTTAAATTTAGTTAATTTTTTTCTTGGAAGCTAATTAAGGAAATCAGAGAGAAGCTGAGCCATTAATTCAGCCACTATAATTAGTCATTAAGAATGAACTAAAGAAAGCACCCTACCATGTCATCAGTAAGAGTACCAAAAGAAGTGCAACATAAAAATTGGAGGCTGAAGATCCCCTGTCTAAGACCCCGAATCACAAGCCACTATCAGCCTTCCTGACCTAAACAAACAGCATTCCAAAGCTTAACTACCTTCAACACTGAGAACAGGTTGCTTGGGGATCAGCACCAACTTAATTTTTTATTTATATAGCCATGACACCACTGAAAAGATCACCACTAAATAAAGACCTTGTACTGGCTTTTGAAGGTGGACCTCAAAGTGATCAAAGTTCCACAGCTGCTTCTGCTTTAACATCAACTGAGTGGTATTCAATCATGAAAAAAGGAGTAGTTTCTTTTTCCTTGCAAAGGTTGTTCAGGAGAACAATTGTTTTTAATTTCAGACAAAGATAAATCCTAAAGTTGAAGTTCACTGATAAAAACACTGCAAGTGAACTACAATTATCACAAATATCAGACTGGACACTGCTAGAAAGCTGTGTAACATCAGGTTCCCCAAAAGAAACTGTAACTCAGATGACTGCTCAATTTCCTTCGTTGCACTAGTATTAAGGTAAATCATTTTTGATCAGGTTGCTCCCTAGAACTGAAGAATGTAAGAGGCAAAATTTAGGTTCCTAAACCGAAGTGTCATAAGATTTTAGGGATCTATTTTAGTTATTTAAAATTCCAGTCAAGCTACAGAATGTCTCGCAGGTCATCAGCACAGAAGCTGTTTAGAAATTAGCTTCTACATGTTTGATCTCCTTTTCTACTAGAAAGTTTTTAAAAGCATCTTCTTCCATTTAATGTTATATTAAAGAATGTATCAATGTGAACTCCAGTATCCTGATAAAAGTTGGAATTTATAAATTAAACCAACTGTCTTTAACATGTATTTTGTCCTGACCTAAGTTGTATCTTTTGCCTGACCTCTAAAAAAAATCTGAAACTAAATTTAAAACCCAAGATGACACATCAGGCAGAAAAACACAACTCTCCATCTTACAAAATTACTTGCATGTTTATTTCCTACCATATGAGAAACAAACACATGCCTTTTAAATACTTGATGTAATACAACCTTTTCATGAAACTGTGTTTCTTTTTAAAGAGGCTTTAATTACAATGTTGATACATCAACATACCAAAAGGAAATTAAACAGAATATTGTGCTAGTTCAGAAAAAATGCAATACTTACCCTGTAGTTCCCAAACCTTCAGTGGTTCCATGTTGTTAGTCGTTTCAATTAGATGTTTTTTAAACTCTTTCAGGTTATTTTTCAGATCAGGATGCAACTGTCTACAATAAAACATTTTCCTCTTAAAGAACGCAGAATCCATTACATCCATAAATGTCTGCTTTTATCCACAGTATTGCCCACAGCTAATACTGTTAACTTTAGAGTAACAGCCAAGAACAAAAAATTTAATTCATTCTTATGAAAAAAAGTATTTATGGTAAGAAAAGGTGATTTCTGAGTATCAAAACCCAGTTAATTTAAGTCTTAGAACAGAATCATTTAGGTTGGAAAAGACTTCTAAGCTCATCAATATTAATAAGCACATGTTCTAAAAAATATAATTTTTTAACTGTAGAAAATTAATTACTATCCTTCTTAGAAACACTTTATGTAGCTACAACACATGGGTTTGGATTTGTTGCACTACTACTTGCATTTTAAAAACCAACATTTTAATTCCAATTATCTTACAAATATGAAAACACAGTGTTCTAAGTTTTTGTGACTGTTACTGTTACACAGACTACTTTAAAAAGTTTACTGCATACCTTCAAAGAAAACTACAAGCAATAAATAGAAATTAATAAACAACAGTTGCATCTTTACATTTAGAACATATACACCAAAAAAACCCCAACCTGAATTGTCAGTAAATAAAGTAATTTCCAACATAAATCTCACTTCTATTAAAATCAAAAATTAAAAAATTGGTTCAGATTCCAGAACCAAATGCAGACTGTTAATTATAGCTTATATTGACTTACTTTAATTTGCCAAAGAGAAATCCTTGGACATCACTTTCCTCTTCCTCATCTTCCTCTTCTTTTGTTTCATTTGCTCCTGAACATATGGCACATGTAGACAATATAAGCCAAGAAAGTTACTGTTGTGTTATGTTCTTATGAATTATGAAATGGTTAACAGAAACATACAATCAGAAAGTTGTCATTCCCTGACATAATTTTAGTTAGATTTATACTTACACATTTTGGCATCAGAACTAATTACAGAACTTTGCAACATTCAAATTAATTTTTAAATATGATTCATCTAATGGAAACATCTTGTCTATAAATAAAATTGATACGGTTAAACAGTTCACTTCTCAAAACAGCCATTTCTCAGTTTTATAAAGCAAATCACTACCAAATTTATGCTTTAAGAGTCTAATGACTTTAAAGTGCTTCAGTCTCCAGATAAAATTTGATGTCAGAGATCAGTTTCTTTCCCTTTAAAAAACTAAACTATTTTCTGACATGACTCAAAGGTTATTAAACCATAGTCTTACCAAACAGAGTTAACTTTTCCTTACTTTATTTGTAAATGTCCATGCAAAGTAATTTCTCTGTGCCATCATGCTATAGCACCACTTTCTGTGGTAAATGTCTCATTTCAACACATTGGAACATACACCGCTCCCAATTCTATGATACATCTCATCTTTCCTATGGAAGATTGTGAAGATATTTTCACATAAATTGAGAAAAAAATCCCTCACCCCTGATATACTAACAGACAGATACTCTAGTCATTAGCATATGAGAGATGCAAGCAAACATAAAGAAGAAAGATTTAACAGTCTTACGTTTACTGAAAGGAAGACTAGCTTATGTTTTGAAGTGCCAGAGAAAAGAACAGTTAGAGATCAGACAATGAACTGCATCCCCAGCACAGATCTCTACAAATGTTCTCACGTATTGTGATGACTTAGTTTCTTATATCTAAGATTTCCTTCTGTAGAAAGAAATTAAGTATAACCTTCAAAACGTTAAAGACTGAAGATTGTACAAACTGAAGATTCTAACACATTTCCACAATATTTCCAATAAGATATTAATGAATTAAAAAAACCCACATACCTTTAACCTGCGTGTCATCTACTGCTTTATATTCTGTACTCTTTATTGCAAGTTCCACACCATATCCAGATAAATACATTTTCCTGGAACTTGGTTTCTGCTTGACGATATTATTTTAACAGAAAAAAAAATACAATTTAAAAAATGCATTTCTAGATTAGCAACACTGTAACTTTAAAATATTATGACAGACATTACTTAAATTAATCTTTCAATTCCAAGTACAAGGCATATTGACAGTCCAGTGAGAAGGCCTGTAACAGAACATGACAGTCTCCTTTATCTCCTGCAGATCACAGAAAGGCTGTGTCAAAATACTGAAAGAAGGACTAGAATAGGCAGAGCTCATAGCACTCTATACAATTCTTGATGCCCCCATTCACATCTTAAACTGCTATTCATTTCTTCCTAATGTTGTCAAACCTTGAGCATGTTAGGAAGAAATTCTGTATTTATGCATCAGGCTGATTCTTTCAAAAAGTTTTGACAAAACAGTTAATCACTTTCTGCAAAGAGGGTTAAGAAAACATATCAAAGTATCACCATTAAAAACAAGTTGCCACTTTGTTAGAAACAAACAAGTATTTATAACTTGGGAATGAAAGTTTGGCATTCAATACTATAATTACACAGAGAATATTTATTTCTGAAAATGTGTCTTATTTTGCCCCAAATGAAAACCCCCTTTCCAAAATTCAATTTACACCTGCACAGGAGCAATTTCTTGAAAGCCTTTCCGCCTTAGCTTGCAATTTCTAAGAATTACTCTGTACTGAGAATCGTCCACCCACAAGTGAAAAACAAGCAGGGCTGGGGAGTTTCTCTGTCCACCCTCTAAGCAAGTCTCAGTGCAGAGAAAGGACTACACTCCATAAGTAGTTTTGGTGATATTGGCAAAAAATCAAACAAACAAACAAAAAGACAGCAGAAAGGCTATACCTCCTCTGTTCTTAATGCTCCCTCTTCTGGCATTTAAAATAAAAAAGGAGGGAGAATCCATCTCAGTGGGAACCAAAGAATAAAAATGGAGGTTGTGAGGAAGAAAGAAAAGGATAGAGATGTCTGAAGAGAGAAAAAATGCAGGGAGGAAGATGACATGCATTTGGAGGGACCATGGTGCATAAGCCAGGCAAAGCAAAAAGACATTTAATATGCAAGTAGGCATTTAACTGAAAGAGCACAAGAGAACATAAAGTTCAGTAAAAACTATACAATTTAGGATTTAGAATTCAAGACTGGCATCCTCAAATTCTCTATTTCATTACTGTGAGCAAACAAAGTCATCCAGAATCTACATATCTCCCTGAAATGCCTGGTCTACATAAATCACAGCAACTTCTCACTTCATCAGATTATTCTGATATTAGTCACACTATTTAAGAGCTGTACTTTGAATATAAATTTTAAAAAGACTTCCAATAACCAAAACTGGGGACAATACAGTGTCATGTACTGGTATTTTTCTTTTTTTGTTTCAGGGAGAAGAGTAAGTTAAGAAAATAATTCAGAAACATTATGTTTCAAATACTGACACTGTGGAATGCAAACACTGAAAAACTGGTCAAAGACATTGACCATTGACCATGATAGCCCACACTGCTGCACACAATGAACATATGAGATTATATTGATAATTTCTGAAAACATAAGCATAATTAATGTTTCCACTCGATTTTCTATTCTGCTTCACATTTTTCTAATTCTAGTTATTAATATGTTCAGTCTGCTGTACCAAAATTCATCCAAGATAGTTGTACAGTGTACTAAATCCAGTCATATAACCAAAAACATTGGTATTTCAAGACCAATCGGTGATGCAAACTTTTAAAATTAGAACATACATTGTACATGATTTAGGCAAATGCAAAAACAAATGCAGAAAATGTCCTCTGTCAAAATGCAAGCAGAACAAAGATAGAATACTAACAGTTTATTGAAACTTTGCTGATTAGAATCACACACCTGAACATAATGCCGGAGAACATAAACAATTTCCTCCTTTTGTGCCTTCTCAGATAAAATCTTGTGGAATTTGACAAAGTCTTTTGTACCCACTTCTGCATATAGAATAACCACTGGGCCATCCTCTTTTACAGCTGGAAATTTATGGTCTCCCTTAAAAAGATACGGCCTGGGTCTGGTTTTAAAACAAATAATTGTGATACTATACAGTCAGAAAATAAATTAAAACAGTGACAGTTTTTCTACTTCATAATTGAAAAAACTAGTAATGGCTTATATACTAATAGCATACAAACCATGTTAAAAATCATCACAAAACAATCATGATTGCTCTCAAAAGAACCTGGAACACTAAATTTGCAAATAAAGTATAAGAAACTGAAAAATCAGGATTAACTGTAAATAGTTTTATCAAAATCACAACACAAAGCAAATGAAAAGCATAGCACTTTGAGATTTTGTTGCAATAATCAGTTGTACAAATAGTTTCAAGTTGTTGCTTGAAACTTTTAATGAGGCATTACATCTATTAGCCGTGTACAGAGCAATCAGTGAGTAACAGAGGGATGTTCTGTGACTTTTGAGAAAGCTGCTAACATACATGGAAACTCACTGAGTTTATACTACTCAACACCATCAAGCACTGTTAATTTAGCAATTTTGCAAATTTTGACTGCCTACCAACCCTCATTAAAAACAATGACTAGAAAAGTTACACTGTAATAATTTCTTAGATGACAAAAACCACCCTTTGAAAGATGGAGAAGTAACAGAAGGTATGACTAATATACTCAAGGTGGTAATTGTGGATGAACATATTTCTTTTTCAAAGCTTTTGCACAGTCACATTTGAAAGACCAGTAAACTCACTCCAAACATCTCCAAGACAAGTTAGAAAAATCTAATCCAACACATAAAAATGTGTGTAGTAGAAACTCACTGAAGAGTCCTACTAGAAAGGTGTGAGCAGAGTTCCACATGCCTCAGTTTCTGTAATGCAAAGCTTAGGAATATCTTCCATGTAAAAATCACAGAATAATTTACACTACAAAGGACCTTTGGAGGTAATCTGCTGCAAAACCTCACTCAAAGCAGGGACAATTTGTATCAGGTTACTCGGGGCTACAACGTCCTATGTAAGTTCAGTAGGGATGCAATCAGAGACCTCATTTGTAAGGCAAAAATAAAAGGAGGGGCAGAGTGAGAATTCACTTGGGTGCGTGTATCCGTGTTCTAGATAAATGTCAGGCAAGCTTTCCCACTGCCATCACTGGACAAGGCAGATCAAGTAGGTGTCATCTGGGACTCTGAAATGACTCTCAAAGGACTAAGCTCTGCTCAAGAACTGATCCAGATTGGCCCCAGTGAAAGCACACATATGGGATGTGGCTTTGTGCAACTTCCTTTGCATATCCAGAGAGATGAGAACTGTCACATCCATTTATGAGAGTGGAAAACCTAAATCAAGGGAGCTTCACTTTCCTTAACTAGCCTTAACCACCTTAACTAAGGTGGTTACCAAGTGTTGCCATGATCTTCTTGAACACTGACAGACTCAAAGGAGGCATTTCATATTATAATAAACACGCTTCACTAAAAAATTAAGTGCTGCAGTGAAAAAACATTGCATAGAGCTACCCTAATGACCATGGATTGGAGAATTAAAGTGCTCAGCCCTTGTAAATCCAAGATAAGCCTCCATTCTCTGTTTCTCTTCAACATGGAATAGTAGGAAGTAGGAATTGATTCTCTTGCTCATAGAGCTGAAAGCTAATTAATTTCCTGCCATAAGAGATTCTCATAAGAAAGCTGCCTGAAAGGCAAGGAAGAACAGCAGGGCTGACAGAAAAAAGATAAAAAATATTACATGGATGTGGAGTTCAGCACTTGCTAATCAGTTACCAGGATAGTACAGGCAACTATATGCTTGCCTAGATAGTTGCCAGGACAGGATGCAGAAGGAACATGACAGAAAACAACAGATGGATGTACTGACAAACCTAAGGCACTGATTGCTTTGAATAAAATGTGATTCCAATTACTGCTTCTGCTCGCGGCAGAAATAGCCTCAGAAATCCTAGTATGGTATTTTGGGCAGTCAGCAAGATAAGCCATCCCAACCATTTAACCACGTGTGCCTTTGACACAACCAGAGCCTTTGAGCAGCCCACTGCACCTGCACATAAAATATTCCTCGTTAGAGCCAAGTAGTCCATTGCAACACAGCTGAAAATCAACAGGTAAAATCACAGTAGCTGCTGCAAAATAGACTGCATGAATCGAAACCTTGGCCTTGACATGCAGAATATTTGGACTCTCTGGAGTCCAAAGAGCCTCAGACTTCCTGAAATTTGAGTAAAGTGACAGATCTACATAAAAATATGCTACAGCCTCTTCCTTTTCTTCCAGCAAGATCTGAAACTATCAATTTTCCTAAAATTAGAACATTTCCAGTGTCCTCTTCCAAATGTGGCGGACTTTACAACACAACTGAAAGCATAGCTTGAACTGGCCTGGCTTAAATAGAAGAGTCATGACAGACAGAAGACAGAAAATGACAAAGAACAGAAAACAGCTTGAAAAAAAAGGGAATCAGTAAAACATAAAGAACTCTTTTGATAAAGTACAGAGTAAAAGAATGACTGGTTTAGAGGAACCAACAGCAACATGGTACACTGTTTCATCTGTATAATTTGTTCACCATATAGAAAAGAAAGAACTGTTTCATAGACATCATTTGTTCTCCATATAAAAAAGAAAGAACATGAGCACAGCTTTATCTGTATCACCTAGTGTAAACAAGTCCAGTGTAGGGGGATTGAGCGGACCTTGTCCAAGAGATGGCAAGGACATAGGCTGATTTAAGGACTTCTCTTTTTGTTCAAGAGACATTTGGTAGCTGAGAAACTGAAAACTTGGATTTCTCTCCATGTCCATCCTTGCAGAGCAGTTAACTCCCTGAAAAGGTAACTTTTTCACAGACAACCTTGGAGCCCCCATGAGGGGTGGTCAACCAAGCTGCTAAGAAGGCTTGGAAAGGAAAAGGTTTTGCATTCTTTCATGCTCAGTGTACACACCATTAGCCAATGCTCTTGCCTTTGAAAAATAAATTTTCCCAAGTCCTTCAACTGCCTGGCATCTTAGGGGTACCTGTGTAATCTTCCTTTGCATCCCACACAAGAGGCCAGAGTACAACTGAAAATAACAGTGGGAACAATTACCGGAACATGAGAAGTTAAACATGTTTTTCTCAAAGACTGGCTACAGGAACTCTAAATATTTGAGAGTTACAACTATTTTGGGGTGGGAAGAAGGAGAGGAAGTGTGTCGAGATTTTGTCTCTGCAGCTCTGAAGGTTGTGATGTTGTGCATGCAAAACCATTGAAGATGCAAGACCGACCGAACAGAACGAACTTCAGTTTTGTTGCACATTCTTAAAGTTTGTGATTTCTAAGTCTAACTCTCTCAATTCTGAATAATTCAGGACACTATTGTTTAGTATTGTGATTTTCCAGAATCTTGTACATTTGGCCACGCTGTCTTCAGAATGGAGAATGTGCTGAATCCAATCAACTGCTTTAAAAGATGACTATATTCAGACATTGTCATAAAAAGTTAAGACCTCATGGTGCCTTAATATATGACCATAAAAATTCCATAGCATTTTAAATTATTTATACTATATTTTGGCTTTTAACTAAGAAAGTAAGAGACATTAATTAGCAGAACATAATAGTTAAATATGGGACATTGTAAACAAGACAGTGAATGGCTTTTGCAAAATCTTTGGCTATTGAATAATTAAAAGACAATGACTTAGTAGGTTATTGTATCAATGGACATAGAATACACCATAAATCACACATGTGGAACACAAAATCGTTTTCAGAAACAACCAACCCCAAGGAGACAAGATCACAGTTTTCAGGTTTTTTTCTCCACAAGTTGGATTTTGCTTTCTGTTAAATATAAGAAATATATCCCACTAAATCATCTTTCAGCTCCGTGTATCTCCATGCAGTGGCTGAGGATACGGACACTAATGTATATTATGATGATCTCGGTCATTGCAGGAAAAAAAAAAAACAACAAACAGAAAAAAATGTTACACACAGGTATTGAAAAAACACAAATCAGTACTTTTTTAATACAGATGAATCATTATGCTTTCATTGTTTTGTTGTTATTTTGATAGATCCTGCATATTTTACTGCACAGCCCAAATGAATTCTGGACTGATGCTAGTTACCACAGGACAAAACCTGCAGAAAGGCTTGATGGGTGCAAAGTCTAGCACAAGGTGAGGAAAGGCTATGCCAGATGAGGTAGACTCCTCTTCCACTCTTATGCCAAGCCCTTGCAAACCAGAAAACCCCAAATGTAATAGCACTGCCTATGTAGAAAGGTCTGTCAGCAGAGTATTGAAATTTTAAGTTTGTATAAAAAATACATTGTAACTTAAACATGGCTATCCCATGTAAATTAAAAAAAAAGGAAGAAAGACAAAATTATCCATGTGATTAGAGGAACAAAGCTCTATGATTTTATTTTAAACCCCTACTTCAATTAATAATTGATGATTTCTCATAACATGAAGTGTTTAAAGTATTTCAAAACCAGAAGTAATTCTTATAAAATAACATATATTTTAAATGAGTAGCTCTTAAAATAACATATATTTTAAATGGGTATGTCCTTAAGATCCTGTAAACTGGGATGTAAGGGCTTGGCATTATAAAATGTCAAAGTAATACAACTTCACAGGCAATAATACATTTTCCTCTTTAGTAATTTATTTTTCCTCTTAAAACAAATCGTTACATTTACCTCTTAGTAGCCTTTTTCAGCAGCTTTTTTATTTCATTAGTCTTACAGGTGTGCTTCTCATGGATAACTACAAATGCACTGCAGCCTTCTGGTGGAGGTTCATCAGCTGCAATCTAATATTTCAACAATTATACTCAGCCAGAATGCTTTGATTGCACTTCAACTTAAACTCACATCCCTTTGATTAAAATAACTCAACAGCTGCCATTAAGTTGTGTTTCTAATTAAGCCCATTCAAAACTGGGTGCATGTGAAGAAAATAATGAAAAATATTAGAAAATTAAGACCTTATAATCTCTGTGAGATGTAGTCTATCACATGCAGTCATACTCCAGAAAATACAAGTCCACTTATGTTCTGTAAAGACAGGGCTGAGAAATCTTGTCCACAAGCTGAAATCACAGCCTGTACTCTGAGATATTTTTAATTTTAGTTGCTATCAGCAATCATGTCAAGGTACAAAGATTAAACCTCTAAATCAATAAATCCCAAACAATTAACATCAGTTTTTGGTTATTACTAGCTTGTTACCTTTCAGAAACATGATTTCTCGCTTTATCTTGAAGATGGTATTGCTAAAAGGACGAGGAGCAGTTTTAGGCTTAGAAGCAGAGTGAATCTATGTCCTTCTTTTTCGTTAATAATGCAGGTATTTGTTTACTTTGTTTTTCAATTTTTCAAAAGAAAAAAATCATGAGAGATGAAAAGTCCACTAAACAACAAACATAAATTACTGGAAACTACAGGGCATGTCCTAATCTGGGTATGTCTGAATATCCACAGGATTTTTTAAAGCAATTAAAAAAATTCCCACAATTCGAGTTTTACAGAATGAACAACTGCAAAAAAATTCTACCCTGCAAATAATGCTATCCATACAATTGAACATTAATATTTCCTCCTGTCAAATAACCAACTTAGAAAGCATCAGCTCTATAAAGGGATCATGTTTGACTCCAAATAATATTGGCCTATATTTTAGTGAACTGTAACAACGAACATTCTTGACTCTGTAGCCAAGATACCACATTTAGTCATGTACCAAATGTATTAGATATTATAGTCACCTGCTGAAACATCTGAACAGTCGGAGAATAAGCCCGTATGGAAAGCGCAAACTTCAACAGATTGATTTGCAAATTGGATAAAAATTGTCCAGCTTTTTTCAAGATCAAATTGTAGTAGGAATACTCTGAATCTGTTAAAGAAGAAAAATAAAAGACAAGCTTTCAGTACTTAGCCACAAATGATGTCATATATTCACCTGCACTACATAAGAGCCAGCACTAGCGCTGCTCAGCAGCTCAAAAATCTTGAATGCTGTCCACTGGTAATTCCTTCCTTTACTACCAATCTAAAGGCCTAATACAGCATAAATACAAGAAAAGGTAGCTCAACAGCACTAGTTAATATCTAAACTATTTTCAGCAATATAAAAATCCACTCAATACAGCGATGTCTCTTCAAAGACACATATGGAAAGCCCTGAATAGAGTTTATTCCTTCATTTCTGGTTGTCAAGCTTATGCCAGCTTTTTAACATAAATATTCAAGATCACTTACTTTCCACCAACATTACTTTACAAATAATTTCCACGCATTTAGCCTTGAAACATTCCAACCATGCATCTTCCATAAAGAAAAATCTTCTAAAGGTGTCATTCTTTGGGCTACTCTCACATATCTATTTCTTCCTTAAAAATACATGATAAACAAGAAAATGAGAATGGATGCTATATGGGAAGTAGTTCCTCTCTCCCTGTATATCTTGTATATTCAAGGCCAAAATTAGGACTCCAAGTAAGAAGGTAGGTGAATGGTGTCTGGGAATGACAGAAATGTTAATACAGAAAATTGGTTGGAAATAATTAGTCTTCATTTCTCATTCTAGAGACATCTTCAATTTTCATAACAAAGCACCTCCTATCATCTCATTTTCCTCTTTACAATCATAATGTGGTTGTAAAAACAAAAATATTTTTTTTGCTCTTAAGCCCTCTAGTATATCCTCTCTGCCTTCTAAAAGCTCAATACTTAGAAAGGCTAAGTTTGCTGTAATTCACTAGGAAAAAAAAAATCTAAGATTATAAAAGTGTATAATCTGCATTTCAAGAATGTTCCTTACCAGCAGTTCTGTATGATGTCCTGGTTCTAGCTGGAAGTTTTCTTCCTAGTAGCTGGTACACTGCTGTGTTTTGGATTCAGTAAGAGAATAACATTGATAACACACTGTCATTTTAGCTGTGGCTGAACAGTGCTTACTCTCAGTCAAGGACTTTCCAGCTTCCCACGCTCTGCCAGCAAGGAGGTGCACAAGAAGCCAGGAGGGAGCATGGCCAGGAAAAGCTGACCCACATTGGCCAAAGGGCTATTCCATACCATAGAACATCAAGCCATTTATAAATGGGGGGAATTGGCCAGGAGCTGTTGATCCCTGATCAGGGATGGGCTGGACATCAGCCACTGGGTCGTGAGCATCAGTGCATCACCTGTCCTAAGTTTTGTTCCACTCTCTCTTTTTCCTATTATTATATTTTACTTTTTTTTACTCCAATTATTAATCTGTTCTTATCTCAGCCTTACAGGTTCTACCTTTTTCCAACTCTTCCTCATCTCACTGAGGGGAGATTGAGAGAGCAGATACCTGCTTCTTATTTGCTGACTGGGCTTAAACCATGATGTGTGATCATTACTGTCTTACACTAGATTCAATGGATGAAAACCTCATCTCTTCTCTGTCTTTCTATACCTGCACATAGCCCTAGAAGAACACAAATACCAACAAAGCCAGTTAAGGCTCTTGAGCACACATCCTGTGAGAGGCAGTTGATGGAGCTGGGGCTGTTTATCCTGGAGAAAAGGGGTTCAGGGCTGATCTTACTCTCTACAATTACCTGAAAGGAGGTTCTAACCAGGTGGGAGTCAGCTTATTGACCCTGGCAACAAGTGACAGGACAACAGGAAATGGCCTCAAGCTGCATCATGGGAGTTTCACGCTGAACACGAGGAAGAATTTCTTCACTGAAAGAGTCATTGGAATGAGCTGCCTGGACACATCTCTGGAGGTGTTCAAGAAACTACTGGACATGGCACTTGGTTCTATAGTTTAGATGGCAGAGTAGTGATTGGTCAAAGGTTGGACTAAATCTTGAAGGTCTTCTCCAACCTTAAAGATTCTTTGAGTCTAAATGAAATAAATTTGGCTTCATGCGCTCAAAACAATTAATGTAAAAATTTGGAAGTGGCAAATCCTTCCAGATTGAAACATTTTCCTATATTTTCAAATTTTCTTCAAAATAGCTCCACAAAAATAAAAATTGAATCTGAAATTTCTGCCTTTCCACTTAGCTCCAAACAACACCCTATTGAAGACAATGAAGAACTATTAAATATTGTATTGGTTTTTCTGTGGCCAAGTTTTGGTAGTGGGGCGGGCTGTAGGGGAGGCTTCTTTGAGAAGCTGCTGGAAGCTTCCCCCATGTCCAGCAGAACCAATGCCAGCCGGCTGCAGGCTGCACCCACTGCTGACCAAGGCCAGGACAATCAGTAGTTAAATGCTTCTTTGATAACATATTTAAGAAGGGGGAAAAAAAGTTGTGGTGCAGATGACGATGGGAGCCAGAGAAAAGTGGAGTGAGAACATGTGAATAACAATGCAGACACCAAGGTCTGTGCAGAAGGAGGGACAGGAGATGCTCCAGGCACTGGAGCTGAGGTTGCCCTGCAGCCCGTGGTGAAGACCATGGTGAAGCAGCTGTGCCCCTGCAGCCCATGGAGGACCACAGGGGTGCAGAGATCCACCTGCAGCCCGTGGAGGAGCCCACACTGGAGCAGGTGGATGCTGGAAGGAGGCTGTGACCCCATGGAAGGCCCATGTTGGAGCAGGGTCCTGGCAGGGACCTGCTGACCCATGGGGAGAGGAGCCCACGCTGGAGCAGGATTCTCCTGGTAGGACTTGTGGCCTGTGGGGGACACGCTGGAGCAGCCTGTGCACCCAGTGGAGAAGTGATCCATGATACTCTTAGTAACAAAAACAATTAATACCCCCACTTGGGAGTCTGTCTGCCCATGACCGTGATCAGTAAGGGATCTCTTCTGGTCCTTATCTCAACTCATTAAATCCTTTGTTACATTTTCTCTCTTCTGATGGGAGTGAGAGATTTAGTGGGTACCTGGCACCTAGCCAGGATCAAATCACCACAGATACACAATTCTAAGGCTAGTGCCTCAATATTTTTACCAAAAGTATTTAAATGCTTTCCCTTACAAATTCTAGCTGTGCCTTCACTGCTGTGTTTAAAAGAGTTTACTTTTTTTTTTTTCTGGAAGATGATTATGACAATGATGATTTTAGTAAATTAAAAAGATAGTTTGTTACGTGCCTTGAAAAATGATAGTATAAAATTGACGAGGATACATTCGCCAAACCACACATCCACTCCAACCTCTATTAACACTACTGGCTTAATTCAGAATACAACAGTATTTTAGACTTCAGCAAGATAAATTAATCCACATCAAATGCTATATGGTCCACCTAATACAATTTTTAAAATTTATTGCATACGCAGAATCACATAGAATACTCTGAGTTGGAAGGGACCCTCAAGGATCATCAAGTCCAGGAAAAGTTACGGAACAAATCACCTTACGGAAAATTATGCTGCACCTACAGGATAATAAGGAGATCAGACCTAGTCAGCATAGATTCAGGAAGGAAAGATCCTGCTTAACCAACCTAGGTCCCTTTTATGATCAGGTAACTCATCTGATCAATGAGGGAAAACCTGTGGATATAGTGTACCTAGATTTTAGTAAAGCCTTTGACACTGTCTCCCATAGTAAACTCCTGGTGAAACTGATGGATTGTGGCTTAGACAGGTTTACTTTGTCCTGGGTTAAGAATTGGCTGGATGGCCGAGCTCAGAGGGTGGTGG
>VXBA01003207.1:914906-930538 GCA_013399895.1 Serilophus lunatus
AGGAGAGGCGGAGCAGGAGCTCGGCCGGGGGCACAGCAGGGCTGGGAGCAGGAGCAGCAGCAGGACCGGGAGCGACGCCGGCAGCGCCGGGCCCGCCATCGGGAGCAGCGGCCGCTCAGCAGCCGCCGCCCCGCCCACGCGGCCGTGCCGCTCCCCCATTGGCTGCGCCGCGGCCTCGCTGCCGGGCTATTGGCCGGTCCCGAGGCCAATCAGCGGCTGACGGCGGAGAAATAGCGGGGCCGCCCGCGACACGCGGCGCTGCGGGCGGCTCGGCCGGGGCAGGGGGCGGGGGCGCACGCGNGTTGCGGGTAGCACCGGCTGAAGGGGACACACGGCGGTGCTGTCAAGGGAACAGCAGCCGCCTGCCCTGGCGCTCCCCAGACCTCCCGGTGCCGCTGCCTGGGGCGGGCCCCAAAGAGCCGTTCGCCCTCAGCCCTCACCGGGCTAAAGAAGCCACAGAATTGTTAGTGTTGGAAGGGACCTGTGGAAGGCATGCAGTCCAATCCCAGAGCACAGGCGGGGTCCCCTAGAGGAGGTTAACCTGGGACACCTCCAGGAGGAGTTAAATGTCAGCGGAGAGCCCCCGACCCCCCAAGGCAGCCCGCTGTGCTCTGCCACCCTCGCTGAGACCTTCCTCATCCTGAGGTGGAACTTCTTGTGTTCTGTTTTATGGCCGCTGCTCCTCATCCTGTCGCTGGGCGCCACGGAAAAGAGTCCGGCACCATCCTCTCGGCACCCGCCTTTTCGATATTTATACGCACTGATGGGATCCCCTCTCGGTCTCCTCTACCCGCAGCTGGCCCGGCTCTCTCAGTCTCTCCTCGTAAGAGGTGCTCCAGACCACCCATCACCTCTGCAACACTCTGCTCTACCTTCTCCGGTAGCTCCTTCCCTCTTTCGTGCTGGGGAGCCCAGAGTTGGACGCTGCACTCCAGATGATGCCAAAATGTTAATGAAGATCTTAGCAAGTGTGAACAACTTAATACATAATATGTATATTCATCATGTAGTTGTTCCTCAGAGGGGAAAGTCTTTAATTTTTGCCCCCTCAAAGCTTTCCAAACGAACCTTTATTTTGAGATGCGTTCTGTTTCCAACTTGCATGTTTTTTCCTTCAATAAACATGAGCTTCAATAAACACAAGAACTATACCTCTACCTTCTACCTAACATACCTCACAATTTTCAGGCTCATGGTCTTGAATTTCTATATCTGTGCTTGGAATCTTGGTAATGAATTCTACTTCTCCAACAAAGCTGCTATGCTTCTTCAGTATTCCCCCAGTTGTGTAGCAGAGCTAAAAGAGACTGGACATGTGTTATGGGATGTGAATACAGAACAGCTCTGCGTAGTTGTTTATTGGAGGAAGAATCCTCCAGCTGTGTTAAAAGTATTGTCTGGGAGTATTGTCTTTTCTGCAACCTGACTTATGAAACTTGAAGCTGCTGACTGGAATGTCTTACTGCTGCATGCACTTTAATTTGTTTTGCACACAGCCATCTCCTGACTGCTTAAAGCTGCTGTGTGGATGGTGGGAGCCAGTGAGGGCACAACTCGAGGGAGCAGGCTGTGTATAGCTTAGTTTGTTAGTGCTCATCTCAAACTATGGTATAGAAACACTGCCCTAGTAAAATGCATGTACTTAACGTGCTTCTGGGTGTTTATAATGCCAAAGTATGAAAAATACATTCCTGAGGGTCATTCATATGTAAATGCAGTCAGAGGCCTTTGGGGTTGATCTTTTTTGTATTTTCTCTCACAAAGTTGTGCTGTTGTTAGACCTCAGGTAATTTTCAGAGACCGCCGTGACACATCAGTGGTGCCAACTTTAAAGCAAATAGATTGATTTAGGTAAACCTTACCTAAATCTGGCAGTGCAGCCTTTATACACTTCCGTAGAAGTTGTGAAAGCCACAGGAGTATTTCTCTGGGTTCATATGTAAGGTCATTAGAAATAACAAAGTTCAGCATCTTTTATATGGAGCAAGGTTGTGATAAACTGTCTAAGCAGCGTTTTTTCTTCCATATTGATGGCTCAGAAGTTGCTGCTGCTGCTAACAGGTCTGGCGTGGACAGAATACTGTGTGGGTGGTAAATTTGGGCCCCTCATATTTCTATGCTAATAACCCATGTACGTGGCCAAACTCCTGCGTCCATAAAAAATGAAAACACATGTGATGAACTGATAAGACACACTTCCACCACTCACTAGCAAAGTTCAAAATGCATTTGATAGACTCAGCAGAACTCACGCTACACTTGTTCTGCACAGAATAGGCCATGCCCGGTTTATATTGATCACCTACCAAAAAACATCCCAGCCCAATCAATCCTTCTGTGGTTAAAGGAGTTACTGACAAGTTGCTTTTTTACTATTTCTTCAGCCAAAACTGAAATGTACTAAGCACGTTCACCATGCAGATACACTTACCATGCATTTTTCATAACTCCATGCAAAACAATGTGATGATGGATACACCTACCTTACTCTAATCTATCAATTGCTTTTCTATATAAAATTGCTGTAATACTTTGGTTTATATTGATATTGAAGAGGTTGCTATTGTAGCTTAAATGTGAAATGCTAATAGCTCACACTTGTTGCATCTTGAGCTGTGGCAATTTATAATTTGCCATACTAGAAGATAAATAAAATCTGTTGGCACTGGCTATGGAAATAGAATTATCTTTGAATTCAGTGGCAAGATGGAGTGGTCGCTCTGAATTGAAGATCATTAATCTGTGGTGAACTACAGAAAACAGCTAGTCCAGTAGTTCTCTTGAGAAAAGATCCTCTCTGCTTTAATTCAGAGGTCTCTGGTAGACAGAAAGAATCTGTCTGTTGAGATCTCTCTCTCATTTAGGATTATTGTTTTATTACGTACCTAAAATTTGTTATCATAGATGGGTGAAATGAAATTGGAAGGGACTTCAAGAGGTCTCTAGTCCAGCCTCCTGCTCAGAGTAGGGTTGGCTCTGAGGTCCAGTCAAATCTTGAAAAAATCCAAGTCTGGCACATGTGCAACCTTTCTGGGCAATCTGATCCGTTGCTTAAAATGCAGTTTGAATTGATGCTCAGAAAGAAATACTGTTGTAACAGAACATTACATTCCTTATAAAAGCTTTTACATGTTTATCCGTTTTCCCTTTGGTGCAGTACCTTAGCTACATTCTCTCCGCAAAGAGCCAACACATACCTTTAAAAAAATCTGCTTTTCTGTATTTGACAAATGCAGATTTTAATCTGTTAAGCAGTGTGCAAAGATAGAAGATTGAGAGCAGACTTAATCTTCATTTCTACAGCAAAATTTTATGTAATTAAATATTCAAAACAACACTTGGCATATATATATATATACATATATATATGTGAAAAAAATCATTAGTTCTCTGAAACCATTTTTCAGCAGAACAGAAAAACAATTACAGCAAAATTTTAAAATTATTCATATCACAGCAGGGGAAATAGGAATTGATTATCATAGCTGTTTCAGTGTGAATACAAGGAGTGATTAATGAATCTTCTTGGTAAGATGCAAATGTTTATGGTATAAGTCACAGTGAACTATGTCTATTTAATAGAAATAGTAGCCATAAGTGAAAATAAGTTGAGCTTTATCAGCATATTCTGTTAGCTGAAAATATTTTTTTTTTGACAGAATGAAAACAATTTTCAAGGTGAAAGGTTCCCTTTCTCCATAACTGGGCAGTAAAGTGAATGACAAATACCAGTCAAGAGATATACCTTTTACTGGCTCCCTGAGCATTACCTGCTGTGAGGTGAGAGGCCAATCTCTTCAGAACCTGTCAATGTCATTCCTATGACAGGCATTTGAGGCGTTTCCCTGAAGAGATAAAGGAGGCCATGCTGCATCGCTTTGTGTCCATTCCATTAAACACCAGCTATGGTTATTTGATTAGCATATCTCAATACGGTAGTGTTATGGAATAAACAATGCAAAATATATTTCATAGTCTGTTAACTCTTCATTTTGATTTACAGGGATGAGCCAGTGAAAGAAAAATTGATACCGAAGTAACAAAGCATGGTTTCAACAGCTCACAGAATCTGCTAAGTGGCAACTTTCTAGCAATCAGAATTTATGCTGCTTTATGCACCAACACATACAGCTGCCGTGACAAGAAATGACCTGGTCCCAGGATGCTTGTCTTTCCAACTTTTGCTGGAAAAAAAAAAAAAAGAAACTAAAGCCACATTTCACTTTGCAAAATAAATACAGGAATTACAACTTCTTATTTCAAATGATCAATCTCAGGAATCTAAAGAGTACTTTTCCTGGGCCAGATAACAAACTTCCTATGAAACTCTGGCTATGTCTGTACTGTGTAGTGGAGAACATTAAAATGTAGCCATAACAGGACTGCAGCTCCATTTGGATACACTAGCTCAAGTTCATAAGCGATACCACTGCCCCGCTGTGCCAACAAGACAATCCGGTTATATGGATTTCTGGATTGTAGTGGCTCCTACCATGCCAAATCTGAGCAACTAACTGTACCAATGGATAAAAATAGGGTTTATCTTTAACATTGCAGGGTTTTCTGAGTGTCCCTATGCTAAACCTTAGCTTATTATTACTGGATCAGCTCATCATGTGACATGAGTTGACGCTTCCAATGCCAACTAACGATCCTGGTAGTTGAGTGGCATACGCTCATAATCATTCTTTTATTTACAGCACCCTGTGAGGTTTTCAGGTGTCAAAAGAAAAAAGGACATTTTTCTTTTTCCCTATTCGTAACTTATGGATCCATCTGTGTCCTTGGGGAAAGGAAAACAGGTGATATGCCTATGATAGAAAAAAAAAAAATAGCCTAAAATATACAATAAAGCTATTAAATCACCATTGTTAGTGATTCAAGTAAGAGCCACATACTTGTATTTCAGGCAAGGTTTGTTCCATGCATATGTTTGGGAGATTATAACATCACGAGATAGAAAATGTATTAAATAAACATCCAATGTTGAGTATTTTTACATTAATTCATAAGCTTATATGTGCAATGAAGTGCCTCAGAACAATTCTGGCCACGTAGTGCCACAACAGCATCAAAAAAGACTTTAGGGTGAAGGTACAGTTGTATTCCATGATGAAATAGAATATTCCTCAGAAAAGGGCAGTAGGATCAAAAGGTTCTATTGCTACATGCAAGGTGGAAAATATAAAATACTTGTATAGTGAAGTATATCAGTGATTTTTCCTTTTTAGTCAGATCAGTGAGCTGATTCCTTTCCAGGATGCCTAAGAAAACCTGAGTTGGAAAATTAGCCAGTGGGTCCTGAATGTACACCCAACAATGTAATTTTTGACAAAAGTGAGTACTGCAGACTGCCTCCTTAAAGCCAAGAGCAATTTTTCTTTGAAGAAATTCTTCTAGTCTTTATAAACTTGTTCAGAATTGCAATTGTATTTTCGCCTGTGCAGGATGCAAACTGCACCATGCAGGGTTCTCCAGTGAGGGCATATGCCGGGAGTCAGGGCTGTTTGACACAGCAGCTCCTGGCTCAGGCTGAATTACAGACTTGGCAGGACTGAGAAACCACTGCCTTGCAGGGAGGCCTGAGCTCCTGGAGAGGTAACTTCTGCAGTAACACCCTGTTCCTGCTTCTGCGTGGAGCAGCATTTGGGTCGTATCAGAAGCCAGAGTGCCAGGACCAGCTGGCTCGAACGCTGTGTGTGGCTGAGCAGCTATCGGGAGAAATCTTGTGTTTATTCCTCACTTCCCACTGAATGTCTTGCTAGTGCACCTCTAGCGCATAGAAATGAAAAACGTAACGTGCTTCTTAAAACAATCACAGAGTCATGGAGTAATTTGGGTTGAAAAAGACAACTAAAGATCATTTAGTCCAATCCCTCCTTCAATGGGCAGGGACACCTTCCAGTATTCAGGTTGCTTAGATCCCCATCCAAACAAGCCTTGAATATTTCCAAGGAGGGGGCATCCTTCACCTCCCTGGCCAACCTTTTCCAATGTCTCACCAAATGAAAATGACTTTCCAAACCTTTCTGCATTGTGTCGTTCTAGTTTCAGAAAGTGGTGACACTGACAGGACTTGCAAAGCATAACTTGCTTAGTGTTTGTAGCTAAATATGCTGAAGCCATAGGCTGCAAGCTGTGGACTTTCACCGAGATATGTTGAACTTTTACCTGGTCAAGCAACAGAGGGCCCCAGAGCCAGTTCAAACCAGAAGATACAGAAAGTACAAAGTACAATCATCAGCAGAAACTACAACCTTAGAGAAAAAGAAATTCCCATCTAGAGACAGTAAAGGGACCCAGTGAAGAACAGGAAGACCCCACTCAGAATCACAGTCATAGAATCAGAGAAGGTTTGGAAAGGACCTTTGGAGGTCATCTAGTCCAAATCCCTGCTAAAGCAAGTTCACCTAGAGCAGCTTGCTTGAACAGGATCATATCCAGGCGGGTTTTGAGTGACTCTGGAGAAGGAGATTACACAACCTCTCTGGACAACAAGTTCCAGTGCTCTGTCACTCAAAGTAAAGAAGTTCTTCCTCATATTCAGATGGAATTCCTTGTGTTTCAGGTTTTGCTCACTGTGACGCTACTATTACTACTGGTGCAATCAGTTGTACTGATGGGGGTGGGAAACTTAGATCATAATGGTATAATTGCCCAGTGATTTCTTTGTTTGGGGTCCCTCTTTGGGGGCATCCAGCTTAAGCTGCAGTGATATTTGCAAGAAGGATTTTACAGAAGCATCTTATTTTGGTTTATTGATTCAGTGAAAACCTTGTGAAATGCTGTTATGGTGGCTGGCATGTGTGATTTCCTAAACAACTATTCTGTGACACTTATGTGCAATTTCTTTTAATTGAAGATTTGTGTAGCTAAAGCAAAACAGAATAAGCCATGCTGCTTTATTGTGTGAAATACGATGGATTTGTTTCCAGTGGAACAAATTCCAGTGCTGCTTTTCAGACTTTGGTGTGTCCCTTCTGTCTGTCTCTCCTTTTGGTAATGTTAGAAGAAAACTACTAGATAGATTTCTCACCTGTCAGGGGTCATTTCAGATCACTTCCTAAATGTGAAAAAGAATACTTATGCACAAGTCATCTAAAACTATTCCTTTCAGTAATTTATGCTGAATATCTTTAGAGGGAACATAGAAGTATTACTTTTGAATGATGCAATCAGTATTTTATGTCCTTCTCAGTTAATTTGAGTATATAAAATTTTCAATTTTTATGAATTATACACAAAGATAATTACAATCCGTTTTGTGAATACAGCTTTAAAAATCCATGTAAAAATAACAGTTACATATAAATGGAAGAGAAGCAAAAAGTGCAGCCACAAACTCTTACAAATATAAAGAAAATGAATTTATTGCTGCAGTCCTTTATGACCTTCTGTTATTAAACAGTTAAGAACGTCACTTAAGTTAAATCCAATCTAGAAAAGACACATTCACTTGCAAAAATTAATCACTGTAAAAATTAAAGCTTCCAGGAGAAAATTAGAAACTATGATTCCCGAATCTTTGAAGTCAGCATGCTTTATCTGTATTCACCAAGACATGATAGAATATGTTCTCTAGAATATTCACATACCACAGAAAAGTCAGGAATCACAGTTTTTTAGCACTGGAATATGCATATATAAATTAAATTCCAGGTTTGTAGTAGCCCAGCACATTTCTTTGGTTCCAATGGCACTAACCACTCAAAAATTGAAGGGAGTACAGTCACTGAGAAATGAGAGGTCACTGAACGCTCAAGTAAATGCAAAGTTGTGGTTTATATCTATATATGAAGAGATTCAAATATGCATATTTCTGGCACTGTGCACCTGTATATTGAAGTGATTGCACATAATTAGCAATGTGATTATCGAATATGTTTTCACATGCCGCATATAATTAGACTTACAGAAACACACTACATTTAGAATATTTTAATGTAGATAAACTTTGAAGGCAAAAATGAAGGGTTATTAAAGAAAAGCAAATTGTTTAACCCCTGAAGTGCTAGTTTCTGCTAACACTATCTCTTGCATCCTTCTGCTGGAAGAGGGATTCACATTTCTTCAATGGTGAGGTAAGAGCCATGGGATGAAGTGTTTCACCCTCCCCTGGTGCTGCTGAAGCAGCAATGTGCAGTTCCAAACTATGGGGCCCTGAATACACAGCAAGAAAGAAAAGAAGAAGGCAAAAGGATAAATACTAGGTGCATCCTGTCTTGATGCATCCTCTTTTGAATATCTTTGTTGCTAAAATTAAATGGTCATGCATCTAGACAGATATTTGTCTAACTGAGATTATACATGGGTATTGTGTATACATATATAGTGCATACATATATAGTGTATATATATATATATATATATATGGTAACCACATAGAATTAACATCTCAAACTAAGGGAAAATTGTGTTTATCTTTCAATTTGTAATAAAGATACATTTCTGTCCAGAAACCTTGCCTTTATTTTGGTTTTCCTTTATTCTTTGATCATGGTTTCCTAGATTAAATGAAGTTAAATAAGAAATGCACTGCTGGTACTGGTTATTCACATTTGTTAAAGTGCTGTTCATATTATAATTTTGATAACTGACAGTTTCTGTAAACAATTTACTGTCTTATATTACGCTGTTAAACTTTGGCCTTCTGAAAGAATTAAGGTTAAATGATAGGTCTACCCTGATACTAAAGGATGAAAAGTGAGATCCTGCCTGCTGAAAGCCCCAGCAGACTTCTCCAAAAGAGTCTTTCTAAGAGTCTTCCTTCCAAAAGAAAGTATAAGCCCTTATTTTCCCCACAGATTTTGCTATAAACTTGGGGTTCTCAAGCACTTTATTAAAGGAATATAATTATAAAATGCCTGGAAAACTTGTATCCTAGTATTTCCTAGCAGTTGGGAGAGACAAAGATAATTACGCTAAAAACATCTCTATTTAAATAAAATACATTTACAGCATATGAATTTTTATGTTATAATCATAAACCTCAATTCAAATATTTTAACGCTTGTTAATTCCCAGTTATGCTTTCGCATAATCATAGATGAGTGTGCAGGGCTGCTAATTGTTATACAGATCAGATTCTGATATCTCATTCACCATCAATGGTCTGCAAGCTGGTGACTATGCTGCTGTGAACTGTCTCTGTCTTCTCTCAGCAGTGCAATTCTTATTCTATTTCAGCTTTTCTTTTGGCACAAGACGACTTACAGTGTTGGTAGTTTGTAGGTACATGCTTCTCCTTGCTAAACCACTTTATCTTCAGGTGCCCTTAGACCCGTTGGTCAAACGACCTGCTTTGACCGATCTGTGTTTTGATCTCCTTTTCCTGCCAGCCAGAGAATTATTCCCTTATTTTTTGGCAATTCTTAATCTAAACAAACACTCAAGCAATCTTCACCTCAACTCTCCCTCTGAATTTACAGTTTATTCATCTCAAACCTGTCACAGTGTTGAACAATTTTTCTTCCTTCTCGTATTTCTTACTTTGTCACTGGTCTGTTGCAGACGGACTGCAAGGCCAACAGATCCTTCCTTTGGATGAGGGCTAGGGGAACAACTGTATCTTGACATTGGCTGCCACAGCTCACTGTTCCAGGTTAAAATTCCCAGTTCTCATGGTAACTACAGTTCCTTTAATCCAAGATCATAAGATAAATTAGTTCTGGAGACAGTTGTCTCAAAATAAGACTTCAAATTAAGTATGAGTATCTAACATGTACTGGTACTGCATACTACGTACACAACTACAGTACTAGCGACTTCTCTGCGCTGTGGCTTTTGTAGGTTGGCCAGATTTGAGGTAATAGGAGTAATTCTGCTGCAGCCTCAGCTATGAGATAACTTAAATCCCTGCATCATTAAACTTGAATTCCTCTTGGCATTTTCCAGAAGTCCAGCTGAACTTTTAACTGATGACAGGACCAGTATTTCACTGATCTTGGTAGGATAATTTAACAAATACTATCATTCCTATATATTACAAATACACAAAAAGACAACATTAAATGTCTGTATGGCTATATGTTAGAGAAGAACCACTGAACACATGCCTTCAAGTGCTTACAGAATGTTAGGTAAATAAGAAGTTAAGAAAAATCCCCAGAGAAGAGGGCTGAATTGTTCTCAAAACCCCATAGCTGCACATAAAAAAAGTGCGGTTCTTGAATTCAAACTTCAAAGTATCCAGGTTGGCTTGCTGAAATGAATCCAAGAAAGATCTAGTAAGAAATATTGGCAACCCAGAAAGCGATAACAATTCTCAGCTTGCTGTGATTTTCAGTGAGGAGTTGGAGGTCAGTTATAAAAGAAAGGTCAAGACTTTCAGACAGCTGTGAAAGCCAGATAGGGGTGCTAGAAGTGGAACCTGAGCTACCATTTACAATGTTTTTTCTTCATTTTTCACTCGTATCCCACAGGGATCAGATGAAAGAATCTGAGATCATGTACTATAGCAACAATTTTTTTTTCCATCTTGGAGAGGGAAACTTCTTGGAAGATTTTTTTTGTCTTTGGTATTGGGGCTTTTTCATTTTGGCTTTTGTTTGTTTATGTTTATTGATTAGTTTTTTATTTTTACATCCATCCTAAAGCATGAAAAGATTAAAAAAAAAAGAAAGGAGGCACAATTGATAATTTCTAATATTACTTCATATTTATTTCTCAGAAGACACTAAATTTTTTAAATTTCAGATAAAGTTGCCATGAGAATTTGGATCAAGATAGATTTGTGTCTATCCATGGAACACCTAAATGTCTGTCCTGAAGGAAAGGGCATATGACCTGCACAACTTTGAAAACATTATTAATCTGACTTCTAGACACAAGCAGAAGTGCTAAAGTGGTAGCGTGATAAATTAAATTTGATGGGGACTTGCAGATTAAGACCGCCTGAAAGGAAATAAAATGTTTTTGAGTGATGCTAGGCATAAGAAAATAATTCTGTGACGCTTGTCACCAGGTGGCAGTGTTACACAGTCTTGCAACTCCTATACGTTGCTGCATGAGAAGTTTTGGGGTCTTGGTGGAAATACCGATAGTGATATTTGTTAGTTTTTGCTAGGCAGAGGAAGCATGTACCGATTTCAGATGAGCTACATCTCTCTGTGCATTGACCTCCCTGATCACAGTCAATTCTTGGGAGGAAGCTGCAATATGGGAACCTGGGTGTTGACACCTTAACCTTTAAACAGTGGAGTTTATCACATGGTGTTAGACTGTTCTTCACTATAAGAACCAAAATACCTTTTGAAAATCCACTAGCAAGACTCTTCTTCACACGATTGTCAGTGACCGAGTCTGAAGGCCCTCTACTTGTACCCAGATCGGATGTAGTGGAGGTGACATGCTTTTGACCTGTAATAAGTCCACAGAAGCTTCTCTACGATCTAGACTTTGCATCATAAATATTGCAGGATTCAGAAGGCTGAAGGCTGGAAGAAATGTGTGCAAATAGGTTTAAGTTCTTCTGTGCACAAAGTGCAAATGAGAGAGCAATTTGCTGTGTCTTGTGAAATGCTTTTCTCAGGCTGTCTTTATGTTGCAGATTTTGGTTGTAGAGACAACCAAACACCCTATGTTTCAGGATTACCAAAAACCCCATGCTGCATTTCAGACTTTATCCTTTCTCCCTTTGGTGCAGGACCAGCATTTGCTGCTAGTCATTTGATATTGCATCTTTCAATATTTGGAATATTTCTAACTTCACTCAAAGCATCTTGCCACTCACCAGCTCTATCTGGTCATACCATGAAGCTGCACACATATTTTGAATGGCAACAGCAGACAGAGGTTTTTTGGCTAATTTGCAGGTACTGGTCATGCTTCACGTCATCCTTGCTATAGTTTTGATTACAGCTGGATACCGGGCAAGGCTTCCCAGATGCCACCCCATTCTCCAGGCAGTGAACTCCAGTAAATCCATATGCAGCCCTGCATGGCAGAGATTTTCTTTGCTAACACACTGTAACTTCAACCTGAGTTTTGTTAGTAATTTGGTTACAAAAAGTACAAAAGGTGAACAGGAATTTTTCCTTCTTAAAACCTGCAAATGTTCATCACTGTTGTCTACATTAGTAAACTAAACATATCCAGGAAATAGCTTAGGTACTGAGGCCAAGTAATCTGACCTACACTGAAGCTATAATTTTGGCCACTGATGCTGGTTGGGAGTGATTTCTGGAGTGGTTTGACTCCTAGATTATATACAGGAACTGTATGGGAGAGTGCTAGTTGGCACATGCACAAAGATGGTTAGAATATTTTGTCATTCTTTATTCTACTAGATCTCCATGTTGCAAAGGCCAGGAATAATCCTTGGTGCAAGAGAAAAAGCTTAATCAACTTTACATGGTAAAAAGGAGATCCACCTTTAAATACCTTGTTTCAGCATTGTTCTAAAAAATCTAGCTCAAAGTTTCCAGATATGTTACTTTTTTTGGAAACGCCTTTCCCAACAACTGTAACTTAAAGAAAGGTATGGAAAGGTGTTGTATTATTTCTATGAGGAGCTATGTGGTTGCAAACAAAAGCAAACAAACAATCAAACAGAAAAACCTAGAATGTTGGAAGGGGTTTATGATGTTCCAGTTGTTCCAGGTCAGTGTCTTACATGGGTAGAATTATGACTATTCAAAGCAGAATATAGCTTATCCTTTCTCTCATAAAAAAAACATGCAGCAATGTGGTGTAAGGAATAACTTGCAGAAGCTTCTGTGTATGGACTGGCACATATGAGAAATTGACTGAAAACGTTGTTTCTATAGTGGCTGCATTCTGACTACAAGGAAATTAAAGATGCTTTAAAAAATTATTACATCCAAAAAAATAATGGCAAGCAGGAGAAGTTAAAAGTAACAAGCTTCATGATGAATTGCAACTTTGTAAGAAGAAGGACTGGTGGCAGTACAATGCATAAATTATTTTAAAAAGAGGAATATGGTACTTGATGCATCATTGAAATAAAAGTTTGGTAAGTGCATATACTAAAATTTAATCTGACAAAAAATAAGGGAGGTTTATACTCTAAACGTTGAAACAAATTAGTCCCAGAGAGATGACTGATGTTAGCATGCATTTATTAATTTGACCATTTGTATCCTGGTGACAAGGGGAACATCTGGGACTTGCTGCACAATGAAAAATTGGTTTATTGGAAATCTCAAATGGATACAGGTGTTGAAACAGCTCAGGTCAAGCAGTGATAAATAATTTAAAGAAACCGGTGTGAGGTAAATGTCACTTCAATTTTACATTAACAGATCTATTAGATATTAACCTTGTCAGACAGGTAATTGTTAAATGCAATTATGCTTTTGTACCTTTGCTTCATAATATCATTTGCTTACTCATGCATTTTGTACGAACCTTGATGTTGACACTGTTTCACACGCCCATTGCTTCAGACTAGCAAATACTATATTATCCTTTAAAATAAATGACAAGTATGCCAATTTTTATTTTTAGCAACTCAAAAATATGTTGAGTGTTATCTAGGAACTGACAAGGAGAAGGGACATATTGTGTTGGAATTATAAAATTTTTCTGTGCACATTTTTACTTGTCACCATGTCTCTGGTAGAAATGACAGTAGAGCTGGCATGTAAATTTTCACAGGTGAAAGAATTCTGCCTGAAATTGTCATGAAGAGTAAGTCATTTCAGGATTTTTTTATTTGAATGCCTGGTGAACTCTGAGATATCTGCTGACAGCACAGGGTCTTGGAGAATTATTATGTTGTAAATAAGAGGATCTCAAGTCTAATGTGTAATTGTTTTATTTTTAGATAGTAGAATCATAGAATGGCTGGGTTGAAGGGACCTTAAAGATCATCTAGTTCCATGGGCAGGGACACCTTTCGCCAGACCAGATTGCTCAGAGCCACATCCAACCTGTCCCGGAACAATTCCAGGGATGGGGGATGGAGGTTAAGGTACAGTGTCATCAATCTGTTACTTAATGAGAAGATCTTAAATTACAATACAATTAAATTACAATAGCATTTCTGTTTCTTATTAAAAGCATAATGAGAGATGCTTCAATCTAAATCATTTATCAGTGTTTTATTTGAAATACGAACTCACCCATATTGCTTGTTAGTTAATGAATAGGCTGAGGTGAGAACAAAATGCTTCTGTATCTTATGTGTATAAATATTTAAATTTCTCTGGGACAGGCTTCCTGTTGCCTAGTAAAAGAGGGACGTTAAGAGGCAACTGTGTTAAGTCCACACATGGGAGGCACAGGGGGTCTGAAAGCAACTGAGCATGGTGGTGGTCAAAGCAGAGAAGAGAGTCTGGTCTCCCTAGACAGAAAATGGGACTTTGCTGCTTGTGCTGGCAAAGAACACGGTGATTTTCTGAGGCAAAACTGCTGTTTTGCACTTTGGTAAGATTCAGTGGGTGCACACCTCTTGTCATTAGAGGAAGAAGACTGAAGAGGTTTGCTTGACACCAGACTCTTCATTCTTCTTCCAAAGGATGAAAGGACTGGGCTTACAGTACTGTTGTGTGTGCTGTACAAGGATGAATTTCACCGGGTAATCCACGGCGTTCTTCTTGCAAAATTACATGGAAGATAGAAGTGCAACATCTCTTTTCACGTTTTGGCAAGACCCCAAAATTTGCCACTGTCAGACTTTTACCAGTGCAATACTGTAACACTGCGGTGGGGCCCTGGAAGTGAGCACGCGAGTGTGGTGTATTTGTTTGCAGCTGGGTGGTGTAGTCTTGGGAATACCTAGAAATATTTAGGTTTAGACTATTTTCTGGTAATTTCTATTATTTCTGGCAAGCTTTAATGGGAGCTGATACTCTACTGCAAGAGTCCTGGTGCTGTTGCTTTCTATATAAAAATCTTCAGCATAAAATACATTTATCTATTTTTGTAAATTCTGAAGCTGAATAGTCCCATGGGAAGGCACTGCTCTTCTGTTATCAGCCTTCCAGAGGTAAAGTTGTCTTTAGAGTTGAGCAAGAAAGTTGCTTTAGCGCTGTCAGACATCTAATTAATCCCTCAGTAAATAAAGCATTCTGTAATTAAAAAACCGAGATGTGCAATCACTTCTAACACAAAATGCTTTGCATATTAATATATTATAATCCAGGAGCTGTATGAGGCTTGTTTTTGGATATGAAGTGTTTGTAACAGGCTTTTAAATTTATGGAGAACTCATTGCAGGCAAAACAGTGGTGTGTTGTTTTTTTTTTTTGACAAAACTCAGCTAAGTGGGACCTGCGAGCTAAACATTTGGATGTCTATTAAAAGTAATTTTCAATAAAGAAAGCAACACAGTTTCAGGTTGTGGATTGCTGTAAATATGCGAAAGGGGTTGAAAAATTAACTTTTTAAATTTGAATAGAGCAGCTCCCGGGGGTACCTACGGACCAGTTTCCTGCCGGGTCATCTCAGCACTCGGGACTTTGCGCTTCGACGGCCACCCTAAGAACCAGAAGCGCCGCCGCCCAGTTACAACCGACAGTGAATCGGTTACTCTGCGGGGCGGCCGGTGCTGTCCGACCTGCTTGTAAGAAACACTCGGGGTTATAAACGCGGGCTGGAAACCGCGCCGCGCGCCCGGCACCCCTTTCCCAGCGGGAAAACCACGGGGACGGGGACGGGGACGGGGACGG
>VXBA01003207.1:931238-957753 GCA_013399895.1 Serilophus lunatus
GGTTCGACATGCGGGGCCGCGACGTGATCGTCTTCCTGCACATCCAGAAGACGGGCGGCACCACCTTCGGGCGGCACCTGGTGCGCAACATCCACCTGGAGCAGCCGTGCTACTGCCGGGCCGGGCAGAAGAAGTGCGCCTGCCACCGCCCGGGCGGCGACAAGGACACCTGGCTCTTCTCCCGCTTCTCCACGGGCTGGAGCTGCGGGCTGCACGCCGACTGGACCGAGCTCACCAGCTGCGTGCCCGCCGCCATGGAGCGCCGCGGGTGCGCCGGCAACCGCACCCTCAGGTCAGTAGTGCCTCATTCCCAGATGCTCCGGGTCGGATCCCGCCGCTCCCGGTGTTGTGGGGAGGCGCCCCGTCAGAGGGTCCCTCTCCCCGGCAATTGGGGAAAACCAAGGCTTATGTTCCATTGGAGGTTCGGGTTTCCCCGTGTGTAACTTGTAATGTTTCCCGATGTTTCGCCTCCAGTTTGTGCGGGCTCCGCGTAAGGCGCATGCAGCAGCCTTTGGCGCAGCTTAGCGAGGGAGACGCTCCGCTCCTTTCCCTACAAGTTTCTCCTGCGTATTTGTCCTTTAGAAAGTTGTTCTGAACAAAACGCTGCGCTCTTCTGCGGTAAGGAGAGCGCCTCTGCAGAATGTGATGGATGAGTCCTTGCGGCTGATGAATGATGAGTGATGACTAGTGGAGTTTGAGGTATCCAGAAGCCCTTAAACCCTCTTTTCCCCCTGTTTGTTGCTGGCAGACAGGCTGGCTCTCTGCCTCCCGTGGTGTGTGGGCAAGCAGAAGGTGAGGAGGCTGTGTGTGCCGGGCTCTGTGAAGGGACCGCAGTAGTGGCAACAAACCGCGCTGTTCGTGTCCCTTTCGTGGTCTGGTGACGGTGGAAAAGAGGAAGTCTGTGTGCATGCTGCCTCTGCGTATTATATCATTTTTTTGGGTTTTATAGAAGGTCTCTGTTTTAAACTGTCAGATGGGCGACCTTTTTTGGTAAGAGAGATCTAGGTGATTTCATAAGTTTTAAGCTTTTTTCTGATTTGCTTACCATTCAATCAGCTTTTTCAGGCTAGTGTTAGATCACATTTTTTATTTGTGTGATGGATTTTGAACACTTGTATTGAAGAGATGTGACCTGAATTGCTCTTAAATATCTTCACTTTAATAATTGTAACTTCAATGTCTATAAAGTATTTTTCCTGTATTTTTCTAAATATCTTTTTTAAAAGTTATATAGTTTGACAGATACCTTATATCCTCTCATTTTAGTATCTGTCTTGATTTTATGAGTCCACAGACTTTAAATTTTCAGTAGAACCACTCACAACATTGTGTTTTTATCTTGTCATTTAAAAATGTGTACAGTCCATGACATATGTAGACACATTTTCACAGGGTTTATTCATCAAGACCATAGTTGATTATTATTGTTGTGGGACAATTGGAAGATTATTTGATGTGAACATCAAAGGCCCTCCCATACTGCAAAGCTAATCACGTTTGGAAAGACTCCAGTCAGGATAATTTGAATTTATTGTGGGTGGTTGTGAACTTGGACAGTACTTGCAGGGTTTTGTTAAGGTAATGAATACAATTTTATGAAAAAACAATTTAGCTCAAGATGAAATGTAAGTATTCGTATGCTAATGGGAGAAAAAATGCTGAGAATATCTTCAAGGACAAAATAACTTGGTGGTAGCTGTAGAGCTTTAAGGAATATTCAGGAAACTTGTAATGTAAACCAGGGAGAGGAGGAGGAAAAGTGACACTTTTAGAAGTGTTTGAAAATACATAATGGGACACTGAAATCCATTTTTTCACTCTCATGGAGAATGTTAGTAAGTAAAAAACTGAGGGCTAAACTGAATTGCAAAGATTACAAATGGACAGTAAAATCGAGCAGTTGCTTCAGTACTATTAAATAAAAAAAATTGTATTAAGTAAATTTAAAAATTAGAGTTGAGCTACACAGCAGGTCATATTGGTTATTCAGTGGATAATCTGTAATTCTTTTGATTGAGGAAAGACATCTAGCGATACTTTGCCACTATAGGTGAATAGTGTTTTCTTAATTTTTTTCTGGTTCCTGTTTTCTGTTTAGTTAGAGAATGATTTGGTTAGTGTAGCATTGTGCTGCTTGATTTGCTGGGTATAATTGTTTGTTTCATCATTCTAACACTTGTTCATTCCTGTGTTGTATCCTGTGCTAGGCAGACAGACGCCTTTACATTGTCCCCTTTCTTCCTCATGATGGCCATGTAGCTTGAATTCAGCTTTTCAAGGAGCTGTAAAAGGAATCAAATAACTCTGGAGTATGGACTGTCTCTGCTGTGAATGTCTCTGCTCCTGGTGAAGTTGGACTGAAGCCCAAATGGCTTTGCTGCACTATTAGAGGCATGCAACTAAGTCTTTTTCTAATGTCTGAACAGAGAATGGAGGAGACTGTATGCCTAAAATATGGAAGACACTAGCATATGAGGCTAACATAAAGCATACTGATTATTTTTAAGTTGTCCTTTAAAGCTTATATTTGAGGCATTAAACTTCCTGGAATAGCCCAACCTTTCTCTTCTGCCTTCTAGCCATGGTGTCAGAAAATTTGGCTAAATGGGTTAAATACCTGACAATGGATTTTCTTTGTGGCCAGTGGGACAAGACGTTTTATGAATTTGGTACCAGGACGTTTTATTTCTTGTGCCGTATATTTGATGCATTGAAGATGTTACGTGTGTATTTTAGATTTTTGTTTGTTTGTTTGTTTCTTCACTTTGCAGGTGCTAGTATTATCTGCTCTTTCAGATCTCTGTATATGTGGTCTTATCTTTTATTACTTGGAGGGAATAAGGAATTTGTAATGTATATGTCCACATTTTGAAAATTTGTTTCTTAGAGTGCTAGTAATAGTATAAGTTAAGTCCTACCTTTTAACACAGGTCTTCAGATTTCATGAGGAGACTCTGATTAGAATTCATGGGGGAAGGGGCTAGCTGATAGGGAAAGGAGGGAGTGGATAGTGTTCCTAAAGGTCCTACAAGGTGTGTGAAGCACAACCTGTCCTCACCCTGGGTCTTTTCTTTCATAGACAGTGTTTTTATAAGTGTTTTTCTTCCTAAATCTCACTAGGGTTTTGAAGAGAATTTGTCTTAGTTTTTCCTGTTTCTAATGTTGGAGTTTTTAATTCTTAAAACCCAAGAAGGAACATGGGGCAGAAATTGCTGCTGTGCCCCAGAAATTTAAACTTCTTCAAGCCCAAATACTAGTGTGGACTTTTTGTGTGACTTAATGGTATGGTGTGCCTCATCCCAGCTTAGGTACTTTTTGGATGCTATTTTGAAGCTGTTGAACTATTTTTTTTTTTGTTACAAAGCAAAGCAATTATTTTGAATGAAATTACCTGAAAAACCAGCCAAACCAAGAACCACAACATTATTTGTTTATCAAGAGTATTTCTTCAAACATTTGCAAATGTTGTCGTTTTCAAGATGTGAGATGTTCTGCTGAAACACCTACTTAAGTGTTTACAGGGCCAGGCTTTTAGTTTTTCATACTAACGTGTAGCTTTCACTTTTACAAAAGTTGCTATCTGGATAGTGAGGATATTGGAAAGCATATGCAGCTCATGTAGTTTTAAATTAAATTCTTGTTAGTGTAGTTTTTACATTGAAATATTGAAGATAAGTAATATTTTCAAAACAGTGGGACTTTTCCCATGTAGACGCAGTTATGTTGGCATGGAGTTCTTGCATCACTAGCACAGCCCCTCACCCCCCATTCTCATTTAGCAGAATGGCTGTTACAGCAAAAAGTGACTGAGAATGGCATTGAATCTCTCCCCCCTTACACTCTAGTTTTAAGCAACAGTCTTTGGTGTATTTGCTTTGGCTTCCCCTGTCTGGAAGTCACTGAAGTAGGTGATGCTTGTATTCAGCTCCACCTCTGGAACTTGTCTTGCCTTCAGAGGTGCCAAGAAGCTGAGACTGTGGAATCTCAGCCAACACTGCCTGAGGAAAGAAAGGCAAAAGAAACGTTGTTAGATGTCTAACCTGGGGTCTCAGGGAAGAGTTGGCATTAAGTCTGAGTGAGTGACATAAGGCTGCCTCTGGAGACAGAAAGGAGAAACAGAGTAACACAGGCAGTCCTTTGGAGGGTCTAGGACATGCCTGAGACCTGCTGAATTGTCTACTGGAGGGGCGGTTCTTCCATTCAGTTGTAAAAAGGGAAGACTAAAATTGTGAATTAGGACTTGATGTCTGAAACTGCGTGAGAAGAGTTCTACCTCTAATATTGTGGAAGCATTGTCCAAAATGATTGTTTGCCTCTGTTAGGTTACCAGGTAAAACTTAGTCTGTGAGATAAGGCTTGACTTTGCCTCTCTGCTCTATGTATGAGAGATTGATTGAGAAGGGGACCTTAGGAGTCCTCCTAATCAAGGGATATTTTCTCCCTTGCTGATATGCCTGCAATATAATTCATAATTATTCATTATTATTTATTACCAGTTTGATTAAACTAGGAAGGCAATCTTTTAAACTACACACTTGAAAGAATGCTGCATTGAAAGTCTTGTCTGATTTTCTACTATGAAACAGTGAAATCACTCGAATTGTGTAAACCCCATAAGCTTTATTGTCAATGCAGTTCAGTCTTCGAAACTATTGATTTTCATTAATTTGCTTCCATTATACTCCCCATTTCCTCGTGTCTGTTTAACTTAATGCATGCTCTCTTATTCTGTGGAAGCGCAAATCAAGAGTAAACCCAAGAGTCATGGTATGAGAAGAGTTGAATAGAAACTGTCAGTGGGATTCTTTCTTCTCCTTATGCAAGCCTTTATTTGACTACTCAGTATTTTTAAACCTCTAACAATAACAGAGCATAAGATGGACTCTAATCTTTGCAGCCGTGGTAAAACTATGATCATCATAAAAATTTAAGAGTATTAATTGAAAATTAAGACCAGGCTGAAGGTAGAGAATAGGCTGAAGAAGAGAATAAAGTGTCACAAATGTTCAAACTGAAAAAAGCACAAATTCTCCATTGTAGTATCTTCTGAAATGAATGTTAGAGCCAGTGAAACCTATGTTTTATTTTTATAAGTGTGAGCAACAACAACAAAGAATTAAACAATTTGCTGCCATCCTGCTACTGGCTGGGTTTTTCCTTCCTTAACTGTCTCCAGTGCTGGATGCTTTAAAAGAACTGTGGTAATCTGCTCAAGGGTTTAATTTCCTTACAATTGGAAAGTGGTGTTGTTTCCCTCAAGTGCTTACTGTGAATCTTGTTAACTTCAATTTTAAACCCATTGCATCTTCTGTCTTTTGAGAAACTGAGAACAAATCAATCCCCTTTTCTCTGCAGTGGTCTACTGAGTACTTTGGTTCTTAGGAAGCCCTCTTTCCTTGCTTAAATAGTAGTCAAATCCAGTTCTTTCTGTATTTATGGTAGGCCGTTCTTTGTGTTCCTCCTCTTCGTGTTTGTGTTAGCTGCTTTCTTGAAAAGTGGTGCTCCACTGGGAGTGCAGTATTTCCTCTCTGAGTGTTGTACCAAATGGACCAAAAAAAGATTACTTTGCTGATTTTAGAAGTCGTGTTTGTGGTTGTACATTTCACTGATGTTTGCCATTTTTTGCAGTTGCCTGACATTGTCTCTCAGTTTAGAATTTAGACATTATTCATTTTCTTAAAGACTACTACTTGTATTTCCCTTTGTCTTTTTATAGGAGTTCCGTGCTCATCCCCAATGGATTTCATCTCTCTTCTGTCAATGTCTTAAATTTGCAAAATGGATTTAAATGTTTTGTCCTTCCTAGCTTTTGATCTTTGGCATATTTAATAAATGTGTTTTGTATTCAGCATCTGCATTGTTGATGCAAACATTGAATAGAATGAAATCCCTTTGTAATAAACCTTTTGTTTAATATATCTCTCAGAATTGCTTTCCAGGGAGTTCTGCCTGTGCCACATCATAGTTTTCTTTTTTTCTAGACTGTGTTTTTCTGGCTTGTGTTACTAATTGGAGAAGTCCAAATCATAACGTTTTTTGAGAAGCATTTCTTTTCTAATATTCCTATTTGAAGACAATTACTATATTTTAGAGGGAAATTAGATGGATGTGTTCCAACTTGATTGAGACAGTCTGCTGATACGCTCTGCTAATCTTTTGTGCATTCAAAGAAAACTTGTCTAGAATCTGTGGCAGCTACTAGCTGCCCTTCTTAACTGCTTTTTGTGTGTCACGTGTGAGGTTTCCCTTGCCCAGAGTAGCAGACAAAATGATTGCTGTGCAAAGAACTTTTCAGCATCAGGATTGTCACAGATCTGGAAAACTTTTCACCCAAAGCTAAGTCTTGTCTTCAGACTTTTGAAGATATTGCAGTAGATGTCAGCAGGTTGCCTACAAAATGACTACAACTCATGTTTGCTGTTAATTGCTAGTAATGATAAAACAGTAGTGAGCACTATTTCAATCAGACATAGGTTGTTCTTATTCACTCATCATTGTAACTTACAGATAACTGTGACTGAGTAACAGGGAGGTGCATATTATGAAAATGATAAGTAGAAGAACTGCTGCTCACGTAATCTGGAAGAGAATTTAGTGATTTACCCAAGCAAGTTTAACTTCTTTGGTATTTCATTCTGGAAAATGGGCTGTCTAATAAGATTTTCTGTAAATTGCAGGAACTATTCTCTTTTTTGTGCAGGAAAATCAGACAGAGAAATCCTGGGCAAGAAAAAACGTGGAAGTGTCAGGAGTACCCTCTAGGGCTTCAGAGTGCTATAAGACATAGCAGGGGTCATATCTTTCATGTGTTATTAAGATGCTTTTTCATTCCCATTAACTAGCTGCCTAATTTAGAATCATTTGCAATCCTCTTGAGCAGGATGTTGCTTAAATTCTTACATAGCATTAGGATATATATCGATTTGAGGTGAAATGGGAAAAGTTACTGTGTGAGTGGGTAAAGTTGCTGTGTACTGCCATTGCACTGATAGAGATTAAATATGTAGACCTGGCCAATGGCAAAAATAGGGATAAAATTGTGAGCTTACTTACGGGTTGTTTTTTTTAGAACTCTTTGTGCAGAAGGAAGAAATCTCTGCCAGCTCAGCTCTAGTGATCACAGAGAAGCTGAACGGAAATTGTAGAGATCTGGCTGAACTGAATGACTTCTCCCTTCAGGTGTGTTGACAGTTTTCATGTTACCTTCTAAGTCAGCAAGAGTAAAGCATTTCCTTCCAGAGTCTGGTGCAGCCATGGCAGTGAACTGAGCCTATTTTCTTTAATGTATTTAGGATTGCATTCAGTTGGCTGCCTGTTCTCTGGAAGTATTTATAACCCAAACTTCTTATGCTACTTTGATGTTCCTATTTGCCTCAGAAGGTAACTTACAGTCCCTTCAAAGTTCTGTTGCTGCTGAACAGGGTTTTCAAACACTGTGTAGGAGGCTGATTGTATGAATTAAGGGTCTAATTTGAACTGTCAGTATGATACAGTGATTCAGCCTTGAAACAACTACTATTTTAGGGGGAAAAAATTAGCGAACTATTTTGGGGTTTTGTTCAAGATGGCATCGATCTTCTTTCTGGGAAAATTCTAGAGCAGCAAAATCAATAACTCTTGAAGTACTTGTGGTCTATTACATGATCAGTACTCAAGATCTCAATATGTATTGACTAAAAAAGTATAAAATATGTTCTTATAAGCATAGAACCTATTATATTCAGCCTCTAAGGACTTTGGTTCAGCTATGAAGTTTACTGTATGAAGTTAACTGTCACGTGGCCTCATGTATACTTCTGCAAAGATCTGAAGTTTGGCCCACAGCTTAAAGTCATCTTAGAAAAAAGGAGGGAGAGGGATTGGCTTTTACATAATTGTTAAAACTTAATGTCTTAACCTGCATTTTTTTTTTCTTTAAAAATTAGTAATCTGTTAGAAAATGGTTGATATAAAGGGGATTTCAGACATTCAAAGTGTTGCATTAATACAGTTCTATATCAGTTGTGAAAGTGACAGGGTCATGCAAGTTGAACTGTGGCTCTGAGTGTCTACAAACTGATAGAGATGCCAAACATACTGGCAGAGTAGTAGGGGAACTTTGAATGCCCTATGAAGAATAATGTTGAGATGGGGAAAGCAATGACCAGATGCAACTTCAGTCTCCTAAGGATAGAACAAACCCATGATACTCATAATTGACTTAAGAGTGTACTTCCCAGTTCTATGAAGTAACCTGATGTCAATGAGAAGTCTGGTCTCAATGAGAAGTACTGGTGCTGTTTGGTACTGGAAGGAAATGACTCATTCAGGATGTATGTGGAGAAGCTGACATCTCTGAGACCAGTTACTTTCTGCAAACAAGTTAACATGAAAGTGTGATAAGTGAAAAAAGGAGGCATAATTCATAAAACACTAATGAAAATTTTTTAAAAAAAAATTCTAATAATATCAATGTAAAGAACTTGCTAAATTAAAGTTTCCATTTGTAAGACTTCGGCACATTATGCTTTTAAATGCATGTTAAATGAAATTTTACAGGTAGCACTCCAGGGAAAAGTTTATTTTTTTTACTTGACCAAGTAGCAGTATTTAGAACTTGTTTTGTGAGCTGGCTCTTATTTAATTAGCAAACATGTGGGGGTAGGCATGATGACATTTGCTTGAGAAACTCCTCCGAGGAAGAGGAGAAATATTATTGCTGTGTGCATCCGAAAAGAGTCTGGTTACGACTTTTGTATACACTCCTACATGAAAATTAATAGAGTAATGAGGTCTTGCACTCAGACAGAGCAAAACTCAGCCCTTCCTTATGTGTCGTATGTCCCAGCCCCTTGATTATCTTGTCAGTCTTCTTCTGACAGTTCCCACTATACCGAGGTCTGTCATTTATTGGTGAGCCCAAAACTGGACATATAATCCAGATGCTGTCTCACCAGTGGTGCATAGCGGGTGGAGGGGAAATCACTTTCCCCAGCCTTCTTAGTAGCTCCTGCCAGCATAGCCCAATACTCAGTCTGCCTCATTTCCAAAGGGTGATTGTTATCTGTTATTCAATACAGTGTCCACTAGGAAGCCTAGATCTGTTTCTGCAGAGCTGTGTCCTATCCACTCTGTGCCCAGCCTGTCTTGTGTGTTCTTACTTTATCTCAAATGCAAATTTTTTCTTTTACTTAGAATCATGGAATCATACAACGTATTGGGTTGGAAGATGCATTAAATATCATCTTGTTCCAACACTCCTACTGTGGGCAGGGACACTTTTCACTAGACCAAACTGCTCAATGCCTCATCCAACCTGGCCTTGAACACTTCCAGGGGTGGGTGATCCACAGCTTCTCTGTCCCACCACTCTCACAGTAAACTACTTACTATGGTTGATCTTCATATGTTTCTCATCAATGCAGTTGTCCTGCTTCTTGAAGTTATTCAAAATAGAAGCACTGTTCTCTGGAGTATTGATCTCTTTCTCCAGTGTGGGGTTGCCTCTAAACCTGCTGAGACCAGACTCTGGCCCACCATTCAGGTCATTAATCCAGATCTTTAAACAACATTGGCATCACTGCCAGTTCTTGAGTGACAACACAAGTTATCAGCCACCAGTTGGATTCTGTATAGCACCCCATCACCCATTCTGTGTCTCACCAGTGTGCCTCAAATAGCACTGTGGGAGAGCATGGCAAAGTCCTTGCTGATGTCAATGTGAACAACATCCATTTCCAGGGAAATTTGCTCATTCCCCTTTTGAGGGATGGAGATGAGACTCATCAGCCTGTAGCTCCTTGAATCCTTCTGGAAGGTAAGTGTGCAGTTTGCTCTTTTTTTGTGAAAAATGGGAAGAAAGGTTACAAAGGAGAAGATGCTGCAACATCAGAAGGTGCTGATGTGGAAATTTTAACTGCTCCCTTTTCCTCAATTTAAGAATTCCTTGAATAGGACCAGAAGCCATAATTATTAAATAAATTATATTAGGAAATGATCTTATTAAGTAAAGAATATGCAATTATTTTCTTTCACTGAGAACATTAGGTTAATTTGTTGAAAGAAACAAGTTATTACCAGCAGTAACCTTTTTAATGTGCTATCATACATCCATGACATCCAGTGTAAAGTTGGCCTGAAGGATGTGTTACAGGTATGTTCCTTTGTTCATTTCTTGTAAGACTGGGATGGTATGCTTCTCTGGTGCCAAGAAGGGTCCACTTTTTCTTACTAAATGGAGTTTAGTTGGCGAAATGGAATAAAATAGAATTATTTATTTATTTATTTATTTATTTATTTACGTCTTATGTATTATTTATGTCAAGGTACGTTGAGTCAACCATTTCTATTCAAATTATTTTTATCCAGAAAGCTAGCACTTTTATAGTTACCATATTCATATTAGAGAGCTCTTCATAGCTCTTTGACTAACTACAGTGCTAATGTTATTAAACTGTTCATAGTTAAATTATAGTGTAAAACTTAGTCATGTGTTGACATGAGAGAGCCTCCTAGAGTTTGTAATGAAATAATGTAACTGTTTTGCTACTCTTTTTCCTATTCCAAAGTTGAGTTATTGGATTGAACTTTCAATATAAATAAGATTCTATTGTGCAAGTTTCAGAGCTTCTGTATAAAGTCTTCTGTAGACAAAGACAGAATCTAGGAAAAAAAGCAGCAAATATGCAGGCAAAGAACTGGTGTTTATGCCTTTACACTTATTTTAAGTGATCTGTAAATGCTTTAAAATGCTAAGCAGGAAAAGTTCAGAAGATGTGCTCTCAAATACTTATGTCCATGCATTTATTTTTTACTACTAAACATTTTGGTTTTGTGAAGATTTATAGTTCCCATTTTAAACTTGTGTCAAAAGCTTCAGCTCAACGGTGGTAAAGTGATCATACCTTTTTGTCAAGCTTTAAAGTCTGAAAATGCCCATTTCCTTGCTTTCCTGCAAATAGAGAATGTAGCTGCCTAAATGAAAGGAGTGACTGAAATTACTTTTTCTAAACAGCCCAGACCCTCTCTAGCACATTAGCTTCTACAACAAAATCTTTGTTTTGCTCTCCAGTCTCTTGTATCTCTTGCCAAAAAATGGTATGTCAGTGACCATGGAAATGTATGTTCAGTTTTGCAGCACTGCCTCTGACTTGTGCAGATTATATTTTATCAGTGTGTATCTCTTTCCATTTTGATTAAATTGCCAGATATCTGGCAATAGGATAAAGAATCCTGTTTTGATGTGGGTCAGTACTAGGCACCTAAATGGCTGCTGAGCCTTGCTGCGGAGTAATAGTAAAACTGATGGACTACATCTGACTAACAGACTAACTGAAAAGCTTAAGTGTGGCCAGAGAGAACTGTGGCTTTGATTAGGTGAAGAGTGAGATAACACAAATTTAAAGTTCTTGTTCCATGCTCTTTTACTTGTATTCCGATCCATTATCAGGTAGTTTCTATGGAAATATTAAAAATAAACCCAAACAAAATATAAAAAAAGAAGCAAATTGGGAAGTTTTCATAGCAAGAAGGTAATTTTAATCACATTGATATTTTAAACAAAATTGCAAGCTGTGTGTCATTTCAGGAGGTAAATTTGTTACTATATGACTACAGGATCTTCAATTAGTGCTCTATGTATGGATAACAAAAGAACTTAAAAGTGCATGTGGAAAACGAAAGGTTTCTTTTCCACAAACACATTTTTTGCTGTAAAGATGCCTCCTATTTCTTGTATTATCCAGGTTGCATCCTACACTTTTGATTTACCTTCTTGGCAGCCTGATGTTGCCCATTCTTCCACATTGCTGTCCTTGCTATCTTGCCAGCCTTTTTGCCTTTGTTTTATATGTTTTTCTTGTGTGACTCACATCCCCTTTGCATTGTAGCTGCTTGCTTTGCATACAGAATGAGCTAGTTAGAGTGGTGCTCGTCTCTCCTCAGCATGGTTGGCAAGCTGCAGGCTTGAATCATTCGGCTCTCGAGCTTGTCTGCCCTGCTGAAGTTTTAAGGGGCTTTTAGCTGTTTGGCTTTGAAAGAGCGAACAGAATTGACTAGTTTAATCTATCCTAAATTCTTTGTTTTATTGTTCCTTCTGTTCCTAGTGGTACACAGAAACTGATAAGGAAAAATCACTATTCTTTTCCCCCTACCTGAAAAGACAGGCGACAGAAAAGATGCATTTCTGTGTAACTCTGTTTCTGTCTGTTCCCTTAAGCTGCTGCTCAAAGGGCTTTTGTAATTGCTTCCCTTTGATTTGTGTTCAGTTTCTCCCAGTAAAAAGTATTAAACAATTGTAAGTTGTCTCAATAGTCTTTTTCTTTTGTAATGTCTTGGAGAAGAAGGTATTTAAGATTAGTGTTGACAGAGTTGGCAGAAAATTTTTGTGTTTTAGCATTAGCTGTTGGATGGCAGTGCTGAAACTCAGCTCTGCAGTGCGAGCTGCTGATTTCATACTGAGGGAAGAAGGAGGAGAGTCTTTCCCAGCAGGCGAAGGAAGGTAGACAGACCCTGGCTTTGTCCCTGTGCCACAGAGGCAAAGGAGCTATTGCTTCTTAACCTGGGGAGAAAAGGTGATGGTTTGGTGAGACTAAAAATATACGAAGCAAAGAGGAGAACTTAGGTGCAAGTAGAGAGGGAGATACCTCTGGGGTACATGGAAGAAAAAGTGATTTCATGATAGAAGCAATAAGCAAGGAAATCCAAATAGAACATCTGTTTGCATAAGACAGAGAAATGCACATAGCTCTATCAAGCCAATTTTCAGCAGGTGTTTTGGCTCTGCAGTGGCTTGTTCAATCTCAGTAGTCAAATTATATTTTCTTTTAAATTTTTGAGAGCTAATTTTAAGCAGTTAGCTTTGCTTTCTTGCTATCTTTTAATAGTGATTTGTTGGTTTTCTACTTCTTGAATTCACATTTACTATCTGAATTCTAATTCTTTTTTGTCTGCAATCATAGGTTAGAAATTAAAAGAAATAGCATGTAATTCCAAGACCTATGAGCAATGTGGTATGTAAATGCACACAAACTGACTGTATTATGTGACTGTTCTCCTTCCCTTCTTTCCCTTTGGGCACTTTCATTCTCTTCTGGCCTCCTAGTTGTATTGCTCCCTGGTCAGCCCAGTGCCTGCATGGCAGGGGCAGTGGCTGCAGCAGTGATTGATGTGGAGAGTAAATTGCTAGACACAGTTAGTGAGTATTTCATGGAGCAGTTAGTCTGCAAACCTGAAGATGGAGAAGCAGCTTTAGATGTGGTTCTGACCATTGTGTGCAGGATCTGGTTCAAAGTGTTACTGTTGTACTGTAAAATGTATTTTCATCTCTTAAAGGATTGTCTGCCTCTATCTCTGAAAATCTCCTGCTTTTGAGGTTTGTTTTTTACAGACAACAACTTAAAAAGCATATTGAAGACAATTTACAGAGTTAAAATCCTTGCAAGTGTCATGGGGGAATCTTGGAGAAAATGCATACACTCATACAAGATAGAAAGTCCAAAAAGGACATGTTGTGGCCTAGCTAAATCACATGGTAAGAAGTGGTTACACAAAGTAGTTTTCACTATTTTTTAGAAGTTTGAGTTTTGTCTGCAAGAGCCAAATACAAAGGTTCATTAATTCTAGCAGGATTAGGGAAGAATGCAGTACAGCTAAGAAAGATGTCTGAACCATTTGCAGGAGGTGAACAAGAAACATGTTAGAGAATGCATAGGGCTAATAGATGATCTCTCCCTCTGTCCTCTGAAAATAAAATTTTAAAAAAGCTGGTTTTTACCTTCTGTGTCTGTGTTCTTTTTTATCTTTGAAGAAGTTCTGAACTGGACCTTTTCATTACGGAGGCTATATTAAAGGATCCCTATTCAAATTGAAGTGTTGGTAGTAGCAATTATGGAACAACTTTTAAAAAAGGGCATGTGGGTAGTGGGGGACATAAACCAAATGGTATTTATAGGTGCCAGTTACCAGAACTAGATAGTACTGGAAGGAGCTTGGGAATTAAACCACCAAACTGCAAAATATGGATGTGACCTCCTGCTTAAAACTTGGACAATCTGGAAGTAATTTCCAAAGACACATGCTACTTAACAGTGTAAGAGAAGTTATTACAGGAAGTAGATTTAGTGGGTGATTGTCTAGTTCGGCACAGTGGGAGGTCTTTGTGGCTTTTGCAATAGAAAATTATGCCTTAATAATGTAGGATCTGGGAAGGAGTCAGAAAACATGTCTTCAAGGGAAGTTAGGTGGTTGTAGTCTTATTTCAGATAAAACTAGCAACCATATTTATCTTTGTGAATTTTTTTCCCAATCTCAGACTTTTTTCAGGTCATTATCTTAGGAAAGATTTCCAAATAAAGAACTAAAAATGTATTCTTAAATCTTATGATATGCTTTTTTCCCATCACTTAGGTTTTAGTCTTCTAGATTGGAAATGCTGCTGTGAGGAGAAGAATCTTAAATGTGAAGTTCAGCAGGAGTATCTTGTGACTGAAAAACTATTAGAGTGAGCTTGGGCTTTTTCTCTTGTTTTATTCAGAACACATTAACGGCCTATGCACTCCTCCAACAATATAATGTTCTCAGTTACTGTTGGTGTTTATGTGATTGTGTAGCGAAGACGTAACTGAAAGGTGTGCCAAAGCTCATGCTGTAAACTAGCTAGCTTTGTCTGATGCTTGTACAGGAGTGGTGGTAAGGCAAGGGTCTCGGTGAGGCTTTGCAGTGTGGTACTTAGGTTTATTGTGAAAACTGGTTGTTTTCTCTCTGAGGTGTGTTGTTAGCTCTGCTGCTGAAACTTTAACTCTTTTCCTATTTTGTTACTGTTGGTTGGTGGGTTTTTTTGTATTGCTGGTAATGAGGCTTTAACTAAATGTTTGTATTGGATACTGAAACCAGGATGCTAGACTTGATTGTCCAAAACCTAAGTGAAATTCACTCTTGGAAAATTGAACTGTAGGATGACACATCAGCAATTCACATAGCGATTCCTTTCAAAAAATTACGTATCTTCATTTAAGGGAGATGATTTTGGTTTGTTAATTTGCTTGTTTTCCTTTTGGTCGGAGGAGCAGGTTAGACATGGAAAATTGTGAAAAATTTAGTTGAAGACATTGATAGTCAAAAATACCTGGTTTAGGAGAACCTGGGGATAAAAGCAGTAAGGATAATGACATGGGTGGAAATATGGAAAACTTCAAGACGGGAATTCTGAATTTGACATGAGAGTTAAAGGACTTGGAAGGCATGGTAGTGGACAGTATAACAAGTTCATTTTATGGACACACTTGAGATGGAGTTTATGGAATGGCTGAGAAAGATGTGTGAGTAGTTAAATGGATGAATTAATAATACTTTTATAATGTAGATCTTTTTTTTCTTATTTGAGATGAAAATAAAACATTTTCAAGGCATGACGAATGAAGAAACTTACTTCTTGACTGCAGCAATTGTGCTATATCAATAGCAAGTTCCCTACTCTGTGACAACTTGTAATTGCTGTGAGGGAGGGCATACAAATGTAGAATTTAAATATAATGATATAATTTCATTTTCATCTAACCTGATAGGAACTGGATCTGAAGTGGATGGTCTTGACTGAAGGAAACTGTGTGCTTCTTCCTTGCAAGATATTTCAAATGTCTCTCAAATATAGAATAAGCTTACATGACATCACTAGCCATGTGATAGAGTGATTTGTTCCTTACTAGCTCATCACAAGTATGCTCTAGGTGTTTTGTATGGCCAGTGCAAGAAGTAGACAGGCAGAAGTAGTTCCTAAAGTTGACAAACTCCTGAGTTTGCTTAAAACAGAATGTCTAGAGGACCCTTGTTTTAAGAGTGTGTGAGGGAGGACTGGTGGAGGAAGAAAAAAGGCCGTGGTTGCAACACTGTGTTGCAGCATTAAGTGGATTGCAGGGGTGGAATTGGAGCAGATGGAGATAGAGCTGTGGGTGTTTCTGAGAGACTGGGGCCTTTCAGAAACAGAAGGGTATGTGTAGCTCTGAAGTGAGGTGGTATGGAGACTGTTGAAGTATTAAGAGGAGTTTTGAAAACTGGCTACAACTTTATATTTTTTTTAAACTAGCTATTCAATCCAAATTGAATTTCCATCTGCAGACCACAGAGGTAGAGTAGAAGTCTATTGCTCTTTTAAAATTCATAATAGATAAGCCTAGTGTATTTTTCCTGTCTTCAGAAATAACTCCAATCCTTGAACTCTTAGCGGTTGCCTATCCGAAACTTATACATTAATAGAGTCCTTGTTGGAGAGCGCTCGTTTTGACAATCATTGAGAGACAGTTTAAAAATAACAGAAGTAAAATCCTTGTAACTTTTCAGAATAAAATGCAAACTTTTGACGGGAAGAGACAAGAAGTTTCTGCATGCCCTAATTCTTTCATGCTTTTACAGGTACTTGGTTTGACACATCAATTTCAAGTTTCTTGGCCATGATTGCCTATATAGCACTCAAACTCAGACTTATGTGGATATTTGCACTGCCATAGATGGATTATAAATCCATTGAGTCAAAACAATCATCATGGAAAACAGTAAACTTTGTGAGAAATTTCTGTGAGCTGCATGTGTATGCTCCTTTTAATCCTTTCTCTAATGAAAAGGCATTTTTGGCTTGATGAGATGTCAGTATGAAAAGTACTTGCACATAAAAAGATGTGCTTAGATACATCTGCGGTGGGAAATCCCTTTCAGCTGAAGTTCTGAATCTGCAAATTCTGACAGCTTTTTATTTAGAGGTACAGCTTTTAGCACAGGTACATATGGCAGCGATGCTTAGAAATACTACCTGTGAGTTTTTGAACATTAGAATGCAGAGAAATCCTTTACCTTCATTTGGCATTTTTAAGATAAACCACACTGGCCCTTGAAACTGTAATTTAAAATCTTCAACCACAAGGGTTTTTAAAAAATGATCGATTTTTTTTTTTCCTTCATAAATGCAGTGCAATCTCTTAGGACCCTGAATCAAACTGCATTTAGGTGGAATTAATTCCTATATGCATCCACATCTCCATTTTTACATTGAACAAAAAGACCAAGCTTTTCAATCCCTGAGAATAAAGACAGTATTAAAACACAACAAATCTGACCAGGACAAACACAGGAAAACCTCAGGATGAAGTTACAAGTCTGGAAAAAAAATTACTTCTTTCTTCACATGCCATTCAAGTGTGCTGGCTTTTCTGTGGTCCTTCTTTCAAACCCTGTTCATTCTTCCTTCTGTTGTAGATTAGTTTGAGAAAATCTGCATTCTCCATTCTGAGATTTTCCCTCAGAGTCCCTGAGAAAGTCTTCTTGTTTAGTCACCTTTTAAGGCTTGACTGTGGTTTTGCTCTCTGAAGCTGTCAAGAACACTGTCAGTCTTATCTGCCCTGTAGCTGCCCTACTTGCCATCTGTCCCTATCTGTCACATGTGTGCTTCTTTTCTGTATTTTTAATGGCTGAGTGCTCAATGTTTAGGGAGGAAGTCTTCTTTCTTCTCCACCATCTCATGTCTGAAAACTGCTGGTACAGTCTTTGTCACATGACATTTTATGAATTGCAGAGTTTTATGGTGTACTGTAAAATGTTATCTCATGAAGTAATGAAGATAACAAATTATGTAAAGCATGAACATGAGTTTGCGTCTTTCTAGCATGATATTTCATACGAGTTTGTCATGCCTCTGCTTGTGTGCTTGCCTACAAATGCTTTTAGTCAGCCATTTATATGAGCTGCATACAGCAAAATGTTTGTTTACTCTTAGTATTCCCTCAGTGACTTTACATTCTTTACAGCTACTAAGTGACTTTTTTTCTTTGTAACTTTTATCAGAGCAGTCAAGCAGTCTTTTATTCCAATTTTGTCAGCTCACGTTCCTTTGGACCTCCTATATTCTTCTTACATATGTGTGTATGTATTTTAGATAGAAGAGGGAAGAAGTGTATTATGGAGAAGAATTTAAAAAAAGGCCTTAATATTTTGGAAGTGTATATAAGGAAATTTGAAGCTAGTGATGCTTCATTATTTTTTTTTCTGTTGAGAATAGGCCAAGACTGATTTCAGCCCTGTTAAAATGAGTGGATTATTATATCCTTATGTATAGGTGACTGTCTACTCAATACAAAGAAGGGAGTGGGGAGAAAGGGGCAAGGTATTTCTCTACTCCCGCTCTCCAGACACAGCCATTAATAGTATTGTTTGGTACTGAGCTTGTCTCAAGCTGAAGTGCCTGCAGGGGGAACAGCCAAGGAGGGGCAGGTGGATGAACAGCTCCAGAACTGCACTGAAAGTGCAGGGCTTTGTTGTGTTTCCTAGGAAGGCAGGTGAGAAATCCTTTGTTTTATTTCTTTTTTTTCCACTGCAGGATGTGTACTGCCATCATTAATGACTGTTCTGGATATAAATAACAATGGCATAATGACACCATAAAATCTTTTTATTTGACATTAATAGAAGCAAACTTTGTACCTGCAGCTGATGGTATGAATGTTTAATTCTTTCAATGGCTGCAACAACTGCTCTTGTCCTAAATTTCTTGAGGAATTGATCAAATGTACAATTAACTGATAAATTTAGTGTGTGTAAACTTAATTACATCATACCCTACTTAAGCAAACACTTTATTGTGGAACTTGAGGCTTCATTTTGTTTAAATTTGAGAATAATTATATTCTCACAGATTAGCCTTGCTCTAGGTTATTTGATGTTCAGTTTTGAAGACACACCTAGCATCATCTTGGTGCAAGGAGGACTGCAATTGTCTGGGTATTTTAACATAATTATCTTAGCCTAGCTAATTGCTTTGGAGAGAATGGTTTTTCAATGCTGACAAGTCAAGAAAAACGTTAATTCTGATTGATTTGAATTAAGTGTCATTTATGTTTATAGATACGGGTGAATGAAACTCTGAAGTTCATCTGTTCTAATTTAGGAAATGCTAAATGTGTATTTTTGTTATTGCCTAGCCTGTAGGCAAACTATTCCTCTGGCACACACAGTGTTTTACTTACAATTGCATAAGTGTCCCTAGTGCATGCCTTTGCAATTCAGTGACATATGCTGTGCAGTCCCATCAAATAAAGAATCCTACACTTTCATCTTCTGTCTACAGGATGAGAGGGAAGGGAAAATTTCCTCCAAATTTTCCTCCAAAGTGTGATTTATTTGGTTTGTCTGTTTTAATACTTCTGACAGATAGCAGAGAATGCAAATTTCCATAGTTGGGTAAGATTTAATGTCATGATGTCAGCAGCATCCTGGTTGCAGAAGAATGCTTATCTACAGCTTCCCATATTCTTGTGTTGATACTGAGGAACGGTAAAAAGTGGGGAGGTCAGGTCACTGAGCAGTCTTAACTATTTCGTTGCTTGTTTCCACTGATCTCAGTATTTCAGACTACTTGACTCAAATGCTCCATGTGGAATAAATCATACTAACTAAATTTAGACTTTATGCTGTGGTGGTGCAGGGGCCACCCTGGGATCTCCACAAGTGACACCAGTGAAAGAAAACTCTTCTCAAATAAAGAAACAGAGGTTTGCTGCTACTTGGTTTCCTTGATACATTATGAGGTATACTCACTTTCTAATAGAAATCTTCATATAATAACCCTGATATAATTTGCCAATTAATTGAAGTAACTTGCTTCCTTCAAGACAAGGTCTGTTTGTCCCTCTCTTCTTGAAGACTTCAGGTAACTACATGAGAGATATCGCAGAACCGTGGGCTTCAGACTGTTTGATAAGTCTTCCAGAACTTCATTCTCTCAGCAGTATGACCTAAAAACCAGCTGATTTGACATTTACAGTTTTCAGGGGTGTTGAAGTTACAGATTTACACAAGTCTTTGTTTTAATCTATGTTGTTGAGGGGCTAGGTGGCAACGGGCAGTGTTGACCCGCTTTTGGTATTTCAGTAAAATGGGTGCTGGCTCAGACTTCTGACTTGTTGGTGACATTAACAGTCTTTATTGAATAAGGGTGTGGCATATGATGGACCTATGGTCTCAGTTGCCACTGTTTAAAATCTGTTGGAACTTTTCTGCAATTATGAGTGCTTCAGAATCTACCAGGAATGAACTTTTTTTTAATATTGGTACCAAAATCTACTGCCCTCCCTCTAGTATGGAGATTTCCATAAGTGACAAGTGTGGTGAAGAGGCAGAGAGGTTTGTCCATCTTTTATTTGCATTGGAAAGTAGGCATAATGGTATTTTGTTTGAGTGCTACAAGTTTCAGATTTTCTTTCAATATTTACTATAATATTCCAGGTTTAAATTTACTTTTTTTAAAATCTACAATTGTATTCTGCTAGAATGATGTAGCTGCAACTCTATATGAATTGTTTCATTGTTTTACAAAATTTTTCTATATGAATCACTAATTTTTCAGAGGAATGTTTGCAAGCTACTCCTCAACGGTCTAGTTGATTTATAATAGCATAATTATTTTCTTGTAAAAAATTGTATACAATGTGTTTGATCTATTTTGTGAACTACTTGTCAGATCACTTTTTTTCTGTTCTCTGTGACTGGACGTTATTTATGGAATAGAGCAGGAAATAAATCAGTGTTCAGATACTAGCTAATGAGATAGCTTTTCTGTAACTTTGAAGATTGTAAAGAATAAAATATTGAATGGTTTGTTTTTTTTGTTTGGGTTTTATTTATTTATTTATTTTTGAATGCTGAAGGAACTAATGTTCATGGTATTTTAGTCTTTTGGCCACAAAGAATAGCATTACAGTTTCAAGAGCTAATAATTTTCAGTACAAATGTTTCTACCAATGAGCAGACATCTTCAGGTTTGCACTGAGTTCAGGAAGATTATTTTGTTGAAGATTGGAAGTGAGAGGAAATAGTTATGGCCCTTAAAACTTGGTACTGATTTGCACAGTTCCTGTTATATTTAGCTTTTTATTTATTACTTATTTATCATGGTTCACCATTACTAAGAAATGCAGCTTTATAATATATATGTGGTTGATGACTGTAAGCAGCAATTAGGCTTTGAATTGGTAGGTTTGAAAAGTGTTATGTATTTTTTTTGTATGTTGAATTAATCTGGTATACTTGCTCACTGATACTGGTCAGTGAGCATAACTTTTTATATAAATATAAAGTATTAAGTGTATTTATAAGGTCAGTGTATAACTTTTAATAAGGGAAGTTGAGGGATTGAGAGAGGACAGCAGAATATACTTCAAAGTCAATCGCTTAACAAAAGAAAATAAACCAAATGATAGAAACATCAAGCAAGGAAAAAAACACTGATGTATGAAATTCTAACCAAACTCGTAATAGCTTGAAGAATAGGGGAGTATAATACTGGAATTACTAGCTTTTTTATATTAACGTTTTTTCAAGGTGACTAGATATTGTGGCTGCCTGTCTTCAAACAGGGACTCCCTTTTTTGGAGCTGAAGGCAGGAATCAGCTGTATAAACATTTTTTAGAGGCATTTCAAGTTTCTTTAAGGTATTCCTCCTAGTTCATTAGCTGATGGTTCTTGTTCCCTTAGGGCACACCAGGCACTTGCAACTTGGCTGGTAGGTGAGATGGAGATGCAGATTTTTCTAGACCTGGTGAACTTCAGAGCAAAACCTGGAGACAGAGGCAGAGAGGGGTGTTATTTTAGGATGCCTGAAATAGACCTTTTTGTCTGCTTTTAAACTACTTTATCTTATTTGCCCTGAGTGTCTTCTAAGAATCACTGGATTGAGTAAAAGTGACTTTGCATGCCCAATTAACACACAGTCTAAGTCCACTTTTGGAGTGGTCTTAAATATTATCAGTAGTATATATGTAGGCAGAGAAATAACTGTACTTCTGTTCCATCTGCAAAAGTTTGATTTCATGAATTTTCTTGGACTGTAATAATTTCTGTTTCTACAAGGGGTGTGTTATTGATGCCTTATGGTTCCAAGGTCACATTACACACCCAAGATTCCACTGTGATTTAAATACAGAGAAAGCTGAGCATAGAATTCAGAATATCATGTCTTTTGTAGAATCTGTCGTTAATTAGATTAAAAAAAAAGTTAATAAATATCTTTTATGTATTTTGGAAAAGTTGAAATATGGCCAGAAGGGAAGTATCTGCCTAAGAGGCAATGCTGAGTGTTTCAACATTTTGAAATCAGTTTCTTTGTTTATACCCCAAGTGCCTCACCCAGGGGAGGCTTCATCTGTCTCTGTGCAGAAATGCAGGCACATTTAGTTTAGTTTTGTACACATCTGTAAGTACATAAATGTTCCTTAGGCAAAATGATTGTTTTCTTTAAATGCTTGATCGTTAGGGTAGTGTGAATGTTTGCACATATAAATGAATTGAAGCCTAATGCATTCAAACAATAACTCTTAATAAAATACTATTTTTTATAGGTAACATTTGAGGATTTTTAAAATGAAAGATAAAATGTTGATAAAACCAGTGGAATAATACAATGAATGTTTATTATTTTTGATGTTTTTCACCTGCTTGTATAGAAATATAATGAATGATATGAGATGATTAAAGAAGTTTCTAAATTCGTTGGCACTTTGATAGTGCTAATTATAAACATTTTATTAAATTGACACTGAACACTTAAGAAATCTCATAATTTGGATTGTGGGTATGTTTTTAATTTACCCCTTTGTCCCCTTGTGTGAGGGCAGTGTGATGCAACCTCCAGCTGCATAATCACTTGTGTATTTTTTCCTCTCTGTCCTGCCTCATTCCGTGAAGCAGATAGATGATATTATGATATGCTTCCTAAGATATTAAAAGCCATTTTATCTTAGTCTGCTTGTTCATTTTGAGCCTCCTGCTCTGTTTACTGTATGCTATTAATTTCTATGTGGATTTTTCTATGGAGTTCAATGCAGGAATATTTTTGTATCTCACAAAAAAAAGTCCCTGGACACCCTCTTGAGGTCAAGAAATGATCTGAGATGTGCAAAAATATATAATCATAGAACCATGAAGTGTTTTGGGTTGGAAAGGACCCTCAGAGATCTAGTCCAACATCCCTGCCATAGACAGAGTCAGCTTCCACTAGACCATGTTGCTCAAAGCCTCATCCAACCTGGCCTTGAGTGTTTCTGGGAATGGGCCTTCCCACATCTCTGGACAGCTTATTCCCTTGTGCCATATGTGACGTCCCACCACCCTCATTACTTCATGTCCAATACAAATGTACTCTCTTTTACTTTATAACTGCTACCTCTTGGTCTTTTACTACTGTGCCACTACTGCTGTTAAAAGCCTCTCTTCATTGTTCTTATAAGCCCCCATTTAAGGTTGAAAGGCTGCAATAAGTTTTCCCTGGAGACTTCTCTTCTCTAGGCTGCCCACCCCAACTCTCTCAGCCTTTTCTTATAGGAGAGGTGCTCCTGCTCTCTGATCACTTTCATGGCCCTCCTCTAAACTCACTCCAACAGGTCCATGTTCTTATGTTGAATGCCCCAGAGCTGGATGCAGTGTCCCAGCTGGGGTCTCAGAAGAGCAGCGCAGAGGGGGAAATTATATCCCTCGACCTGTTGGGCACTCTTCTTTTTCTGCAAAGAGACAAATGGCTTTCTGGGCTTCAAGTTCACATTACTGGCTCATCTCCAGTTTTTCATCTGCCAATATTCCCAAGTCCTTCTCTGCAGAGCTGCTTACAATCCAATTGCAAGATTAAAGGGAAAAATTACTGTGTTTTAGTATTTGACCCCTTACTTAGCAACTTCTGGCTTAGGTTAGCATAGAATTCAGTTTTATTAGCCACTTGGAGAACTGCCAAACTTATCACAGCATCTCCCTTTTTAAGATGCTGGTTTTGATTGCCCCTGTAATTCCAGATGCACAGGAAAAGATTTAGTCTTTTACTCCAATTAAGCCACAGACAGACTTTAATAATAAAATACTGATAGAAATTCAGTGATTTGAAGAAACTTGTCTTTAAGATGCTTGAACTCAAATTATTATAACCTGGGGTTAAAAGAGGATCCCATCAATCTTGCATTTTTAAATCAGAAGTGTGAACATGTTCTAGACTTGACTTCTTATATGCTCCTTGCCAGGTTTTATTTTAGACTATTAAAAATACTGCCACTAACTACTGAAGGGAATGAAAGTAATCGATATTAAAATAAATGAATAACCATTGTAAATGGATACATTAGTGAATATCTGATCTGTATCCTGCATGAAAGACCTCTCTGTCTAGATTACACCCTTGGTGATGGGTTTAACTCTAGTTGGAATGTTCTTCTCAAGGTAACTTTAAATCAAAATAGGTATTCTTCCAGAAGTTGATAGAAGTCCTGTGTTTGTGCATTGTCAACAGCTGAGGCAATTGGATATAGGAGTTTCTCCAAAATGTCTTTCACCTTATTTAATGCACAACTGGTAGCTGTAAATATTCTGAAAAGGCAGAAAAATATTTCTTACACATGTGAATCTATTAAACTTGTAGGTTTTGAAACAGACCAGTTTAGCAATTTAAGTTTCATGGTGTTTCTTTACTTCCAATGACTATGTTGAGCCATTTTATCTGAGACAGAGCTGAGTGTAGTGGGTCTTTGTCTTGTTCGAATTACTACTTCAAAATTTTGTTGATCTTTTCAAGAAGTTATTCTGTTACCTCCCTCTTTGCCATACTGTGGTACATAGCAGTTGGCTCCCTTGGCATTCTTCATGTTTTAGCCTCTTGTTGCCTATTGTGATGCAGATGTACTAAGAGTACGCTGTTCGTAGGAATGAAGAAAATGGCAGAAATCAGTATGCTGTCAACAATCTTTTTCAGAGCTGGAATGGTATACGAGGGCCTGGTTGTCCTATTTAATGAGAAGAAACTCTTCATCTCCTGGCTCTTTTGCATTTAAAGACTTATGTTTTATTTCTTAGTTTTATACTTCATCAGCAAGATTGGTGCAAACTTTTTGTCAGTTTTTCAGAGATTCACCTCTTTGGTTAGGAGTTATGCAAATAACACCATACAGTTTATTTCTGGTCTGATGGAAATGTTGTTTGTTATCACTTACAACACTGTCATCTTGTGTTTGTAACTATTGTTCCTATGAGGGTGTGTAATTATTAAGGAAAGGCTTATCATGAAATAAAAACACTTAAAAGGGTTTATTGCAGAAAATAATTTCAATGCTATCACTACACTTCAAAAAGGAAGCAAACCTTCTATGTCAACAAGTAAAGAAAGTAACTTTTAGCTTCTATAAAACAAATTTTCCAGTTGTACACTTCCTTGGAGTTTGCACGGAGACTTTAGTGTGACTTAACAGGAAAGAAAAACCTGTTCCAGTATTCTTAGTATGTTCTGTGGCTTTAAAAAATGACTTGGTGGTGTGAAAAAAGCAAAGGAGTAAGTTGAGTACCTTAGGCTTTGCTTCTTTTGAAACTAGCCTTTAAAATGTCACTAGATAAAGTCATGGAAAGCAAACTCATCCAGAGCTATTCCTAAGTGCCAGAAGTGCTTGCAGCACTTCTGTAGCAGAATCACTGATTGCTGAGTTTTCAGGGAAAGCATTATTATCCACAACCCACATGTGCATTGTTTTCCCATGTGCCTGTGTAGCCCAAGCTGTATCTCCAGTTACTGAGTCTCCAGTAAGACCAGCAATTCTTATATTGTCATCATGATTATTTTTAAAATTTAATTTAAATTAAATTGAATAAAAATGTCTAAAACTATTTAAGATGGACTTCCTTTGCATAAAATGCATGGGAAGGCAATTTGACCAAATAATCTTATAGATTCTTCAGGTAGGTGTTTAGAGTGTGCTTGCAGAAAAGAAAAACTCTGGTAAGTTTTTTGCCTTTACTACATTTTTGACACAGCTACATTATAAATGAAAATAATAGGAGATGATTGTGTTAGCAGTCAGCTTTGTATCAATATTGAAGTCCATTCCTGGTGGAATTGACATTACTGAATTGATCAGTTTTTTTTAAAAAAAACATCTTGGTGTGAAGTGAATTGACTCAGTGGGCAATAAATTGGGAACAGTTTAATATTTAAGAAATGCATTTGGAATTAAGGCTTAGAAGGTGTTGCAGCTGTTCTGTCAGTTTTATCTGTTTTACGTAGCTGTTGTATTTCTGTCACTTGAATATCCTGCTGAAGGCTGAAACAAAATTCGAGCTCATCTTTTTTTGAATGTTTTTGATTCAGTATAATATTAATCAAATGACTTGGTAACTCTTTAGATGTTATGAGTACAAAAAGCAGATTCTGGTTGCCAGTGTTGCGAATGGTTTGTCGGTGCCTTTTCTTACACCTCAAAGCCGAAGAATCTTGAAATTATGCAAAGCTGGTCCTTTTGCGTATCCATTGTTAAAATGTTAGCCAGACTTTGAAGTGATCTGTGTTGCACTGTAACTAACGGCGGAAATTGCAAATAGAACCTTCACATTGACCTGCATACTGTCTCTGTTATTTTAAAATTTTGAGTTTTATTTTGGGTTTATGAATATTTAAGCACTTAGAAACATGTGACTATATGGAGCAATTCTGTGCGCTTTACTCATGTATTGGCTTCTCTGTGGCCAGGTTTTGGT
>VXBA01003207.1:958122-1000561 GCA_013399895.1 Serilophus lunatus
GTGGGTGAAGGGCTGCTGCCCATGGGATGGACTCTCGCCAGAGCAGTTTGTGAGAGGAACTGTATCCTGTGAGAGAGATCCACGCTGGAGCAGTTTGTGAAGTGCTGTCTCCTATGGGATGGGACCCCATGGAATGTGGCTGGAAGGACTCTTCTCCCCAAGCAGCAGCTGAGAACAGCAGCTGACCACAGCAACACCCTTCCTTCACCTCGCCTTTTCCCTGGACTGCTGCAGGAGAAGAGGCTGGATGTAAGAAGGTGGCAGTGGGGGGAAAAGGTGTCTCTTATTGTCTCTCACTCTTGAGCTCTGATCTTGTTAGTAATAAATTTGACTATTATTCCCACATGGACTCTTGTTTTGCCTGTGATGGTGATTAAGAAAGAATTTGCTGTAGTCCTTATCATGAATAATGAAACCTCTCGTTATACTCTCTCTCCTCTATAGCTGGGCAAGGGGGAGTGAGAGAGTGGCTTTAGTGAGCCCCTGGCATCCAGCCCGGGTTAAACCACTACAAAACAGTACAGTTTTCTTGTGTTTCTTCATTTTTGTGGCTTGCATTTTCAGACTTTATCATATGAATGTTTCTTCATATCACAGAACGATCTTGGGCTATGAGCAACCTGATACAGGGAAAGATGTCCACAGCAGGGTGGATTAGCTTATCCTCAAGTGTCCCTTCCAACTCAAACCATGCGATGATTCTGTGATCTGGATTGGGAAGGTCCTCTTTGGATCATCAGCCCGAGAGGTCTCAGTCAGGAATCTTCTTGTTACAAGATCAGATTTTATTTTATTTCTTGAAGGTAACTAGTTTATAGAGGTTGCTTTGTGTTGTTCTAATGCCTGTGTCTACCTCTGAACATTTTGGTGGGCAGTTAATTATTTTTATAACAATCACTTATGCACAAAGATGAATTATTTGAAAATTTTTCATATCTAGTCATCTGTGGTGCATATTCATAATTGGCGAACGTAGTGGCCCATATGCTTCTGTGTGCAAGGTAACATTGTATCTTGAAGTATCTTAAAAAATGGTAAGAATTGCCTCCTAAATCTAAAACAAAGCAGCTCCTCAAATGAACTAAGACCTCCTCTCTCCTTAATTTGTAATGAATCAAAACCTACTTAATCCCCAAACTAATAAAGCGATTTTGTGTGCAGATTACGGCATTACTTTCTTAAGCTAGAGTGAGTAGTAGAAAAGTACATTTTAGAAAGTCAAAGATTTATTTGAATCATATAGTTAGGGTTCCTTATGTATAGAAGAACAGTAAAGCTTATTCTTTGTGACAATACCTGCTCTGAATCTGCCATGGATAACTTCTGAAAAAAAACCAGCTATTTAAAAATGTTTAGTTGGAAGATTATTGAAGTGTGGCAGGCTTTCATTTGAAGGATACCATAAATTAATTTTATGTATAAGCATATGGAGGGTAAGAATAGTCAAAGCCCTTCATGCCCACAGCAATTGATTATAGTAGTTGACGTCTGTCAAACTGTTGGTTAATTAAAACTTTAGTTCTACAAGGTGTTAATTCAGATTCTTGAAATCTTAAGGATGCTATCTGTTCAAGGAGTCTTTGAGATCTCATTGTTTGATGTGTCCTATAATAAATCCCTCACAGGAGAAGCTTTTTTGGTTTTATCCTGCTGTGTCTTCATGTATCAGGATGCTAGATCAAATGAAACTTTTGGAATGCTGTAGTTTTATTGTGCTTACCTCTAAGACATTTTGATGAACTGGTTCCTCAATGCTGTTAGTGTCAGTGTAACAATACCTTTTAATTCTTTTGGTGGTAACAGTGCAGGAAAAATACACAGTGTTTGTTTAGTGTAAGTCCAAGGCATTGGTAAATGTGGAAAGGAAAAGGCAACACTTTGTTCAAACTCCTTAGTCATGTACCTGAGTAGGAATGGCCTGCTTCATGGCCGTATGAAGAGCTTGAATAACTAGTGACTGGTTGCAGGACCAATATTATAGCTATTTAATTGCAATCTCACTTGTGGTTGCTTTTGATGACTGTAGGAGAAAAAGGTTTCACCTCTGAGGCAAAACTCTTGAAAAAACTTATTTGCACTTTTAAGTCTTCCATTTTCTTTCTCAGCTCATTGTTTTTGACTTCCTACATACCTGGATATGGTTACATCTGTGTGTACCAAAAACTAAAACTGTGGTGTTTTTTAAAGTTGGGTTTTTTGTTTGGTAGCTCCCCCTATCTCCCCTTCTCCCCTTGCTTAGTCTGAGCTAATATGACCATACACTATCTTCTCTTATTTATTTCTCTTACAAAAATGTAAGAGAAATATGTCAGAGTACCCCTATACTTGGCATTGGTGAGGCCACACCTTGAGTTCTGTGTCCAGTTCTGGGCCCCTCACTACGAGAAACACATTGAGTTGCTGGGCTGAGTTTAGAAAAGGGCAGTGAAGCTGGTGAAGGGTCTGGATGGTAAATCCTGTGAGGAGTGGCTGAGGGAGCTGGGGTTGTTTAGCCTGGAGAAGAGGAGGCTCAGGGGAGACTTTATCACTCTCTACAACTACCTGAAGGGAGGTTATAGCCATGTGGGGGTTGGTCTCTTCTCCCAGGCAACCAGTGACAGAACAAGAGGAAATGGCCTCAAGCTCTGCTTGCAGGGGGCTAGGTTGGACATCGGGAGGAATTTCTTTATTGAAAGGGTTGTTAAATATTGGAATGGGCTGCCCAGGGAGGTGGCTGATACACCATCCTTGGAAGTGTTCCAGAAATGACTGGACGTGACAGCGCCATGGTTTAGTTGACAAGTTGGTGATCATCAAAGGTTGGACTTGATGACCTTGGAGGTCTTTTCTAATGTTGTGAAATGCTTGTAGTCCCACATCTGGATTATCCCCTAGTGTGAATGAAACATACCGTCAGTGCAGAAAAAAAATTGATTTTCTTGCACACATGCAAACCTCAGAATGGGAAGTGATACAAAAGGAGGTAAGCACTGTTGTTTGCACAGCTCCTGTAGAACCCAAATCTGTTAGGACTTATTTTGTCCAGAACAATAGTTTTGAATACAGAAGAGGAGTCTCTATTAATACTAGGTTGGAAATTGCTGTGTTGCTCAGTGAGCTGCATCATTGATCTTTTTCTCCACTATTTTTACATGCCTAATATACAAAATCCACTACGCCTAACTCACAGTAGATTTTATGTTATACATGGATTTGGTTTATCTAGGTTCTTTTTCCTCTTCCCAGTCTGGGAGGCTGTTTGCCTGTACCCATGTCTTTAAATGACTAGGTGCCTTTACTTCCAGTACACTGTTAGCAATTCACGGCTGCTTCGAGAAAGGTACTTTGTTTCTAAAATGTTTAAAATTAAGGAAACTGATGAGGTTATTAGGGAACTAGGAAAATGGTACAAGCTATCTTCCTGGTTTATCTTCTGCAAGTAATTGTGCTGTGGTTAAGCACATTTTATCTTTATTGACTCCACGGAGATCTTGTAGGTGTTCACATAGATGGTAGTCCTGTGAGCTGCTTTAAAATGGGTATGAAGCTACAGCAGACTTCTGGCCAGGGTAAGCTGGCATTCTCTCAAACAAAGCCTCTTCTTCCTTGTCTTGGTTGCTGTGCTAATGCTTGTTTCTCTCTCCTTGGCCTTCCTCAACTTCCCAGAACTCATGTAGCTGTAAATTGAATTTGTTTGGAGACCTATCTCAATAAAAATTAGATATATTTATGTTTGTGCAGCTGAATATAAGAGAAAGAAGACAACATGAGGATAAGAACTGGGTCTAGAAGGGCTGACCTGTTGATTCTTCTGGCAGCTTGATAAGTGTTATGGGTTACAATCAGTCAGTTGGACTAAGTAGTTGTGGAAATACCAGACACTGTCACAGCTTTAGATCATGCTCGGGTCATATTTGATAAGAAATGTTGCCTCAGTCATGATTTAGCATTTGCCATCACATTCTGCAGTTAGGACTCAGCATTTTTTTCACAGGTGATGTTTTCCAGCAGAGGAGAAGCATGCATGTGGAAACACAGGCATACAGTCATAGGAGTCGAAAAGCATTAGAGAAATTTCTCATCCTTGAAAATTTCTGACTAACCTTTTCACCAAGAAGAAACAGACTCAAAATAATAAGGAAGAAAAAAAAAAGACTACAGCCTCTTATTCCAGAACATATAAAGCCTGTATTGGCTTTGGAGCATTGTGTTTAATAGGTGGCAGTATAAATCAACTTTGGCACCAGAAAAATGTCTGATTTACTTGATACTCAAAGGTTTTTTACCGTTTCTTCCTTCTTGTTTTGTGGGATTTTTTCCCTAATTTTTCCACCTTCTCTTTTTTCTTCCTACTGGCAATTTGCAGAACCTCTTCCCTGTTTTTTTGTGCTACTGTTTTGCTATTCTTGCTGGTTTTTTTCTTGTTGTTCTGTGTCACGTTTTTACCGCACCCTTATTTCATGTTTTAGTTCTGTTACTCCTGCTCCTCCTGTCTCAATGTATCTCTCACCCACCCAAGCGTCAATGCCACCGTCCAGACTGAAGACTAGTAGTTGATATTTGAAACAGAAAGCTGTGCTGCCTACAGGCAATGCTTGAGTGAGAGGCAAAAAACCCCCGAGTTCTCTTCTCATAGCTATCAGAAAAGGGATGGTCTTGTGGACTTTTGGACTTTTCTGGCTTCTGGATAATAAATGTTTGATAAAATATACTTATAAATACTTATAAGTAATATATCTCTTTAAAGCAAGAGGTGCTTTCTGTTTTTCTTAGGCTCTCCATACTGTGTTGAGCTCATATTCCTGAGCTGTTCATCCCCTTTTTTGTTCCTGACTGGGCCATTGTTAGTGAACACATTTTGTCTTTCCCATCAGCTTTTCCAGACAATTTGGGATTTTCTGTGGTTTTCATTACTGCCAGTGGAGCTCTGACGATGGGAAATGCTTCTTGGTTACATTGCACAGATGTTGCTGTTACTATGTACATTAATTATATTTTAAGATTGCTACCTCAGTGAAAAAGAAGAGATTCCCAGGATGTATATGGAGTAGTTGGATGTGCCATGGTGGCATCAGGCACTGGGGTGCTCTCAGTGGGATACAGGGAAACTTTGTCCCCATGGGTGCAAGTCAAGTGAGTGGTGATTCTTTTGGGTGGGCTTGTAGGTTGTCAGGAACAGGTTGAGGGTGTTTGGGAGGCTTGTACCCTGGAGCTGCTGGTGATCTGGAGGAGGGTTTCAAGGGCAGCTGGAGAGGTCAGGTGTGGAGGGTTTGTTAGTGGCCATAGCCCTCAGGCATCCAGGTAGGTCTCAAGGTTGACAAGACGGGGTTGCAGAAGTTGAGAGGCCTTTGAGGCAGCAGCGTGGTTCTGAGACCCCGATGCTGCCTGTAGGTGAGGTAACCTTGTCCGTGGCCAGCCGGTGGTGCTGGAGTGCCTCCCTATGGGTGGTTATCAGAGTTGCGGGGTGGGGACTCGAGGATCTGTGAAGGGGCTTGGCAGCTAGGGAGGCATGTGAGGCGATCTGTCTGGGGAATAGGAAACCTAGGATTTGGTTGTTTTAAACAACGCGGTTGGTCAAAATACTGGGCTGGGATGTCCTGTGCAGTGATGGAATCTCTGTGCTTGGAAAAGTTCATAAGTGGATCCCATTTATGATCAGTGCCATCTGATCAGACTGACTTTGGGCAGGAGTTTGGATATAGGAGACCTTTAGAATCGTGTCCAAACAAAATTATTTTCTACTTTGATGGTATACAAAATAGACTTACTGGATTGCTTACAGTTTAAATGGCCTTCCAATTTGAAGGTTTTCTAATGTCACATATGCAACTTGGTTTTTGGATTGTCACTGTTGGCAAGATGCATACTAACACAGAGAAAAGCATACAGAAAAGTAAAATTTGCCATGCTGGGTGAAATCCTCTGATCTATATGACAACTTGCTAGCTGTCTTCACTACCAAACCTTTAAAAGGAAAAAAATCCCAGAACAGCCGAATAGCAAAACCAGACAAACAAAACAAAAGCCAAAGGATTCTGTAAGGTCAGTGTGGAATAAGATTATGCTCCTTCTCTCTTTTCCTCAACTCTTTTGGCAGAAAAGTGCCCTAATTGGGCACTAATATTTCATTAACTGTCATAAGTCCATTAAGATCAACCCCTTCTGAGGAGACTAACTTCGGCAAACATTGCTGAAAGTCTTATACAGAATGTAACGTTCTTTGCTGTTTGCCACTTGTTTTGTTGGCTTTTCATGGAGTTATTTTACTGACTGTCCTCTTCAGCACTGAGGGCAGATGTGTATCGATTGGCCATCCACAGAGACCTACAATGTTTTAGTAAGAGCAAACAACAATCTATTATTTCTCTTTTATGGAAACTATTCTAATTCCTTGAAGTCTCTCTGTATTAGATGTTTTGTGTGGTGTTTGAGTACACTCTGATGCCAGGATTTTTAGGGATTTATGGTATGTAGTATAATAAAGGAGGCCAAACTAAAAAATTACATACTAGTCTATGTACTTCCCCTGTTTATCTGCAGTCCTTTATTTTTGTTTGCCTAGATTGTTTGTTTTAAACAGCAACTGCACTTTCAGTTTCATTGAGCTATTCATGTGGCAACTGAAGCCCCATGCCTTGTTTGATAACTGGGAATTTACAAGCTTTAATAGGCTATAGAAAGCTTAGATTTTCATTCCAAGAAGCCTTTGGTACTGTCAGAAAGAATTAAAGAGTGTCCTGCCCATTTGAATGTCATTTGTCTTGATAGTTTTCTTGAGGTAGTTAAGATTAATATGAATTCTGATACAGTGCACATATACTTCTGTTTTCATAATTCATTTCAGGACAGTGACTCTCCTAAATACATTGCCATGTGTTTATTGTTGACTTTCATTGTATGCCTTGGATACAGCATAAGTAATCCACATTCAAGAAAGAGGAAGCATGAAATTCATAGCAAAACAGAGATCCACACTGGATTCTTTAGTAATGAAAATTTTATGTCATAAAGCATAAGATTCCTGAAGTTGTTTGAGATTTAATTCAGTGTAGTGACTACTTGGAATCTAGACTCTCTTCTCCCACACATATGCCTTGTTCCTTTCCAGATATGCTAATCACTGTAGGGGGTGGTAGGGAGGCTCAAAAGTGACAGTAACATAAGTTTGCACATCTATATGTGAATAATAGGAAAGCACTGACTTACTTTATCGAAATAAATGAACTTTGTATTCAGCCGTCTTGAACATTCATCTCTTGAGTTTTGTTTAGGGACTTCATTTGTCTTAAGTAGGACTTGGAGTACCTAAAATAGAATACAGTACTTGTTTAAAAAAGAACAAAAGTAATAAATCCTACCTCACATGGGCCATGATGTAAGGTAATTCTAGTGGCTTATTCTAGATATCTGTTTTCACTCTTACTTCTTCCAAGATGTTTGGAAATGTTCTTCGTCCTAATCTAGATCCTAGAAGAGTAAGGCAAAGTATTTGTCAGGAATTGTTTCAAGATCCTTTGCAAACAGCTGACAAAAATGGAAGGGTCATAATGTTGCCACTTAGTTGATCAAAAGGGATTTTAGTTGATGCAAGTAAAATGCCATTTAGATATTCTTTATAGTGTTGGAAAATGCCTGCACACACTTTGATTTTTCTGGAAGGCTGTTTGCATTTTAAGTACATTACTTAATATTTAGAGTTATTCTACTATTCTGAAAGTCTAATTTCTTTAATTGCATGCCTGTCAGGTCCTGGGTCGTATGTGTACGTTAAAGTGTTTTTCAACAAATGAGGCTTTAATTGTATTTCAAAGATAGCAGTCAAAGTAACAGATCTTGTCTTTACATCCATATTGGAATCTAATATGAATTTATTAAATAGGGAAGCTGCTGTAAAATTACTTTGTCTTATTAATTGTGCTGTTCACTTGGATGTGAAATACATGCAGTGCTCATCAAAGCTAAATATTGGTGTGAACCTAAATGGAAATATGTTAAGATATAAAATTGTACATATGTTTTTTATTAGTGAATGAAACCAAGCCCTCATTTGTTTACCCTTGTAGAAAAAGTAAACAAATAGAGAAATGCATTTCTTATTATTTATCTTATTATGGTCTGTCATGTATCATTCCTCCCACATAAACCTGTCTTCTTTTTTTTGCCTCATATTAAACTACATATGTTTTTGAAAATAGAGTTATATTTCCTTCTGCCTCTCTGTCTGTGCTTGGTAATCATTTTACTTTTAAAAGTCTATTTTCTTGTATGATATCCGTAATGCCACCTGCTAAAGGTGCACTAAGAAATGCAGTTTTTTTCCTCTATTTGTCTGTGAAATTGCCATTACCTCATCTTTCAAAAGTCTCTTTAAAACTACACTATGGTAATCCCATTGTTTCTCATCAGACACATGTTTTCATACTGCTGTGTTTGTAGGGTCTGTGTGTAGTGGTTGCCATGTTCACCTCAAAGTGCTTACTCTTCATCTGAAAATGAATGAAGTTTTCCTGCCTCTTTAGCTCCTTAACTACAAAGGATATAGGTAATGTGTGGAACCAGATGAACACAGCAAAACAAAAAATATCTGCCTCTTACATTGCAGAAGAGGATGGTGCTGGAAAAACTGAGTTACGCTTTGGGAATTTACAGTTCCATGTGTGTCAGACACTAGTGCAACTTAAGAAGACATGTACTGCATTTTAAGGAGCAAGCTTTTAGCTTTCTAGAACAGATTTTAGTTAGGTTAGCTTCTAACATAGGTTTTAATATATTTAAATGTAATTTTAGATTGGTTAGTTGAAAATAATATTGTAAATAAATTTTAAATATGAATTTATTTCCCTTAGCTTTTTGCAGATTGGACACTCTAAGCATTTTAATACAACATCAAAGATGCTGATGTAAACTCTAGGAAGAAATACCTAAGGTGTGTGCTTGTTTTATGAAGCAAATTAGCTTATCATGGGGTAGTGACGGTAGCTTTTTGCTAAACGACTGTCAGGGTATATATATTGGTATTTCTAGGAAGGTGCTAAATACCTGTCATATGTTTCTGGGCAGTATTTGTGCCGGAGCTTTCGATGTTTACAGCTAAAGGAAAATATGACTGTTTCTGAACAAGCTCCATGCTCTTCATCTAGTGCAGAGCACGAACACAATAGAATAATGACAGGCTTCAGTTCAGTGATTTGAGTGTTGTAGGTGAAGTAATTGCAGGCAGTGAGTCTATGGGATAAAAGTTGATTGGGATGTCCATAGTCTAATGGAGAGGTATTGAGGTTTTTGTGGCACTACAATGCTGTATTGAAGCAGTATTTGTTAACTGGCCAGTGTGTATGAGGAGAAAAAATCTGCTTAGTTTTAAGATGGTTCATTTTTCTTTCATTTGCACTTGTTGCCTAAATGAGAGCTCATTATTTAGGTTTAACAGCTAGTAATCGCTTTGAAGGCTCTAAGTGTTACTGAATCAGCACTAGTACATTTGAAGTTATTTATACAGATTTACTGTGTTAGTAACTTTTCCATAAATAACTATGCCATTTAAACTTGGCCTATTAAGGGGTCTTCATTTATATACTCAGTAGTGGGGGTGCTCCATCCTTTTCTCTTTAGTGATTTTGTAAGTACTTTTCTTCATTTATATCAGTATCTGCTTCATTTGTCACCACTGACTAGAAAAACTGTCTAGTTTTGGTAAAGTGACCCTTGTAACAGCTTTTGCATAAATATTTTGGTGGCTAATGGTTTTCGAGGAGATGAGAACATTTTAAATTCACTGATAGGAATGAGCTAATAACTCTCTACTCTTGCAAAGTTAATACTTTATTGATATTTTGTAAAATTTTTAACAGTAATTTCATTGAAAAATACTGAACAATGTGGCTTTTTCGTCATTTAGCTGCAAAGCCTAAATGCCTTCCAAATATTACTTATTTGAATATTCATTAATAATCATCAAAACCTCATCTTTGTAAGAATGTATCGACTGATGTAGTGTTCACTGTTTTTTGTTTCTTGACTACCCTCTCTAATAAAATAGCTGTATTCACTTTAACAACTCCACATATGTTACACACTACTTACTCTCCAGAGCAGCATTAAGGCATTTATAAGTGTGACAGTGTTTTTTTCAGTCTGATCTAAGAATACTGGAAAACAAGAAAAAAATGCTGGAGTGGTTTTTAAAATGTGTTCATGCTTGTGGTACACGTATGAAAATTGTTCTTGCCTCTTCTCTATGAAGTGAATATATAAGGAGCCTTTGTGCATTTAGTTTCTTTAATGAGTACCTCTGCTCTGCCATCTCAGACTTGGGTGTCTGTGTAAGGTGATACACCCGCTTCTGATGCTACGTGCCACAGGATTGCCATCTCGTACACCTGAACTTTGTCAGGGGTGGGTTTTGTTGCATTTTGTAGTGTACAACTGTCTGACCATGGTCAAGAGTTGGGGAAGACAAGGCTCGGATGATTGTGGCTGTTTAACACTTGCTGCATAACGAAATAAACACTCAGTAACTGAGAAATTTCATAGTTTTTTGCCCTCTCTTGTAACCTGGCTGAGAGAACGAGACAGATAGCTTTCTGTGGCATGCTTTGAAAGAATCAGTTTTAATCCTAGAAGCATGGGGCAATGCAGAGGTCTTGTCAACACCTGACAATCTTGTGGATCATTCTTGTTGTGGCTGCTACTATTAACCACAAGATGGTGCAGTAAAATGAATCGCAACTTTCACATATTCTTGCTGCTAAGTCAGTAATGCAGGAATATTTAGCTACCTGTGGTGGGGAAAAAAGATCAAAAGATAGTTTGTAAAGGTGAAGTGTAATATCCTGTTTTTAGAAACTGTTCTGAATGGTGTTTAGTGCAGAGATACTTCTTCCATTGGAAAGTGATTAAACAGGATAGCAAAATTACTGGACTAAATAGCAGATTGTTTAAGGTTTGAATGTTGTGGTATTGAACTCTGTCCCTTTTATAGATGCAATGTGTGGAAAGGAATATTTAAAATAGATTTATCCATGATTAAGGTGTGATTGTGATACATAAACTTCTTTTTCTTCTGGATTTCAAGTCTCTAACTCTCTTCCTGTATCTTTATGGCCTTAGTAATCTTTATTTTTGTAATGAACAAAACTGTGTATGATTTGCACTTCATTATGGATACATGCCAGACTGAAATCAAACCAGCTGATTTAGACCCAGCTGAGGTACAGGGATGCCCTCTTGCAGTACCACTCAAGGACAAACGCATGGTAGTGCATAATTCCAGTGGTATTCTTCAGTTTTCAGTAGCTCTACTGCTAGAATAATATTAGGAATTGTCTCTCTCTCTTTTTATTTTTTTTTCCCTTGAGCAGAAGATGTGTTTCCTTCCACTCTTTAAAGACGTGTTAGCCAGGTTGTGGCCAAAGCAAAGTATCAGATCCCTCAATGCTACTGGTGTCTTAGACACTGTTTTAAGTCCCTTACAGAGAGCCACAGAGGAATGCATTTTCTTTTTTGGACTCTGTTTCTGTCTTGAGCCTTCTCAGTGAAGACAGGGAAGTTCAGAGGTCAGCATCAGTATTTTCTCATAATTCACAAAAGAGATTCTAACTCTAATTTGGGTAAGTTATTTGGGGGAGAACATACTGTTCATCTGTGAAGTTTTATCCATCTTCAAAACTCGTGGCAACTATGTCAGTAAAACATCCTTAGCATTGAGCAGGGCTTAAGCATTCCTTCTTCCCTCCTGCAGACTGCCACATCAGCACTGCAGACTGGCACTGTCTCTGCATCAGAGCCAGGCAAAGGTGTGTGTCTGAGTTAGCTTCCACATGACATGCTTCCCTCAAGCTGCTTGCACTCTCAAGCTACTTTGCTGACTAGCTGAGTGCTGTGGTTGATGGTGATAATTCTTTATATCTCTGCATCAATAGTGAAGTCTTACCACAACGTAGTTGTTTCTTCTTGCCAGAAGCAACCACACAACCATGATCAGTCCCTCTAAGAAAAGCACCAAGAAGTATCCTTGTTGCATAGAAAACATCACTTATCTCAAAGTACTTCTTTTTCCACAGCCAAGAGATGTTGACAGGTAGACCCACCTTTGTAAATGAGACTCTTGGAAATCCTTGTATCTAGCATTATAATACCACTACTGCAGGTCATTTCATGTGGTACCACCTGCAGGACTTCCCTGCTGTTGAACAAAGCTTCATCTGTTGTTTTTTTTGTAGTTCTCTATCTGATGGAAAGGGTGAGCATGAACAGATCTGTTATTTGCACAAGTCAATCTCTCTGGCTTTCTGCTTTCTGATCTCAAAGCATTAAGACTTTTTTGACTGCCTTGCATGATCTGTCCACATTAGAACAACTCTTGTGAGGTAAGAGAAGTGATTGACTCCTAATATTCCCCATCTGTCAAGATTTTATGGTGGTGTTAGATACCTTTTCAGCAAAATTTGAAGAAAATTAGAACTTTCTTTTAATAATGATTAAAAGTGACATTTTCTTGGTATTATGATTATTTTGTGGATATAATTTTTTTTATTTAAGAGTGGCAGTGCTACTAATGACATAGTTTCATCAAAGAAATAGGTGTACAATTTGCCCTGTTTTATAGAATTATGCCTAAATACTCCATTGTGTTATGACCAGAAAGATTATTCTACTGTCCTAGTCAACTGAATTTATTGTTCTTTTTTTACCATTTTTTTACTGGCTGTTATTTTTACAGTTCAGAAGAGTGTATTTTTCTATGGTGTACAGTTTTTTATTATTTTTTGTGTTTGTATTGAGGTATCTGACTTTGACAGAACCATGGCTACCTGAAGTGATTTTCTTCTGTTGTCATGCCCATGGTACATCCATTTTTAAACTGGCTTAGTTGATGTGTCTGACTGAGATGTTACAACCATGGTGACTGATTTCCCCCCCGCCTCATAGTCTACAGCGTGAAAGTATAGTGATCTAATGTCAAGGTTGTTTCTGTGGGGTAAACACCTGTGGAGAATATCCTGATATTTGACAGGTAGATATCAAGAACAGAATCTTCTTCTATACTCCAGAGGGAACTTCTTTGTGGATCTGAAGAAAATATGATAAACCCCCTCTCTCAGCTGTCTTGCAGGAGGAATCCCCTGAGGAGATGGATAATTGCATATCTCTGAAGGTACTTTCAGTGCATGCTTGTTTTTAGCAGGCCAAACTTGATAAAAGATGGGAAGACAGTTTCCAAAGGGCCAAGGGTTTGAGTAGCTGTGACATTGTTCTTGAAACTCCTTTGAAACCTGGTGCAGGTTGGAAATACTTTATCCCTTTCAGTCTCTATTCTGGAAATCACAGAATCACAGGATAACTAGGTTGGAAGAGACCTCCAAGATCATTGAGTCCAACCCATACCCTAACACCTCAGCTAGACTATGGCACCAAGTGCCATGCTCAGTCTTTTTTTAAACACATCCAGAGATGGTGACTCTACCACTTCCCTGGGCAGACTATTCCAGTACTTTATTATTCTTTCTGTGAAGAACTTTTTCCTAATATCCAGCCTATACCTTCCCTGATGCAGCTTGAGACTGTGTCCTCTCGTTCTGTCAGTTGCTGCCCGGTGGAAGAGACCAACCCCCACCTGACTACAACCTCCTCTCAGGAAGTTGTAGAGAGCGATAAGGTCACCTCTGAGCCTCCTTTTCTCTAAGCTAAACATCAACCATTCCTCATAGGGCTTGTTCGAAGAAGGTGTGTTTGAGATTGGGAAGGAACCTTTGAGTTCAGCTGCTGCTTGCTGCACAGCAAGCCAGCAGCTCATTGCTGATTACAGAAGGTGTCTGTGGGAGGAAGCTGTTTTCCCAGGAGTCAGCTCCAGCGTGTGTTGGAGTGCCACAAACTTGCAGTGACAGGTTTGCAAGGAGTCTCACCAGCGTTCGTGGTTACCTACCTGACTATTGTGCCTGCTTTTACTGGTGGTCAAGCTGGAAGCCAGTACTCCGTAGGAGAGCTGGTAACAAAGCTGTGCCCTTACTGAGAGCTGTGTTTTCCTTGTGAGTGTAGTTGCAAGTCTATACAAATTGGTAAGTGTGATAAATTGGTTAAGGGCTACAGAGGACTCAGAAAAATGGGGAAAATATATGACTGCTTTGTCTTCAGAGCACATGACTAGTGTTTATTTTATCTTCTGCAGTTGCTAAATGGAAACCAAACTTGTATTTGTCACCATGAGCCATGCATCAAAGGCTTCCACAGCATAAGAAAGCACTGCATAAATGTATGACGTCTTTTAGCTTTAACAAGACATCTTGTAATTAGATTTATGTAAATGTATGATGTCTTTTAGCCTTAACAGGGCATTCTGTAATTAGGTTTATGTAAATGTATGGTGTCTTTTAGCCTTAACAGGACATTTGGTAATTAGATTTATGTAAAAAAGAAGAAACACAGGTTTTGTGTTTTGCTGTTGGAGCAAGGTTTTCTAAACGTGATTCTCTGCCCTAAGTACTGTGCTGCCACTAGACTAATTAATCATTTCTATGCTGGAAAGGGATCATCAAGGAATGACCTGTAGCTTTGAAACTTCCTGGAGCTACTATTTGTGTATGTTGCTGAATAATTAAAACTTAAAATCAGCATTTTCTTTCAACTGCTGAGTTTGTGTCTTTGATCAAACTCTGTGAATGCAGATTGAATGACTTGCAAAGCTAATAATGTACTACTGCTGCTTTATTGCAACATCTGTACTTGTCTGACTATGACTAGAGAGGTGCCAACACATTAACTCAATACACTTTCTACCTGAAATATCAACTTAATTAGGATCATTTATCAAAATGACACTTGTTTCATAAGGCCAAATCAAATTGATTACTGTTCTTTCTGCTGCACTTGTGGCAGCATTAAGAGCAATACTTTCAGAAACAAAGGAGTATAAATATACATCTTTGAATTACATGGAAGGGTACTGCTAGAGGAAGAGGAAACAAGAGTATCGAAATCTGTAAAGGAAAATACAAAAATCAGGCCAACGGAGTTGCTTAGATAGTCTCTGTGATCATCTTATTTCACTGTTTGTCCTCAAATGACTGGCAATAGCAGGGAAAAAATGTCAAAATTTTAGAGATGGGGATTTGAGAATCTGAGAGGCCAAAGCTCAGACTTACGAATGTGTTTACTCACCTTAATGGCTTGTGATGAGACTAGGAGCCTTCCATGTTTCTGGATTTAAGTGACCTGAAGAGCAACTGAAGTCAAACTAAGTATTTAATGTTTTGAGAAAGTACTACTCAAAAACCAAAGTAATTTAAAATTCAAACAGCTAAAATACTAATTTGTTTTGCAACAGGGCACTTTTCTAGTTCTTAATGAAGGCTGTATTTAGTAGACATGTTTCTTAAAACTGCATTCTGTTTGAATCCTCTTCTAGATGTTGTAATGTCACATGCCCTGAGCTCAAAACCTTTTGAATAGTATTGTCCGACACCACCTGTCACCTGACTTACATATCATTAGGCTTGTATGTTTAAGGTTATAAAGTTGAAGTGACCCTATCGGCCCTCCAGTTCCCTTGGTAACTCAGAATTCAAACTTTAAAAATTGTGTAGGATCAGTTGGGGGAATCTGAATGTTTAAGTAATCTAATACAAACCCATCTCACAGAGAAAGCAGAACATTGCCATTCTGAGTAAGGTAATGTTTTCTCTTTAAAGGTGAGGAGCTGAGAGGTGGGATTGAGTCCCCTGAGTTTTGCTAACCAGATTTTGGAGAAGGTATGAAAAGAAGTGTTAGATGCCATCCACATGACCTCTGGTTAGCTCTTGAAATGAGATATTCATAAGGTAGGAATGGGAAGAAGGCTCAGAGAAAAGGAATTCAAATTGGGTCCAAAATTTCTTTGCAAACTATATCCAGTGCAGTTTTCAGTATTCCACTTTTGCAGAGAATTACCGTGTAGTCCTGAGACACATCTGTGTAAAGACATCGTTAGTAAGTTTGTTAATGATATGGATGTTTGCGACAGAGTTGAGAACATCTGCTAGGATGTTGAAGGGATAGTTTCAGAATTTCAAGGGAGCTTGACAATTTGGAGAAGTGGTCTGGAATAAATAAGGGACTGAGTTCAGGATTGGTTCTGCACTACTGCCTATGTAAGCTGCTAACATGAGCCCCACAAATGAAACATGGAAATAATTTATTTACTTTTCAGTTCTGCAGAAAAAAGAGATAAGGCCACAGCTAGTCACAATTCAGTGATGTCAAGCTCTTGATGAAAGTCAAGTTATATTGGGCTATATAAAAAGCAACATCACCTGCAGGCATGTGGCACATGTAGTGAAGTTTCTGCTCTGCTCAGCATCAGTAAATCCTCTCCATTATTCTGCCCATTTTGACCACTGTATTTTAAGAGAGAAGAACCAGTTAAATATGATGCAGAAGAAATATAATAAGACTCGCAGTCTGGAGTATGTGATTTCCAAAGGAGAAACAGAGATGAGATAATGTATTTAACTTATAAAAACTAGTATATTTATATAAACTTTAGTACCTACTTTTATACTCTTTTTTCCTCCAAGACAGTTTTTTAACTCTTAGCTAGTATCTCATTTCAAGAGGTTTACAGAGCTGATGTGGATGATGTAAGTGTTTCTTTTCATACTTTAACCAAAACTCGACAAGGAAAAGTCATGAGACTCAAGTCCCACCTCTGAAATAGACTCCTTCACGTCACTGAACTCCTCATCTTTAAAGAGGAAACATTATTCAGAAAAATATGTAAAGTATGTGACTTCCAGAGGAGAAGTGAAGAATAGAGAGAGTTTATTCCAACCCATAAAAATACATCTGAGAACTGATGTGTTAATATTGCAGTATAGAGGGGGAAAAAACTTCATTTTTCTTTAATAGACCTGGCAAGAAGTAAACATAAGAAATTGCAGTTATTTTTTTTTCTTTTTCTCTTAAGGATTTGCAGACCTTTAACAGTAATACAAGTCAACCGTTGGGTTGTTTTGCCCAAAGGTTTGTTTCCAGTGTCTGGAGTCTTCAGGAACTAAATAGAAAATATGTTTATTTTGATCAATAGATCTATTTGTCTGATACTTGAATTTTATTTGACCTTCATGAACTAAGCTACTCCTTTTTGTGTCCTACATGCAGTCACTTTAGAGAAGTGATAAACCATGTGGAAATAAAATAGTAGTGACTGAAAGAAAGTGTAAGCCTTATTGTTGAGACATTTTTAACTGTTGAAACAGTTGTGAAGACTAATTTCTTTTATTTCAGTGGAAATTCAAATATAGAGGTTGAGCATATTAGATTTGGACACTAATTTTCTACTTTCACATTACTACATTTAAAGAAAGTTCTCAGTAAAGAGTTTTCTTGTGAAATTGTAGGGAAAAAAAAAGCAAGCACCAAAAATTCCCCTGTATTCAGTCTTTGTTTTATGTCGGTGACATTGCTATATGCCATAATTATTTTTCATACTAAAAGAAGAGAAAATTGTTGTTACATTGGTTTGCAACTGAAATTGAAAATACCCTTTGTTCTGGCTTATTTATTTTTAATTCTTTCTCTTCAGTTCTTTTTGCCTCTAGCAAAATACCACTTCACCCTAGCAAACTATTAAAAGAAGCAATATCCATATTTTTTGTTTGGCCTATTTCACCAACACATGAATCTGCATCAAAGCCGTCAGCAGAGACTTTTCTGTTGCACTCGCATCACTTACTGAATTTCTCTGTTGAAAAATTTTCTGCACTGGTACCTTGTTTAGCAACTGTTTTTGTCTGATATGGAGGAACTTAGCTCTTTGCTTGTTGTGCTCTTTCCACATGTTCCATGGGTTTTGTGTCCCTTGTATCAATTGCTGGAGCATATCCAAAGAAGGGCAGTGAAGCTGGGGTAGGATCTCTAGTACAAGTCTTATGAGGAGCAGCTGAGGTGCTGGGGTTGTTTAGCCAGGAAAGCAGGAGGCTCCGGAGAGACTTTGTAGCTCTCTACAGCTGCTTCAAAGATTGTAGGCAGCTGGGGTTGGTCTCTTCTCCCAAGTAACAACTGGTAGGATAAGAGGAAATGGCCTCAATTGCACTGAGAATGTTTAGGTTGGATATTATGAAAAATTTCTTCACAGGAAGGATTGCCAGGTTGCCCAGGGAAGTGGTGGAATCACTATCCCTGGAAGTATTCAAAAAATGTGTAGGTGTGGTGCTTGGTTTAGTGGTGGACTTGACAGTGTTAACGGTTGGACTTCATAATTTTGGAGGTCTTTTCCCAGCAAAACAATTCTATGCTTTTTTGTGTATTGTGATATAACCCCAGCCAGCAACAAGTACCATGCAGCAGCTCCTTCACTCCCCCCTCACCCACTCCCTGCCCGTGAGATGGTAAGAAGAATCTGAAAAAGGTAAAACTCACAAGTTAACACCAGTTTAATAATCAAAATTAAATTTTATACAACAATAATGACAAAAGGAGCAATAATAACAGTTGTAATGAAAAGGACAGAGAGGGGGAGGAATAAAACAAAGACCTGTGATGCACAGTATAATTGCTCACTGACTGATGCTCAGCATGACCTTGAGCAGTGATTTGCCCCTCCCTGTCATATTCCCTCAGTTTATATACTGAGCATGGTATTCAATGGTATGAAATATTCCTTTGGGCAGTTTGAGTCAGCTACTCCTGGCCGTGGTCTCTCCTGGCTTCTGGTGAACTTACTGACTGTCAGAGCATGGGGAACTGAAAAATCCTTGACCGAGGGTAAGCACTACTTAGCCACAACTAAAACATCAGTGTATTATTAACGATATTCTTTTACTAGCTCCAAACCACAGCACTGTAGCAGCTACTGGGAAGAAAATTAATTCTATCCCAACTGAAACTGGGACCAAGGTTATGTCTAGTTACGTTTAGTGGTGGACTTAGCCGGCTCAACATCAAGGGTTGGCATTTTAAAGAGATGACCTGCCTGACTGTCTGCAGCTGCCCTGGTTTGAAACTTTCTATTAGTTGTATAAGCAGCAATAATAGGCTGAGGGTGGTATACATCCACTGTGCTTCATGGGATGCTAATCCATGAGCACCAGAGATTTAAACCTGGTAAGCCTGGTTGAACAGAGTGACTGATACATGGCCAATTTACTCTCTGTTTTTGAGATTTGTGTTCATGTCTGGGCTGCTCCCATCATATCATGGACCTGGAACTGGAGTACCTGAAAAAGCTTTGGTATCCCTTTTGGAGGTATTTTTTCATCCTAACAGCAAGTTGTCTTGTTTTGCCTTAAAAACATTTAAGCAGCTAACTAGTAGTTTTGATGAATGTTTCAACTGTACTTAATCATGGAAGTGTGTTTTCCTTGGAATATTCTGAATTCCTTATAGAAATTTGCAAACACATAAGGAGTTTTCTTTCATTGCTCTTAACGGTTGAATCCTTTTTCTCATTTTATATTTGTGTGGTACCAATGCTGTTTCAGGTATGCTCTTTTTTCATGCATACATCAATCTTCTTTGCCAACAGTATGGATTTAAGGACTGGGTGAAGGGGAGAGGCTTAGCTTGTCAAAGTAAGCCCTGCCCACTAAAACTTGAGTTAACAAGAATGGCGGCAAAATACTAGATCTTACTTTTATTACTGAGTACTGATATACATCTGTAATAAGTTTTTTACCTTAGTTGCAAGCTAGGATTGTGGGCTTATCCCCAATGTTGCAAAGTTGTGAAGATTAGGCAGCGTTGTTATGAGTATATATGAGATTAATAAGGGTTTAAGTTTGTGTGACAGAGATGCTGATTTGTATGAGAGGGGGTGAAACGGCAATCACTTCATTTTGATAAAAGATTAAAACAGTGTAACCATATCAAGAACATCCTGAAACAGAAAATCTAGTAGCATGTGTTTACTGTAATATCCCATTAAAAGAAGTAGTTTCTATTTTAACTAAGGCTGTCATGCCTGAAATGATAGAGATTGGGATAACTCACTTCCTGTGACTGTAATTGCTGTACTAAAAATTGAAAGTGAAATTCATGCAGTAGGCAAGTAGCTATGATGACATTCATTACAGCTATGAAAGAAAGTTCATTGGGAATTTATGTAGGTGATACATGAGTGATGTTATTGAAACGGTAAGATAAGAACTTGGTTTTGAATGAACTCTTAATTTGGAAATGACATGTAGGAACACTGGACTTGCTCTCTTAGCCCTATCTACAGTGTGTATTTCACTAGAAGAAGCTGGATTGGAAACATAAGGAAATCTTTGCTCTTAAAAAGTAATAATTGAAGAGGTATCACTGTGGTCCTTTCCAACCTGACCCATTCTGTGATTCTGTGATCAAGATAGCTTCAAGGAGGAAGATGAACAGCATGTGCTATTTGCTGGTTTGTTCCTGAAGTGTGGCTGTCCAGGGCTGTGGTTCCACTTGGAGATCTACTGGTATCTTTTCCTGGGTGCGTAATCAGTGAACTCAAAATCAACTTTGAAAGTGATGAGTTTTTTTATTAAAAAAAAAAAAAGAGGGAATGGGTGCAATAAAATCTTAAGATGATTTATTGCCATATGAAAAAGAAGTTGCAAAGTAGAACTGAGTTGACACAGGTTCTTATGGGACAGTAAAATTGTCGTGTTTCTCTGACACCGAAAGAACCTGTTGAGTATTAACTTTGGGAACAAGTTACTAAGCTTCTAAATTTAACAAGGCAGCACTATATATAAAATATTTTAAAAAATTTACAAGTATTTGTTACTTTATTACTATTTGTTACTATTAGTTACATTTGTTCCTTAAATAAATTTTTAGTTTAGTTTAGTTAGGAACGAAGTAGCTAATTGTGCTTTCATAAGAGATTATCAAATCTCTTCTGGACTCCTTTGTCCAAAACTTGTCTTTTTTTTTTTTTATTTTTCCTCCCCCCCCAATACATTAGGGATGGATTTCATAATAGGGAAAAAAGAGGGTTGACTTTTTTAAAATGTATTTAATTTTTTTTTCAACTAAATATTAAAGTATGTCTGCAGGTTTCCATTCCTCTAATTAGAACCTGTGTTGAATCAACTGTTGTTATCCCATAGCTACCTAAAAGGAGAAGGGGAGAAGTCAATAGGAGTTAGTTACATGTTAAAAGTGTGAAACCAAAAAAGTTTATTTGCTGCCAGAGAAAGATGTTGCTGTTCTGCTAAAAGCCAGTGATTCCTTTCAGTGTTTCCTGATACCTCCTTCATTCTTGCCTTTTGCTGGAGATGTTAGTTAATGGCTGAATGTGGATGTTAGGAGTGTTCCTTACATCTAGAAAGGGTTATTATGTGAAGCCCCATAATCCAAGGGAAAATGGGCAGCAGGTTGCTACACCTCTTAGACCTGCACAAATCTATGGGGTCAGATGGGATCCACATAAGGGTACTGAGGGAGCTGGTGGAAGTGCTCACTGAGCCGCTTTGCATCATTTACCAGCTGTCCTGGCTGACTGGGGAGGTCCCAGTTGACTGCACCCATCTGCAAGGAGGATTTGGGAAGCTACAGGACCATCAGCCCAACCTCAGTGCTGGGGAAGGTCATGGAGCAGATCATTCTGAGTGCCATCATGCCATCATGTAGCACGTGTGGGGCAGCCAAGAGATCTGGCCCAGCCAGCACAGGTTTATGAAAGGCAGGTCCTGCTTGATTTACCTGATCTCCTTCTACGAGCAGGTGACCCACTCAGTGGATGAGGAAGAGGCTGTGGGTGTTGTTTACCTGGATTTAGTAAAGTCCCTGATATGATTTCCCACAACATTCTCTTGGAGAATTGCTGCTCATGGCTTGAACACAGATGCACTCTTCACTGAGTAAAATCTGTCTGGATGGCTGGGCCCAGAGGGTGGTGATGAATGGAGTTACATCCAATTAGCAGCCAATCACTAGTGGTGCTCCCCAGGGCTCACTATAAGGGGAAGTCCTTTTTAATATCCTTATGGATGATCTGGATGAGGGCATTGAGTGTATCCTCAGTCAGTTTGCAGATAACACTAAACTGAGCAGGAGTGTTGTCCTGCTGGAGGTTACGAAGGCTCTATGTATGTGTTAGGGTACAGTATAGAATCAGCTTCAGGAATTGCATTTCACTGGTTAGTTTTTTTGAACTTTGAAAACTAAACCCTGTCACCTATTGTTTGATGTGTTGACCCTTGCTTCTTGTTTCAAGTGTTGAACTTCTGCTTGATGACTATGAACAGCGTGCAAAAATTTACTTTAAAGCAAAACCTCCCTCTTAAAATCCAAGCACCACCAACTCTACTTTACAATTTATTAATTTTTGTGTATAGTTTTGAGAGTTACCTTCCTACCTGGGTATTTCTTGAGTATTTTTAAAGTGATAGGAGGTATGTGTTTGTATGTAAGTGCATATTAGATATGGGAAGTCAGAGCAGTGAGCAGAGGCTCTTTCTCTTAAAATATGATAGTCTCTTAGAACATTTCTTCTGAAGAGAAATGGAGAATGAGAAAATGCAATTATTAAATGGGGTGGGCTAATGGAATATATTCCAGTCTTTTTAATTGCAGAAAGAGTGCCAGGTTATCCTTGCTCACTTAACATCTGAATACTGGATTAGTGTGATAGCTTTTGGAAAAACAGTGCAATTGGTAAGGAATTCCAGGTATTTAACCAGTTAGTATTTAAAAAATAATTTGTCTAAATTTAAAGTTGATGGTAATTGAATTTAGGATTTCTTCCATTTAGTTTTGTAAAACAAACAGCAATATACAAATCCAAGTGACTAGTCACAAAAACATGAATGGTTTTAAACTAGTTTTCTTAGCTACTGGTGAATTTTTAACTCTTTTTGAAGAATGAATGAGCTTTTATTGGTAGGGACCTCATTCTTACATGTACTGATGCACATCAAGAAGCAAGGTGTTTTAGGTTTTGTCATGTTTCCTCTTTCCCAGCCAGAAGCAGGTAAGTTATGAAGTTTCTGTTGCCTGTCTTACCAAATATGGGTAAGTTTCAGATAGTTCTGAAGTTCACACAGTTAGGTGGCAGTTACTGCTGGATAAATTCAGAAGACACAACTATTCTGGACAGAGATAACAGATTACTGTGCGTCTCCTTAGGGAATGCTTTGCTTCTGGGTGGAGCATTTCTCTATTCAGTCCGGGCCATCAGAGAAATGCCAGCCTTGTTGTTGTTCGGATCCCAGCTAGAAAAGAAGACAGCTCGCTGAGAGAAGATTTTCTTCTGGGTTAAATAAATAAACCAACCCTAACTATTGAAACGTATTTCAGCAACATGTTTCATTTCGTACCTTGGGGCTACTTTTAAACTGATGATGGAAACACCATGAATGTAGCACCTTTCCCTCTCTCTTCTTCCTTCCAGCCAGCTTGTCCTTCCAGTGTGCTCAGTATTCACAGTCTGTAATTTTTCAATTCTGTGTTGAAAGTTATTCTGTGTGGGGGGCAATTCTGATGAGACAAAAGTCCACTATTGGCAAGGAGGGTAGGATTGAAGCAGACTCACGGAATGGTGTATCAGCATGGTCAGAACATACATGTGTATGTAAGTGTATCTTGAGCTGACTTTGCCCCTACTTTTTTGGAGCTCAGGTATATGGATTTTCCCTGAGAGTTACGTCTGAAGAGATGTGAAAGACGTAGAGAGTGCAAAAAGTATGGAAGCATCAGAAAGTTCAAAAGTTCATATGTATTCCTGGGCATGCCAAATTTGATCTTGTGATCCTGATCACGTTATTTCACCGTGGAGATGCCTTAGATGAATCAGAATGAATTGCCTTAGTAAAGAAATGTCTGTATGTGTACCAATTGTATTGTATGCTAGTGCTTATTTCTTACAGGAATGAATTCTTACCTACCTCTTAAAATATGTTTGGTAATAGAAAAGAATCTTCGGAATGTAGTAAATAAGCAATAATGAGATACAGCTCAGTACTGGCTGTCTTTTCAAAAGTTAGTCTTTTTAACACACGTTACATGCTACTGTTCTTTTGAAATGGTTCCCATCTCCCTCCCTCCTGCTTTCCCATTTGGCTGAGTGGGCATCTGTGTGAGGAAATGTCCTCAGTCTCTTCCATGATGAGGATAGCAGCGTCTGTCTCTTGGAGTTTGGTCAGCAACCTCAAAGCATACTAGAATCATTTTGGATGATCACAGAAAAAATTTAATTTATACATGAGAAACACTTACCTTGCTGTTGTAGAGCTGTTGTTGTAGAGTTACAGGTCAAAAGGGAGAGCTACCAAGTTGTTTTCTTATTTCCCAAGAAAAACTTAGAGCCATGGTTTCTTTCTAGTAGTGCATACAACATGCCTGCATTATAATACATGCAGAATCCAAGTATATAATAACAGCTGGTCTCTACTGCAATGATATTGTGTCAATTTAATTTTTTTTAATTCAATCAAGAGCCACATTTTATATTTTTCCCTTATAATAATTTGAATCATCCAAGAAATAATGGTAGAACTCTGAGAAGTACATTTAGATTCTTCTGGTTTAGTTTTGCAATTAATTCTAATTCCTATAAAATTTTTTCATCTTTAACACTCTTTTGGAAGAATTAGTGCTTTGAACCTTTCTATTTCTTCCAGTTATTGAAAAATGCTACTTATAATAAAATATGTAGGAATTTGATTTGTTTGAGGGCTCAAGCTTGTCAGTGAGCTCAAAAGTTCCTGGAAGTAGTTATTGCTCAATATTTGCATAGTCTGGCAAAAATCAGAAGAAAGAGGACCTTGAGAAGTATGTGAAGAAATAAGATAATAGGTTAGGAATAATTTAGGATAACTTAGGTTAAAGAAAGGGAAAGTTGGAAAAGGGAGTCTTTTTTCCCCAAAATTACTTATTTGAATTAAATTCAGTTCAATTCCGAACTGGATATAAGACATGTTTCTTTAAGAATCAGGATAATCTTATAAAATGACCTGTTCTTCTATGTCATCCTTAGCATCCTCTTTCTTGGCTGTTTTTTAGTATGAAAGTTGTATATTGTTTTGCTTTATTGTGCTATTTTCTTTGTCAGTGAAAGAATGTTTATTTTATTAGGAAAATAAACAGATTTTGAAGTTCCTTGTAGCTCTGGTACATGAGGCTTGCGTAGACAAGGGAGAATTAATTTAGTTGTAGCTTCCTGTCGAAATATTTGCACCACATCAGTAAAAAAAACCTATCAGGGTGGTAGGAGAGGGGTAAACTGGGTGGTTGAGTGGGGAAAATGTATGTTGACAGATTACCTGAATAATACTGTCATAGGTGTGCAAATTCACAGATATAAATACTGTGAAAAAACCTCACACAAGCAGCATCAATTAAAATCAGCTGCCAGAAGAAGATTCTATATAGAAAAAGTAAAGCTTAGAAAGTTGTTGGAAGATGGGTTGGTTAATGGCAGGTTATTTGCTATATTAGTGAAATGCAATTTTCAGATTTTTGGAAGTATCTAGTTCTTACAGAGAACATGCATTGTGTTATTGGTAACAATGCCATCCTTACTGAAGTGTTTTGAGCATTTCTGTTTTACCAATGTGGTCATTTACTCCAACTTGGAATTCATTTGAGCTCTTCCCCTGCCTCACTCAAAATTGCTCTAAACCTTTCCTAAATATATTGAGTTTCCTTTCTGTTTTTAATGCTGTATTTCTATCCCTTAATGATCTACACAAGAATACTTTGTTTTTTAAGCGTAGACAGAAATAGCAAAGTTCAAGGTAAAGTTTAATAAAGTTCCCTTGCCTTTTGTTAATCTTGTGTTTATCTAATTTATGACTGGATGTGTTGTCAAGCTGAACACCTCATAATGGCCACACCATTAGTTCAGGTTATTGTTCTGTGTCCTCTTACAGCACGGAAGCATTTAGTAACTTGAAAATGATCAGTGTCCAAAACAGCAGTGTCATTAACCTGAGCAGAGCACCAGGAATAGCACTTGTTGTTATTAAAAGGCTATGAAAAATTACTGTGAACATGAAGCTTGATTAAAACTAAAACACTGTTTGTGCCTAGATCTTACAAATGAGGGAACACAGATTAAGGCTGTGTCAGAGGGCTTTGGGGCAGAAGAGAAAAGGAACTGAGGTAAGCTTAAAAGAGTGAGTGAAGTGGAGGAGTGCTGAATTCCAGATGCCGGATGGGAGGGTCCAGAAAAGTCTTCTTTTATAGTTTATATACAAAATAGTATATATACATGCTATATGTATATATATATGCACACTATATAGAGAGATTCTATATATGAGTAGTATATACACGTTATAATACTGGATTTTTCTTTGCTATCAAATTTGTTTCTGGATGGGAGAAAAAATGTCAATTTTAGGGCTACTTGCAAGTGTTTTAGAGAAATATTTTTGGAAAAGTGCTGAAATTATTGAATACTTAGTACTACTTTTGCTGAGTAGTCAAACCAGGTAAAGTCTTCTGTTAATAAGACGGCTTGAAGTTTGGGGTCTGTGTTGGTGGCAAACAATGTAGTGACTAAGCGATGACAGTTGTGCTGGCAAAAACATCTCATTTAAAGAAAATACTAATAAATTTGAAGGAAGTAAAAAAAAAAAGTCTCTACATCTGAAGTTGTTGATGATTAAGGATTTTGTAATGCTTGGAGTAATTGCTTTAATTAGCTATTAAACAGGTTTCAGGGTCAATGTGAGAATAAGTTTCTCGCTTTCATTTGATTTAGTAGGAGTCCTTACTGATTCTTTTTTATTATCTTTACTCTCTTCTTTAGAATTATTTACTTAGCACATGGAAGGTAACAGATACTTACTATTATAAAATCAATTTCATGCCTGACTGAACTATCTCTTCCACCTCTGTCATTACTCTTGGTGCTTGGGGTGTTATCTTAGGCTTATTTGTGTTTATACAACTAGATTGCAATGGGCCTTTACAATAATTATTTGGGGATTTTGGACCCTGCAGCAACAAACAAAAAAACGTTCAAAATAGCAGATGTGCAAGTATACTTTCACATGATTGTCATATTCATTCCTTATAGAAAAATGACTACTTAGTTTTGGATACTGTATAAAGCACATAGATACTAAATCATTTCAAGTGTGTTTTCCCCTTCAAATAGAGGAAAAACATCTCAATATAGAAAGGAAGAATGTTTTTATAGAAATTTTATTTAGTCAGGTGGGTGTTGTAAGTGAACACCTGCAAAGCAAGGTTTGACAACTAAAGTACTGACATTTAATGTTTACTATATTCCATACATTTCTATTCTATATCTTCTGAGTTCATATTTTTTCATTTTGAGCTGATGAATCTAGTAATTGAACTGAATTACAGAGTAACTTCTGAATTCCAAATGACTTCTCAAAGACTATGTACAAGTGTAGCTGTCAGAATGAAACAACATTGTTTTTTTGGGGATGTCCAGCATCTGTAAGTCAGTTAAAATCCTGTGATATGCAAAGGGGGGGGGGAAGAGAAAGAACAGAAAGAACACATACCTGATTCCCATGATGATGACCTGTGTCTGTATGTGATTTTGGTGCTGGGTAAGCTGAAGTAGTTTTTTTTCAAGTAACTCAAACACTATTCAGGTTAATATCCTAAATGACATGGGTTTTAGCTGCACTCTTCAAATGTAGGTCACATTGTATAATATAATAGAAGACTAGGTTTTTCTTTCCATCAAGGTAATGTCTGTATCTTGGGATCTGGGAATTGTTTTCTTTGTTTTCTTGGTGGCCTGAGTGCCTCACAAATGAGCTACTTCTACTTGCATGTGTTTCATTAGATAGCTTTTTTGAGGGACGAAGAAAAAGAGTAGGTGGTGTGAGTAGAGTTGCACTGGACCATGTATCCTTGCTGGCCTTAATTTATAGATTATCTCTGATGAATAAGAAAGAAGATGCAAACTGGGTCATTGTGTCTTTTATTACTATGAAAAAAGAGGTTCCCTTGTTCTGTTATATTCTTCTTTCCAGTTCAAGTGTCCTTGCTAATTTTTTTTTTCTTCTGTGAAACACTTAGCATTGCCAGTATTTTCCTATGCTTTATAAAAAGCATTTGTACAACCTGAGCACCCGTGGGGGCACCTGCGTGCGTAGCAATGTAGGAGACACTGTCCTAGAAAATATTTAAATGGAGAGATCTTCCAGCTCTCAAGTCTGCTTGATACTCGCCCTGCACCCTGCAGTGGCAGATGAGCATTGGGCAAGGGCTATTCTGTGACAGTGTGGAGGGTGCCAACCCAGTATTCTTGAGATTTCTCACCTGTCTTTCCATTAAAAGGAGAGGGGAGCAGGGACAGGGTTACAATCTACACGTACAACGCAGTCCTGTTTGCAGTTAAGCTAACATCTCTTCTCTGAGATCTCTCATTTCTTATGACTTTCAGTGCTTTCACAGGAACTAAGATGCTGAGTCTATCCAAGTGGGATGTTTTATCATTTTTTGCGGCTGTGGGGTTTTATTGTGCTGTGCACATCAGCAAAGTTGTTAAAGTGGAGCTGAGAAAATGCTGCTTCTTGCAAGCTATTGAAATCAAGTTACTTTGGAGAAGCTAGTTGTGCCTAAAGGGCTCTGAATTTTGTTACTGTTTAATTCTTGAGCTTGGGATGTCATGTTTGCATTTGTTTCTGGAGCTCAGTTTTTGTGCAACAGGCTATACTTTTCTGGTCAGTTTAGATTTCATGGTTGAAAAGACTGAGTGAGACTATGTAGTCTGAAGCTTTTAAGGTGGAGTCCCAACCATGAAGGCAGGTTTAATTTGATCACTCCTTCTTGAACCGTGATGATTACTGCAGTGAAGGTTTGCCATGTCTTAGTTTGAGTGCTTAATACCAAGTCTTCATTTGATAGCTGGTTTTAGTGTTATGTAACAGATGGTTACACTTCAAAACTGTTGTATACTATTCTTTTTGCAATATTGGGACTGGAGAGTGCTTCTTGAATTAAAATTGTGATTTTGAAGACAAATGATACCTCCTCTTTTTCATGAGCTCTTCTCTAGGAAGTTGATATGTGTTCAATGCATTTTTTAAGGAGTCCATTCTGTTGTTGCAGATACACTTTTTAAGCAGTGTGTGGCAGAGGGAGAAATCCTCTGTTCTGATTAAAATTATTTTAATAGTGAGAAATAATTATGTTTCTGGGTTTTACTCAGTGATTCATTGGTTGACTTTTTTGGGACAATGACTTAAATTATAAGATGTAATTTTGCTCTAACTGAGTAATAGCATTCACCTCCTGTGTTTCCACACCAGCTGTTCAGGAGTAGGACTGAAATAGCAAGGCAGCTCTACTGTCAGCTCATCATTATCTGGGACAAAGTCTGGAACACAACAACAAAGACTAGAAAAATCCAAATAATTTGCTTATATAAGATGTCATAGAAAAGCTGCAAAGAGAAATTTCTGCTATCAGCTTGTACAGTTACGGATTTGTGGTTAAGTACCACTTAAGGTTGTTTCTGCAGAATAAGAAAGCTGTCCTGCATTGCTGAATAGGCAGCCCTCTTTTCCTTGTCCCACTGAGCATTTAGGTAAGAGATGGCTTGGTGCTGGAGACCAGTGGTATCCAAAGTGGGGTGTGTGCACAATCCATTGGGGTGCAGGAAAAAAAACAAACCTCAAACCACTTCTGGTTCCACTAGTAAAGAAAAGAAAACAACAGTTCATCTAATGCCCTGAGTCCTCCCGTGTGGACTCCTCCAGTCCTCTTTGGTGTTCTACCTGCTGGTGGGACTTGAGGACTAAATGTGAAGGTAAGTTGACTAGAAGGATAATAGCTACCTGTTCATTTTCTTAATTGACACATTAAATTTAGCGGAACTGTTCCCTTCCTATCATCCTTTACTCTGAGATTTAACCAGTTCATGTGTTGGCTGAAGTCAGGAGCAACATGTCTTTTGACCTTGTGTGCCAAGATGGCCTTTTCAAAATCCTCATTTAAAGGAATGCAATCATGAACACAGTTAAGAATATGTTTTAGATTTGATGAGGTTACCCATGCTTAGTCTTTTACATATTTTTCAGTGGAAAGCTTTTTATCATGTGTCAATTATTAATGAATTTTTTTTTGGTAATTACATACTACATATTACCTGTGACAGGCAAAAAATCCCCCCAAAGCCAACCAGCATTTGGAATGCACTCATCTGTTTTAATGCTTGATTTGAACTGTTGTCTGGTATGTCTTGTACCCTTTTGTATTTGGTAAGAGCTCTTTGCTTGTGAGCATCCTTTTGTGTTACTTCCTCTTTACTGTGGCTATTTATTCCTGCCTTTTTGTTACCCCTAAAAGTTAAGACATATATAACTTCTGTCATGCTGATTTTCTTTTGTGTAGTTCAATACTTTGTCTTCAGTAGGAACTAAGTACCTGACAGTGTTTCTGTGAAAGTTTTGAAAGACTGTTGCTTGTGTGTATTATTAGATAAAAGGAGAGGAGAACTGAGTTACCTTTTAAGATCGTGTATTCCAAAGAGAATCAGGTCACTAAAAACTAATGTCAGGCAAACCCGTTTTTTCTGATCACTTTTTTTTTTTTTCTAAAAAGAGTTTCTGCATAGATGTTCTTTGTAATATGATACCTCTTTTCCTTTCACTTTTCTTTTTTTGTTCCTCACTTCTCACACAGGTACTTTGCTGCCTTTGCTATTGTTAGGAACAAGCAAAAGCTGGTAGGTCTATGGGTAGAATTAAAGTTGATTTTGTTTTTAAACGAGGTGGTGATGTAAGCACAGGTCAGAGTAAAATTCATTTTATAACCTCAATAAAATTTTGACATACAAAAACTACTTCAAATTGAATACATAAAATGATGTTTTAAGAGTCTTGGGAGACTTGTCTGTTTCTTCAGATGGGTTAAATTGATCCAACTGGTGATGAAGATTACCTTGTCCAAAATCTTACTGATTTGTCATCCATTATCCTATTTTTAAGCCATCTAAGTAAATTCCAGGTGTAGATTTTTTACCATGTTGTTTACCACTCTTGTTTAAAGCAGGTTATAATGAAACGGTTACAGAATAAAAACAATTTGTGTGTAGTACACAAGGACTAAAGCTAAATACAGAAATAATTGTGAGAATTTTACCAAAATTACTAACTGTTGTGTGTGAGTAATGCTGTGACAAATACCTGGAATAGTATTATGGGCTCAGTTGAGTAGCTACTGCCTATATGCAGAAGTTTTATTGGCAGGCACCATATCACACTAGAGCATCTATTTGAGTATTCTTAACCAGCTTGAAGATCATATCCAGACAAGAGTAACACAGGTGGTGAAGGCTCCAGAGGGTAAGTCATATAAGGAGTGGCTGAGGGAAATGGGATTGTTTAGCCTGAAGAAAGGGAGGTTCAGGGGTGACATTAGTGCTCCCTACATTTACCTGAAGGGAGGTTGTCGCCAGGTGGGGGGCAGTCTCTTCTCCCAGATACCAGTGACAGGATGAGAGGAAATGGCCTCAAGCTGTGCTGGGGTGGGGGTGGGAGGGGTTTCAGGTTGGACAAGCAGGAACAATTTCTTCACTTAAGCATTGAAATGAGCTGCTCAGGAAATTGTTGGAGTTGCCATCCCTAGAAGTGTTCCAGAAATGACTGGACGTGGCACTTAATGCTATGGTTTAGTTGACTAGGTGGTGTTCAGTCAAAGGTTGGACTTGGTGATTTTGGAGGTCTTTTCCAACCTTAATGATTCTATGATTCTGTCTTTCTGTAATTATATGATCTGCTCTACTTGAGAAACAGTATTCCCTAAATCATGAAGCAATATAGGAATGTCCTCAAACTAATTTCTGTATACTGAAAACTTGTTCTTGAACCTGAAACTTCAAAGTTGAGAAGGACACAGTGAACTGCATCTGTCACCTGTGCTGCGCTGCATAAAGCTCAGTTGTGTATTTTTATCAAGACTTCCTTATTCTGATAAACAGACTGTCTTTCCCTTACAGTCGTTTCCATGGGTTTTTTTGTGAACAACTTGACATATATGAAGAACACCCATTATATTTAACACTGGGTTAATTTTTAAAGGTGGTGGTCAATTACTTTAATTTAATTTAATTTTTAATTTAATTTGTGAAGTACCTAGCATGAAACTGGTGAAGACAAGATTTTCTGAACTGTTACCTAAATCACAAGAACAGAACGCACTCATTACACTGGGCTGTTTTTCAAAGACCTGCTGTGTGTCATGATTCTTGCTTAGAAAATAGAGACAGCAGCCATTGCAGAGGGTAGGTTAAGTTTCTTCTCTCTCAAGTCAAATCAAAGGGCAAGGTGATGCCTCTGCTAATTGGGGAGTGGTGGATGCATTTGCATCTCTTTCCAATGCCTGCTGTGTCACTGGCAGTGGCCGAAAGAATGGTTGAGTGTGATGTACTTGGTTCTTCCTTGGGACTTCAGCACTTTGCAAAGTTTTTTTAGCCTACCTTCAGAATATGTGAAGGCTCTAAATCTGTTCAATCTGTATTGTGACAGAGTTTCTTGGACTGTCTTTCTAAGGAAAAAAATGTAGTATCCAGGACTGGACATATATGCTATTCTCTTGTGTCATCAAAACCCATTCTAAGGGGTTATGAGGCCTTGTCCGAGTAGTAGTCTTGAGGGCTAAAAAACGTGGTAAAAGATTTAGTAGCTAAAAATCAAGATGTTTGCCCATTGCAAGTTCATATGTAAATCATTAAGGCGATTGAAAGCTATCTTTTGGTTAGTCGTGTATATTTGTACATTTGCATGCGTAGTACACAGCTTCTCCCTGCTAATCAAATACTGGAATGTGTATAGTCTGTGAACAGTTAAGTGATTATGTAGATATGCTCATACACAACACTGTTAGGAATATGTTAGGAATGCATACAGAAGTCTCTGTTGCATAGCTTTGAGAAGACCAAATACTGCCGGAAGATGAAATTCTCTTATCTGTCCCAGGAATTAGTTAAATTCTAACTTCTAACTAAACATGTTAAAGGAAACACCATTTGTTGCTCTTGTTGCAATATTGAAGGTAATTACTTTCTAAATATTTTCCTGGAGATTTATTTCTGAAGATATTCTGTAAAAGTAACTGGAGTTTCTCAGCTCCTGTCATGGAACTCAGTAGTTAGCCTACAGATCTTGAGGTGGTTAACAGTCTACATTCTTCAACAGCTTCACAGTATGACTTAAAATTTTAGCATACTTTCAATACATGTTTCTTCATAGGATTGGCGGTTTTGTTCTGCCTTCTACTTCTTAGTGCCACACAGGGAGTCTGAGGTACTCATTAAATTCTGTTCCTCTTTTTGTTTTGTATTGGAGAGAAACTATTAACCTCTTAAAAAATATGGAAATAAGTGTCAGTTTCTGTTACAGATATTGTTCTGCTCTATAGGCAGATTTTGATTCATGTTCTTGAAAGGATTGTTTTGATTCAGCAGTTGTTCCTCATGAAAAGCTTTATTTAAAATAGCAATATCTGTATCTCCCCAAAAGATAATTCTGAATTCTCTTCAGGTTTTTCTCTCATCTTGTAAAACATGTATTATGCTAACTTTTCATAGTTCAAACTGTGGTTAACCTATTATGGCAGACTGCAAAGTAACTACTTTTTCTCTGTTTTAGTAACATTTCCCTTCCTGCCCCAAGGGAAACTTTGAATGTTCTGTTTCTTTCTATTTGAAGGAAAATAAAAGTAATATAAATTACTGTTTGGTTTTAGATTTTTTGCCCCCTTCAAGAAGCCTTAATAAGGATCGTGTTTTTATTGCTTCGCACAAAAATATATGAAAGTGTTGCCACTGTTGACAGGTTATCAGCATACAGTGATAAATGAAATTCAGATCTTGGGAAGGAGGGTATAGTAAGATTAAGTGCAAACAAAAAATGCGTTCACGGCATTGTAGATATATAATACTATCATATCTGGCTTCCCCCCGTTTCCCTCTTTGCCTCTAGCTACCTTTATTATATTGGACTTTTATTTGACTGCCTTACTTTGTTAATGTAGAGTGTATGAAGATTTTAAAGTATTGCATTCCATGGTATTATGTCCATGGTGCATATTTTACAGCAAAGGGTGCAAACTTGGGTTGATGCACATACATTACCACTTTGACTCTTTCCTACCTATCCCAGAAGTTAAGGCCAAGGAAATACAATTAATGTATTGCTTTGTGTATTAAGAGCTGAGATGAGTTCTTTTGATGTCTTCTGAAGTTCATCACACAGCTCAGTTATGTAATAGGAACTTAATCTAAAAACTTATGTGTAATATACAGATTTTGATGGAAATCTGGGGTGATATAAATAATCACCAAGTTTGAGATCCTATGAACTAGTCATGTGTGAAAGCCAAGTTTTCTTTTTGTCTTTGTTGGGCACAAAACTTTTTTTATCTTATTCTGAATATGGTGAGTATAGTTTTAAAGGTTAGAATAAAATTAGAGGGTCTTGCATTGTCAAAGTGTCTGAAGATGGTTGTTACACCAGTGCTTTTTACTTGAACTATGCCAGTAAAATATACAGATGGCTGGACTGACTTAATCTGAAGTGTCCTATTGGCAGTAAGATAGTGACTGTCATTGTCACTAGACAAAGACCCCAGAATACTCTTCTAGCCTGTTGTGTTTGTTGTGAGGTTTTTTGTTTTTATTTTTTTTATAGTGTGGAGAATCTTTAGTCCAAGAAAACACATCCAGTTGCTTTCTAAACATATGAGAGTTCTTTGGATGTTCTAGGTAGTTGAAGAACGAGTAGTGAGGAGCCCTCTGTGAACTTGAAACACGTATTAGCTGCATTTAATATTCCTTGGTTACTAAATTGGAAGGTGCCCTGAATAGTTGTTTTCTCTCCAGTTTCATGCTATTCATTGTCTTACAAATTACTGTCATATCTCAGTTACCCCATTGTCTGGGCTGAGGAGTCCAGGTGTCTTAATGGTTCTCCAGATGAATCTGTTCCCTATGTTCCAAGGTGCTTGCTGTCCTTCTCAGTAACTTCCCCATTTACACCCCTTTTTGTGGTAAGAGGATTAGAAATGCCCAGAGTATTTCAGATGTAATTGTTCCATGAATTTATACTAGGACATGAAGCTCTCCACTCTTGTTGCTGAATAGATTGTCTATGGATAGAAGGGTACAGTGGATCTGAGCAGATTCCCACAAATACTGCTAGGCAATGTGTTTCCACGTTGTGTGCCCATGTCTTTACTTGAGTCTTTGACCTGCAAAAAGTTATCTATACAAGCAACTATGTTACTCTTATTCTGTAGCAGCTTTGTGTCTCTAAGAGCTTTTAGTGAAGGATGCAGGAATTTTCTTTTATTGTTAATAGTGCCTGATGGGATTTGTTTTTCTTGCATGTGGAACCTTCTTTTCAGGTTTGTCCATTATAATACCACTTTACAAAAGTCTTTCACAGTATGTCCTGTTTGTCTGTGTAGTCAGTATCACTGTTTTTCAGAACAGTTCCTCCTACAGGTACTTTCATATCAGTGTGAAAAGGTAGAGGAATGGTCTTTGCTATCAAAAGTATGTTTTACACTAGTGTCATTACATTTGTGTAGCTTGTATCTCTAGAGATGATTTCAAAAATGATTCTGCTAATAGCATATAAACAATGAAGTGATGAGTCTTCAGTGAAATTCTGAGGGTCACTGAAGAAAAAGAATCACTAATACCATAATTGCTAAAGCTCAGTTGCCTTTGGATTTATGTCCTTCACTTTCCAAAGAAGTTTTCTTGATCTTCACTCTGAGTTTCTTTTCTACAATCCCTGTTTGATATAATGTGGTGTGGTTTCTTTAAAGCCATACACAGAAGACCCCATCACCCCACCCCAAACTTCTATAGGCAGACAGGAATTTAATATATTAATCCAAACCGTTTCCTGACACAGGGCTGTCTAGATCAGATTGTCCAGTAAAGTTTTGAGTATGCACAATGTGTATATATTCAAATATACATACAAACACAATATACTCTGAAATACACACACAAGCATGTTGACTTGTTTTATTTCAATTAATAGGTCAAAACATCTTTGCCTTCACCTGTAAGCATTAATGTAGGTGTCTCTTTTGTACTCAGCTTCTAGTTTTTGTAGCATTTGCAGGAACTTCATTATCTTTGAGTGTCCAAACTTTATCAAATTTAGTTGAAATTTGCCAGCAAGTTTAGGATTTAAATGTGACAAGTGAAAAGATGAGGGACTGCCTAAGCCTCATTTCCTTAGAGGCTTAGATCGTCCGGGTTAAAAATGTCTCTATTTTTAGGTTCTTTTAGCATTACCAGACTAATGTAGCATGAAGCTGCTCAACTGTGCTGGGAAATTAAGTGTTGGAGTCTGCTGTTTAATGTGTATTGTATGAGTGGTGCCGTTCTTTCCAGTGATGAAAGCAGTGTATGTAAAGTTAGTCCTGAAAATTGTTAAAATGCATCTTTCTTAAGTGATAATGATAATATTAACAAACAATATATTTTCTAAATCTTGATGCTGATGTAGGAATTTTTTCCCACTGTCAAAGAAGTCTCTATATTTAAATTAAATGTGTTGGGTTCCTTTATTGTGAACCTTATTTTTCTGCTTTAGCCTTGTAAGAGCTCACTGAAGTCAGTGAGAGCATTTCCTATCAGATTCAATTTCCTGAGAGCCCATCTGTTACATCTCCAAGGAGGACATAAGAGGTAGAAGTAACTTCCTCACAAGTACATCAACCTCAGCTCAATAGAACAGCAACTGCACAAGGGATTGTGTCTTAAACAGTAAATGCAGTTGTTAGGTACAGAGAAAAGATTAATGTTGTGACTACTAATCATCTTGTCCTCAGCTTCTCTTAATTCTTAATTAAAAAACCCCTTCCTGTAATTAAAGCAGCTTCAAAGAAAAATTTGTAAATCCAGTGATTTTTGTGAGGTGTCTGGGTATGTTTAAGCAAAAAGTGACAATCTTTAGAATAGTACAAGTAGCAGCTGTGGTAGATTGTCATGGAAGGAAAACTTTTCTAGAGGATTAGAAACACTTCTATATGTGCAGCAAATAATAGCATGGTATGCATGTAAAATGTCATTCTGATGACTGACAGCTTAGAATGTGAATTCTTTAATGCTTATAAAATATGGTTGTAAGCTTTGGATCCTGAGCACTGTTTGGGTGGGAGAGGATGTTTCCCTCATCTTAGCAGCGAAAGAGGAGGAGCAGCTCTGCAGTGGATAATGTCACTGGACATGTGTTCAGGCCAAAACTTCAGATAAAAGCCTACATTGCCTGCTGTGATGAGCTGTTAGTTTGCTTTCTGTGAGTGAACATCACATGACTTTCATAGCATTTATTTCTCAAATAACATGACTAGCTTTGAAAGATGACTGTTTATGTGAGGGGAAAAGCAAGTAGTAAAGGCAATTATTTGTGCATCTTCCAGAAGTGTACAGTACAAGGAAAACTTAATTTAAAATTCCTGATTTCAGAAGTAAAAGTGTGCTTAATATTGGACTCAAAGCCAGAATATGAAATGCTGCATTACCATGTTATGGAGAGGTAGAGGTCTGTTACAGTACTGCACCTTTTATTTCTCCTCTCTCCCATTTTTGTCTTTTCTTCCCCTTCCTCATACCCTGCTACCCATGGCAGATGAGTTTAAGTGAGATGAGCTATTAAATTAGTTATTTGAAATGTATGTAATGACAGGAATGCAGAATAGATGGAATTAGGTGCTAAACATGTTTCTGCTTTGCAACAGTACTTTAAACTAGTGATAGCCAATTAGAAATGCCATTCACAATTAGTGTGAAAAACGGATGAAATGTGTGGCAATTGCATGGTGTTTACGTATGCCTTGAATTAAGTTAAAATAGGTATTTCAGGTACCAGAGTCTAAGTATTGCTCAGTGGAATAGGTAAGTGTGTGTTAGGCTTTCACAGCCAGAAGTCTCCTAGCAGTGAAGGCTTCTTGGAATCTACCTGTAGCATCTCTACCTTATTCTTCATTGTGGAGGTGGTTTGGATATATCCATCCTGGAAGAAACACTACTCTTACTGAGTGAAAAATGAGCATTTAGTAGAACGAATTCACACTTGGATATCATGAGTTTTATCCACAAGGACATTTCATCCTAGTTTTCAGACATGGTGAGGCAGAGGTCAAAGGCTTGCTCTCTGTCTGTCAGATGACTTGTCAAATGAATCTTCCTTTCCCTAAAATAATTTCTGAAGCTATTGGCCAATTGTCAGATTAGAAAGAAAAATAAGGTTCTCAAAGGTGCAAGATTTCCTGTTCTGTGACTGCTGAAACTAGGAAACGAAACAGTTCTTTCTTCCTGTTGAGAGGGGAGGCTCTCCCTATCTCTAACCTCTCCCCTCTTCTATCTTGTCTGGTGTAGTGTCAGCCAGCTGACTGGTCATCATACCTGTGCTATATCCCTTACAGCATGTGAGGCTATACTGTCCAGTGGGAATGTCACAGGCTGCATGACAAGTGTGCTCACATTCTAAATGGAGGGCTTATAATGTGAACTGGGTAGAAAAAGTCATGTTTTCTGATACAACACACTTTTTCCTGTAACAAGCAACAGTGTAGTTATGTTAGGTAAGATTTTTTTTAAGAGGACTGATGTTGTACTTAAAGCACAGGACACTGAAAAGATGTCTTTTGGTTATTTACATATGTATATATATAAAATAATGTGTCATTAAGAATACAAATTGTATTGGCTGTTGGTATTGGCTTTATAAACAATAAAGCCTGTTAGGGGTGAGGTAAATGCTTTCTGTGGAAAATTATTCACAGGAAAAATACTATCCTAAAGGTAATTGATTAGCTCTTCAAGACTGTACATCCTTTAATATGTTGCATTTTGACTGTTCAACACTGAAGATGGATTCTGTTACTAGGTCTCTGAATGCCTTATTTTTTTATTTTTGAACTGAAATGATATCCCATGACATGTTTCTATAGGCAGCAAACCCTACAAAAGCGACACCCTGTGTCAGGTTTTGTAGGTTTGTTTTGGATTTCATTTTCTTGCTTGTTAGGCTGTCAGGATTTTCGGAGGTTCTGGAGTCTGCTTTTTCTGAGGCAATATTGTTCTGTTCCAGATTTTATTAATAAAATAGGTTCACAGTTACACGTATAAAAGAATAAATAATTGTATTTAACCACATCAGAAAGCACTGATGTGATTATAAATAGATGTAAAATTAAGAGGGTAAAATAAGCATTGGGATATTGAATAAGGGCATTGACTCTCATCCTTTTAGATCCCTTACTAGGGTGATTTCTTTGCCCCTCTTTGCTTAGGGGACAGTAATAGCAATGGGCTTCACAGATGTTGTCAACAGTTATTAAAATAATTGAAGTTGCATCAGCTTATTCCAGTAGTGAATATAGTTCTGCTTTATCTTTGTGAAGGATTATTGTCCATTATGCTGAAAAAGAATTGTTTGAGATCCTAGAATTATCTGCTACCCCCTTTTAAACTGCATGATACCATCTGTGAGGATATTCTATTTGTTCTTACAAGCATGATATTACTATTACTCTGTGGTTTGTTTGTTTTTTGTTTTTTTTTTTTTTCAAACCAATTGGATTATCTATGGGGTTTGAAATATTTTTGTAATATTTTTTCTTGTAAGGAAAGTATGTAATGTTCAGATATATTCAATGGGTATCTTTAACTCATTTAACAAAGTTTGACTTAAACTTTAATAAAAATTTGTCTTCAGATTAAGTATTATATGTCATATATAATATGCTTTAATTTCCACTTAGCAATTACAGCTCTGCCTGGAAAAGGAATGTTGATTTGATTAATCACACTTAAAGACTGTTATAGTAAATGAAAAATGAAAATGGTTTGGCTTGATTTCTGACATAATTGCTTCATTTGGATTGGTGTCACCTTCCATGAGTTGTTGAGAAAGAGGGACTGATTTTAAGTAAAAGAATTGTGAAAGTGATTAACCAATGCTGAAGTTGATAAAATTTAAATAAAGCTTTGTATGAAGATCAGTGGAAAGGGGAGAAAAAACTCACTTTCTTTTACCACTACTGTAGTGCATACATTTTCAAATCTCATCCTCTGAATTACTACTGTTATCTTGAAATAGGTTTATCCCTTTTATTGTGCACCATGCACATGATAGAAATAAAATAAACAATGTTGGGAGAAAGAGGAAAAGGAAAATTAATTTTTCGCTTAAATAATTTCAGCATTTTAGAACAGCTGGTTTTTTGTTGGTCTGTAACAATTTCTTTCTTCTTAATTGTTACTGAATAAAATTAGATTTATACAAGTATGGCATTTGTGCGGCAGTGTCCCAGTCTGAAGTCTCTCTTCCCTTTAGAGCTCTCTGGCAATGTTTGTCTCCTCAGCTTCTGTGTTCTTTTCTTCCCTTGGTACTTGACAGTTCCTTGATGCTCACAGCTGTGTACTTAACCTCTTGCTCACTGAGTAAGAGTGCCCTTTTCTGGTACTTACTAAGTAACACTGATAATTGTGTTGAAATATTTTTTCTAATTTTATTTTGGCTTCAAAAGAAAGCAGCATTATATTTTGGAATTAATAAAGTAATTTCACTCTAAATGCTTTTATGTATCCTTGTTTAGAAAAAAAGAAGGAGCCTTCTAATGCTTATGTATCAGCTTGTTTTGTTTAAACCCCAATTCTTCTTCATTGCTGTATATATTCCTACGATTGAGGAGCGCTGGTCTTGCATGCATGCACTGCAGGCAGGCAGCTTCAGAATGAACCCTTTGATCAAGACCTACCAGTAAAAGCCAATTTAGCAGAGTCCTGGCTTCCCGGGCACCCAAAATCCAGGCTGCAAGTACTTTTGACTTAGGCTTCCTTAATAATAAAAACCTCAACTGTGTTAATTATGTTCTGACGCACTTCTAATTAGTTACACTGTTCTCTGCGTCTCACAACTGCCTTCACTTTTTAAAGTGAGAGGTGGTAACTTTTTGATTTGGGCCTTAATATGAATTTTCTGAACTGTAATTGCATTTTTGTAGGTCTCCTGTCTATTGTGAACATATGTTATCTTTTTTCTGTTTTCCAACTTTTCTTATTTCAACAATAATTTTTCATGTGTAGGCAGTGTCAGTGCCAGAGTCCCTCTCTTGCAGTAACTTTTGGAACAGCTGCGCAGTCGGCTGGTAGTTGCAGAGTTGGATGTGAAAACAACCTGGGAGCTGTTTTTAGGGCCGGTACCTTATGGCCTGAGAGTCAGCTGAACTGCTGTTGCTTGGGGGGGAGAAATTCCTATTGTTATTCTATTTCAGAGTTACTTTGTAGAGAAGAGATTGAGTCCTGGGTAGGTGCTCTTTTTCTTTCTTGTTCCTCTCATGAGATCACCCTCTGTTTCCAAATCTTCAAATTCTGCTGCCCAGCAAAGGAAACTTTACACTTTGTGGCCCCTGCTTGACCACCCAGAGCTTCTGTCTGTCTGTAAGCTGTCAACTTTGGATGAAAAAATAGAAAGTAAACTGACTCACGTTCTCTTACGGCTTGGGCATGGGTGTGTGTGGTGGTTTAAGCACTACAATATTAACTAGGGGGCACTTTTAATAGTGACAAGAAGAATGACAGAATATGACAACAGAGAAATATTTTATTTATCTGGACCTTAAACAAAGGAAAACACAGTTTAAGGGAACCTCAGACTCAACACACAAAAAAGTACTTAACAAAAACCACAAAAAGGAAAACAAAGAAAAAAAAAGGAATAAGGGAACTGCTTTCAAAGGCCAGCCAAGCTGGCCAAAGAGAAGCAGTGGATAGGGAGAGCTACTTACTTTTTCTTTTCCCTCTCTGGTGGTAGCCAACTCCCAGCCCTTGGAATTTCTGCAAAACACAACACAGTGAAAGGTTCTCCTCCCAACCCGGGATGTTATTTGGGGAAGCTTTTAACTTGTAGCTGTGCTCGCGTGGCTCCAATGCCGATGGAGGTGGGCTGAGTCAAGCCACGGGGCCTGGGAGTAGGAGAAGGGGAGCTGTGCGACTGCACTCCAGCTTTGCAGGAAGCCAAAGAGAGTGAACTTCCGTTTCTTCGGGCTTTTAAGCTCTCCAAGTCCCACGTGAATCTCGTGGTCTTCTTCCTGGTTTCGCCGCCTCGGATTGGCCAGCGGTCTGGGCTCCACTTCCTCCTTCGAGGTTCCCGGCTCCAACAAAATGGCGGTTCCCACCAAAATCTGCGAGCCAACAGCCTCCCGGCGCCATCTTTTGCCAGCCGCGGGATGGCTGCGCCTCCCAGAGCGCCCGCCGCCCACAGAACCCACAAAAGGGGCGTCTGGGGCTGCCCGGGGCCACAGGAGCTGCCCGGGCCGCGACCGCGCCCCTCCCGCCGTGCGGGGGCTGCCCCCGGGGCTGCCGGCACCGTGGGCTTCTCGTTAGCTTTCCCTCGCGGCAGCGCGGGGCCGACGCCGTCCTCAGGGCACTCCCGTGGTGGCGTGGGGCTGCCCCGCGTCGGGAGGGACCTGTTGTATTGACGCTGCTACCCACACGGCCAGGGCCGTGTGTCGAGCTTCCCCCTCCCCCCCGCCCGCAGACGCC
>VXBA01003208.1:0-60700 GCA_013399895.1 Serilophus lunatus
AGTGCCATATCCAATCTCTTTTTTTTTAAGACTTCCAGGGATCGTGAATCCACCACCTCCTTGGGCAGCCCATTCCAATGGCCAATTACTCTTTCTTTGAAGAATCTTTTCCTAATTCAATGTAAGGCCACACCAGTACAGAGCAGAGCAGGACAATCCCCTCCCATGAACACCTGGTGATGCTTTGAGTGATGTGTCCCAGGGTTGGCCCTCCTGGCTGCCAGGGCACTGCTGACTCAGATCAACTTGCTATTGACCAGAACCCGCAGGGTCCTTCCCTTGGGGCTTTTCCCTAACATCTCATTCCTCAGTATATATGTACATTCAAGTTTGCCCCATTCCAGGTGCAGACCATGACACATCCAATAGTTTATCATCATATTGTTGGTGATTGCCCAGTCCTCTAATTTGTCCAGATCTCACTGCAAAGCCTCTCTGCCTTCAAGGGAGTCAGAAGATCCTCTGTTTTGCGTCATGTGCAGACATGCTTAGTATCCCTTCCACTCTTGTGTCCAAGTAATTTATGAAGACGTTAAAGAGCACAGGGCCTAAGGTGGAGCCCTGCAGAATCCCACTAGTAACAAGTCACCAGTCTGATGTCACCCCATTCATTGTTACCCACTATGCTCGACCTGTGAGCCTATTGGTCACCCACCACGATGTGTTTATCCAGGATAAGAAGGATGTTCTTCTAGCCTGTATAAAGAAATTACCATTTCTAACACAACATCCCTCCCTGTCTGAAGAAGGCTGGATGAATACAGTGTTAATATTGGTAACATAAGTTTGATTATTCTGCAGTCAGTACACCCCAATCTAAACTCAGTCAGTGTCAGCGATAAGTGCAGTATTCTACATTCTTGAAACATTTTTCACTTTTAGTCCTATGCTTTGATAGTAGCTGCATTTCTCAGGCATTTTATCCATGTATACACATGCATACACATATGCAGTCTCACACGTTATCATATTTTGTCTTAAAACTAGATATTTTTTTAAAAATTAAAGCCTAGTGTCTGATTGTTTTTTTCTATTTTATTTTTTTTTTGTGAACAAACTTAAAAATTCTTTGTATAGGCAATGTTTGGGTGGAAAAGAATTACAATTGAAAGATGCGCTAGAGATGTATATTTTAAAAATTTATTAACTGAATATGACTTTTGAATTTGATATAGCTCCATTTTGGTTTAATACTTTCTCAAAAAGAACACAGGAGTTTTGAAATCTGTTGTCTGTTTTGAGTAATTTTTATATTGTCAGAAAGACAGTGGACACATTGCAGTCTTCTCTGTGTAAAGAATGTGCAGCTGCTCAAGTAATAGAGTACAAACTACATGCCCAACCCAGTTGCTTCATGGCGACATTTATGATGGTTAGAATTAAGGTATTTTCAGACACTTGAACCCTACAGATCACTGAGAGACTGAACTAAGTTAGGCTTTAAACTTGATCTTCTTGGCCCATTTTTACATAGATACAGAGTTAATCTATGGTGGTACAGCAGAAAGTTACCTGTTCTCCCTTCTCAATGTGGTTCCCAACAGCAATAGCTTTTTGTAGACAATACCTCGTCTTTGAGATGAGCACAGTGCAGATTTGTAACTTCTGGGGTTGTAGCAGTGGTGGTGGATGTACTCCTGACTTACAGTGACTATCAGCACCCTCTCCACCAGGGATGCTGCAATAGGAACAACTGCATAGGAATACGTTAACCACCCCATTGCTGTACTGATCCTCCAGCACACAGGAGCATCCCAACTAGAGAGACTTTCAACAAATCTATGATGGCAAAGGAGGTCTTTAATTTGACTGGAGGTAACATTGCAATAATCAAACACCCCAAGCAGCACAGGTGGCATCACAGTCATCTATTCCCTCCTGGAAGAACTAATTTCTATCAGTCTAAAGTTTTGGCAGACTTTGCCAAAATGGACCTCAGGTCAGGAATCTTTTTGCTCCCATTTGCATAACAAACACTAGATCCATGAAATGCAGTTGTCTCAATAATTTTGTTCTCTCACTCAAGCAATGCCTTTGTAGGACAAAATTTTTCTTAGGATTGAGATATATGTCACATTAAATATTTATTCACATCTATAATTAATGGATAAGAAAGATTTCTGTGTTAATAGTAACATTAGTAAAGATGTGATTATAGTGGCAGAAGTTTCATTTGACAAGTATGCTTTTTTTCTTATGTTAGCTGTTATCTCAACCACCATTTGCCTGAGGAAATGATATGTTAATCAATTGGGTCTGAGGCGCTATTTATGTAGTTTCAAAATTGATATGTGCAGTAGTTAATAGACAAAAATGTGTATTTTTTACCTGTACAAGCCCGTTATATGGATGAACTCATGTTTCGCATCCATAACAATGATTTTAAAAGTGAGATGGAGTGAAACAAAATAAGGCAAATAAAATAAAACAAATAAAACAAATAAAATAAATCAACATCGAATCAAATCAAAGAACCTAAAATAAAATAGAATTAAATAAATGGAACACTTTACTTTTGAATGGCACTAGATTACTCATTTTAAAAATTATTTCTAACTATTTCAGCACAAAATTAAGAAATTTTATCTATGCATATAATTCTGTTCATTATGCTAGCACTTTTTCCATTAGTAGGTTCTACTTAAAATCAAGAAATAATGTAGACTTTTGGAACAACAAGCTATTTGAAAAGAATGAAAATTTTGCAAATAAATAAGGAAAGCTAAATCAAAACTACAAAATCCCTGAATCTGAATTTTGTAGAAGCAGCAGTGTACTTGAAAATCTGAACTTGTTTTATCCAAATTATTTACCAATACACTGGTTTATTATACTTTGAACATGTATCATCTTTAGTGGCATGCTATTGTGTTTTCCAGACCCTCGTACCATGCTTTGTTCCTGGTAGTTCTTGATAGAGTAATTTGTGTCTGTAAAGTAGAAAAACTTTAGTGTTCACTTCCTGAGCTTTTATTTTCTGGCTGGAGATGCAGTGACTTTTTGTTAATCTGTTCTTGAGTTTTGACAAGTTAAAACAAGAGAGTTTTGTTAGTTTTGTATAAATAATAGAATAATAATAATAATAGAATAATAGAATTACAGAAATATGATTTTAAAAATACTCTAGACTAACTGTAATTTGAAGCAACCTACTTCTATTTTAATAACATTGCATTGAACCCTAATATAGCACCTTCTAATTTAGGACTGCTGGATTAGTATAACAACCATTAACTTACTAAAGTAACAATTTTTCAACTCTTTATATTTGTGCCATATCATCATATTTGACTCTTTGTCAAGCATTAATATTTTGTACTTGCACAAGACAAAAGAGGCTGGAACATAATATTTGTATATTAGAAAAATAACATTGACACCTTATTTCAGCAGAAAGACTGGGCTCAGAATACCTTGTATTATAGTTGTTGGGATTGTATTTATTTATTCTGGTGAGGATATACTCCAAACCAAGCACTTCTCACAGAGTCACAGCTGCAACTGGTAGAACACATTATTTTAGAGAATAGTTATATTCCATTATCTCTTAGTAATTTTAAAATGTATTTAATTAGTGACATTATATAAAAAACACACCTGTAAAGAACTTTTAAGCAGATGTTTAATTTTTAGCAGATCTGTCTCATTTATTTTTCCCAGGAATGAAAGCCCATGCTTAAAATTTCCATTGAATCTGACAATATTTAATATAGATTAAGGTCCAATTGTGATGCTTTTCCCTAGAGAATTTCTGTTTAGTTGATATTCAGTTTCTAGACATATCTATCAGATTGATTCTTTTGCATTTTGACTTGTTGCTTGTTTGTTTTGGATTTCTTTCACTAGTGTATGGGGAGTTTTTGAGATATGAAAACATGGAAAATGGGAATTTATCCTGATCCAGAGATCACATACAGCTATTTTCTTCAACAAGATAATCAAAAAAGAGAAAAGTAACATGAGAGCAGGAAAACCACACCACACTAAGTATAAGGTTATAACACAGACCCTTAGTTATTGACATGTAAAGCTAGCTCTTACAGCAGATGAACAAATCTGGTCCACTTTTTTCATCTATAGCTTTAATCAAATATTTCTCAGTGAGATATGGTGTATAGATCTGAGTTGACCTTCCTTTCAAGGCATTTCTACAATTAAAATACTAAATGATTTTCTCAAGAGTATCTATTAACAGTTCTTCCTCATCAGCTCAGCTTGTCCATTCCCAGAGTTTAGTTAGGATTGTGGGCTGAATTTTTAGAAATATTTTTCCTCTATTGCTGCCCATTCTGTGTACCTCTGTGCGTTTATTCAAGAGGTAGGGGATGAGATGAATGGGGCAGGAATGGAAGCTATCTTAGCTGGGTTTTTTCTTGTGGTTTGAATTGATAGATGCAACCTGCTTGGTTGGGGAGCTATGCACTGATTTGTAATCAAATATATTAACAAAGTGACAGGAAGTTCTTAGAACATTTTGTGCTTATTTACTTATTCAAACTGATGTAGTCCTATTATAAGATTTATTTTTTAAAATAAACCACTTGAGCAAATTCAAAAAAATGTTGCTTTCAGTCATAGAAGCATAGAATGTTTTGGCTGGAAAGGACCTTATGGATCATCTAGTTTGAACCCCATGCCATAGGCAGGAGCACCTTGCTCTATACCATTTTGCTCAGATCCCTATCCAGCTTGTCCTTGAACACTTTTAGGAGTAGGATATCCACGAGATTTCTCTGGGCAACTTGTTTCAGTGCTCCACCATCCTCAGAGTGAAGAATTTCTTTCTAAATATATTTTCTTTCATTTTAAACATCTCCCCTTGTCCTATCACTAGTTGTCTTTGCAGAAGACCCTCTCTAGCTTTTTTTGTAGGCCCCCATTGGGTAGTAGAAAGTGCTATAATGTCTCCCTGGAGCCTTCTCTTCTCCAGGCTGAACAGCCCCAATTCTCTCAGCCTGTCTCCATAGGACAGGCGCACCAGACCACCGGTCATCTTTGGGGCTCTCCTCTTGACTCACTCCAACAGGTTCATGTCCTCTTACTTTGAGAACACTGGAGCTGGTCACAGTACTACAGGTGTTTGGAACAAACATATCTTAGGAACAAGATATTTATTTTATACTCTCTAGTTCTATCAATCAGTGAAGAAATAAAAATGTGAAAGCAGGGTAATGGAAGCAAAATACATCTCAGAGAACAAAGTTAATAGAAATTATGAATGGAGTATCAAAGATTTTCTGCTGTTTTCCTTTATGGTGGGCTATAGATTCATAGAATACAAGTCTTAATAAAAAGTCATCAAAACTTTTTGCAGTATATTTAGTCTGTGAGGTGGTAGCAGCTGACAGGGAAAAAGAAACCAGCTCCAGGAGGCTATGACATAATTGATGGTATTCATTCAATCATTCATGAAATAATTTCATAGAATCATACATGATCAAATCACTGCAAAACATTTAGAAAGATGCTCCTTATCTGTGTAACTATCTTGAGTCATTATGTACAAGGGTAGCTTGATCTACCAACTTCTTACATGTTCTTTCAAGTCGTGAGTTTAGCTTTTATCACCTTTATAATTTAATTAATAGCAAATCCATATTTCTTACCCTCAAGAAATTGTGAGGCTGATTAAAAAATTCTGCCTCTCCCCTCGACAGTATTCAGAAAAACTGAGCTTTATTGCACCAGTTATTGCTGCTCAGGCTTTTCACGGTTTTGTACTGGATACTTTTGATTTGTGAACTCTGGGAGAATAAAACAAATCAAGGAAACCAGCTATTTTGTCTGAACTGGCAGTAATTTTAGGAAAATTTCTGTCTCCTATTTTTCATCAGTTTCAATTCTGTAATGATAAGTTAGCAAATGAGAAAAAGAATTCCTCCCTTCCCCCTTTTTTTTAAGGCTAGATAAAACTCCATTCCCCCCTCCACCTCCCCCTTTTATGACTTCATTTAAATTAACATTCAAGTCTTTGGACCTTTGCAAAGTTTATGTTCTATTACATGGCTCTTGGTAACAAATTCTGATCACACAAAAATAACACTTGAGCTGTAATCAGTGCTTAAAAATTACGAACAGTTTGTGTAAACCTCTCTTTTTTGGCACTGCTAGAAGTCAGCTGTGACTTCAGAGTATAAAATGCATTTGGTTGAATTCCCTTTTTGTGCTGTAAGGAGAGCTTGTTTTTGGCTCATTTAGATTCTGAAGACTTTGTCCAGTGTCCAGATGCACTTTTAAAATGTAGTTAAGAGAATAATTATTGAATATATAGAACTATTCCTATTTTTTTTTCAGTTTATGCTCAGTAGATTTCAAAATTGGCATAATTGCTGCAAACTCACTTGGCAAAGAGCCATTTTCTTCAATGGAAATAATGCCTACTACACTACTTCTCAGTCTTATCCATTATTAACAAAGTGCATTCAATAACTTGCAACTAATGGCTTTCAAAGCAGTCCCAAAATTGCTTAAGCTGTGTCTCACAGCATATGAAGCAAGTTAACAGATTTTGCAGCATGCAAAGGCAGAAGTACGACAATCAGGGCAGTAGCAGTAGTGGGTTTTGCTCTAGCTGTTCAAGAAAAAACATGGACAAATTAAGCCATAGCCAGAAAAAATAATTTGATCAAACTAGTCCTTCGAGTTACTGACTACCTTAAACTCTGCAGTGGCACTGAATTGAATATATGCTGAGTGGTAGACAAAATCCTTCAACAAAAAATTGCTTTGCAAAAGTACTTCTGGGGAACTATAAGATGGTGGAGGTCCATCTGTAAGATTTGAAAGCTTGCTTTAAAGACAAATGCACATATTTTCCTCAATGCAAAAATAATTCAGATTACTCCAGAACAGAAACACTTGATTGGAAACTGTCAAAAAATTATTGAAATCTTAAGTGCAGATTATTCAACTATTTCCAATTTTTGATAAAACTAAGGTGAATTCCAGTGTCACAATCAATTAAAAATTCAATAAAAGGCTCTTTGCCACATTTTTTTTTTGTTAAAAAGGTATCTTAAAGTCCCATGTTACTCATTAGGATTTTTGCCAAATTAGAGATATTTAACCTTTCTGATCTTTGTCCAGTGTGACTTCTTGACTAATTCTTATTTTTTGTGAAAGTGATATGAATAAAACATTTCTACGGAAACACCTTTTTCTAGAAAATAAAATGACTTATTGCGTTATTGAAAATAGAAGGAAGTTATTAATTCGGATCAAAGATCTTTTATCCCTCTGAAAATTGCCCGCCAGCACAGGAGAATCCATGAAAATTCAAAGCAGAATGCCAAATTCTTGTTTGCATGGCAAGTCTGTCTCAAATATATTTCCTTGGGTTTTAACAAAAAAATAAAATATTTTCTTCACAATTATGTACTGTCGTGTAAGATTGTAACTGAGCATTCCATATGAGATGTACTGGTAATGACAATCTATCTTTCACCTCCAAAGTAATGCAGGAGAGTTCATGCAGATCTCCAGAATGTCTATGCAAAACTCTTGTCAAAAGTAAAGCTGCATCTAGTCCATTGCTCTCTATAAAACTCTATAAAAGATTTATTGTAACAGTATAATTATGTCTTCTGGCAGATATCGTATTGTGGGTGCAGAAAACCAAAGTACATAAATAGTCAACTTTTTCTTTTTGTGTGGTTCCATTTTTTAAATGGGGTTTAGTTTTTATTCTCTTCTCTATCAATGAAGGATATGAATATGGAAATCTTGACATCAGAATTTCCTTGAAAAGCAGGAAATTTCTTCTTATGTACTCAAGAATATTCATCACAGATACAAAAATGAACACTGATAAGTTGCCACCTCCAACAATTCATACAGTCTCTTATTTTAAATAGCGCCCTGAAGGAATGTCTGAAAAATAACATCCCAATTGCTGCCATTCTCATCAGAAAATTGGTCTTCAGTACTTAGAATGAATAGAAATATTAGGTCTTTGCAAAGCATTATAATTTTCAGGCAATTGTATTAGTGCACTGCACTTCGATGCTGCTACTATTATAATTTTCCTGGCTGGTGACTACACTATTACTTCTATTGTGTCCTGCCCGAATGCGTAGTGAAGGGCAGCCAACAAGACCACTAAATGATAATTTTTGCAACTCCTCCTCCAGCACTAAGGTAGGAACTGTGTGTTCTAGATAATTATGTCTCAGGGATGCTTTTATTTTGCTTTCAGTATTATCTCCTTAGTCTCTGGTTAACCCTTCTACTTCCATTGCCATTACGAGCCTAATTAAATTCTGCATCTGCTCAAAGCAGTGTCCTGGACATCTCAGGCATTTTTTTTTTCCCTCCAGAGTGGGCTGATACAACTTTCCCACCTATGGGTGGTGGGAAATGTGCTACAGATTTCTGCTTCATACATCAAACATGATCATGCATCTGGTCCCAATGTACAGAGACATGTATAGACCCATTAAAGCTCTCTTTCTGAGTTTAGAGATCATTTAGCTAGGGTTTTTTTGCACTTATTCTTACAGCTTAGCCCATATCTCTTTTTCTCTGCCATCTACAAGCTAAGTACAGACTTCCAGCCTTGCACAGCACCCAGCAAGCAGGTTTTCCTGGAACTTGAGGCACAAAGTGGGGAAATTCTGCAGCGTCAAGTTGCAGCTGATGTCTCTGCAGGGAGAACTTCCTCTCATCTGCATCTGCTTGCATACATACAGCAGGCCAACAGTCTATACCCTCTTTTCATCAGCAGACAGCTTGCAGAGAAGCTTAGGAAGCCAGCCTTACAGAGAACATGCATCTGCCTTAAACTTCACCACTCCTCTCCCTCATACTTAAGGATCTGAATTATGCTGTGAAAAAGAAAAATGTTGTACTTTGCTGTACTTTGTTGGCCAGACCAGACCACCCAACATTGCTTCATCACTTCCTAGCAGATGAGATGAAGAAACAGGAACTATATACTTTCCGTATGTTCATTTCACAGCAAACTTCCTAAGTAACTAGTGTAATGCAGCACAGAGATGCCAATACCATAATTCAGGCAGAATACTAGTTGTTACAGGTGATTTTTTTTCTCTTTTAGTGTCTTAGTGATTTAAATCTTGGTTCTGAATTTTTTCAGGTGTGTCAGGCTTCAATTTTTGTGAGCATAAACTGAAGCCAATCCTGAAAGACCACTGAGAGACCTCAGATTTTTCAGTTTCTGAAATCTGTAATTCAAAATTTTCTTCAAAATATTTTTATCAAGAAATAAAATGGGTTGCTAATACTTGGGTTACACAAAAAGACATGCCTCTGTGGTTCAAGCGCTGAAGAGAGAAATAAGAGTTCAACCAAGGCTTTTAGACTTGTGGGGTTTTTTTGGTTTTTTATGTTGTTTTTTTTTTTTTTTGCTTTCAGTTGCTGTGATTGTAACAAAAATTCATGACTTCTAGAGGTGAAATTCAAGGTTTTGGGTTCTGTTTTAAAAATTCCAAGGGTTGCTCACACATCCGAGACCGTTAAAATAGATTTGAAGGATAACCACTGACTCCTGAGTAACCTGGCATATATAGCTGAAGGTGTTTCCATGTGGTAAATGATTGGGTTTATAGTTTTGCATAAATGATTTCTCCCTTTTCTTCTTCTAGCCTATTGACTTCAAGAATATTTCTTTTCTTCTTCTTTTTTTTTTTTTTTTTAATTTTTAGATGTAATAGGTTTTTTAGTGGATCATCATGCCAGTTTCCTTAGGAACAGTGAACCCATAGAGCTAAGAGACATGTGATTAAATTAGATGCTTAACTACACCTCAGTGTCAGGCTCTGAAAAAAAGAACAGTAAATTCTGTAAAATAGTCAATATAATATATACCACTCAATGAGCACATTAACTTCTTAATGCAATCCGCTGATTGCATTATAAATCACATATTTGTGTATCAGTGATGAGAAAGGCCTATCCAAAAGGTCATCTACTGCAGTGTAAAAATACTCTATAATTGGTTTCTGAGAAATTCACAGGCCAATTTGCATGGTGTTTCCAAACTTATTTACATTCTGTTAAAATTAGCCTAAACATTGTTTGTTTTCTTACTCTATTTTCATTCATTTTGTTTGTTTGTTTGAATAAAAGAATGCTTCTGTGGAATTTTGAGAAGTACTTTATTATTATTGCAGTCCTTTTGTACATGAGCAGAGTACACAAACTTTACATTGAATTATAGCAATTTAGTCTATTTCCCATTTTAAGGTGTTTGTTGTCATTTATAGTGCTTTTAGTGTTTACCTTGTATTTTGTCTGTAATGTGATATTTACAAAAATGCCACCAAAACTTTGCAATGTGTTTTTCAGTGTGGACTGCTTTCACTCTTAAATTCACAGAAGCTGTACTCCTTTCTTCCAGTTGAGTGTCTATTAGTCTGCAGGAAATGGAGAGAACAAATCCTTTAAAAATAAAGGAAGGGGAAAAAAACCCCCACATCATATTAGTATTAGCAATTACTAGCTTTTTGTCTAATCATATTCCAATATCAGATCAGCAGCTGGATTCCTTTCCTTTCTTTTTCCTCTCATTTTTCAGTCCCCCCTTGCTGAGCCTTTCCTTTCATATCAAAACTTGCAAACAGATGGGCAGGTCCCAAGAAAATTCCCCTAGGACCTCTCTAGGGCCCTGAAGTAGCTTCTTCCACCTGATTCTTCCCACAGACAACAGGGTGCAAAATCTCTATGTCTACAGAAACTGTCAGGTGCAGTTTACAGCTCTCACAGTCACATCTCCCATGTTTTTTTCAGGGCTTTGCCAACCAGCAGGTACTGCCCTTTTTATTCCTGCTCTTTAACTCCCAGGGACATTTACTTCATCATGTTAGGACATGGCCAGTAAACCTTTTAAGGGGCTCCCCAAAGTATTGCCTGTGCTTTTGTACTCCTAAGCCTGTGCAGAGAATTGTAAGCTTGTTATTAGTATAATAGTCCCAAGCACAACAAAGGCTCCCACCTGCTCCTCCATGGAAGGCCGCCTTGGCTCCGTAACAATTAGCATCAATTACGGCAGGACTGGTTGGGAACCATGCGCCCAGCCCTCTGTGGGCTGCAGGTGCAGGATTATCCCCCTGACCTTTCACTCCCAGAGCCCCCTCTGATGATAGGAGCAGGAGGCAGTCAGATCAGAACCACATGCCTTTCAATGTTCGTGGCGGGCATTAGCTATTCATGTTATTTCCACAGCTATAAAGCCTAGTTTCAGGAAACACCACAGAAATCAGGCTCTTCTATGCTTGGCTCTGGTTTGCCCTGCTAAGTAGTTGTACATCCACTCAAGCCTTGGTGGCTATGCTCCTGCTATGGGAAAAATAAATTCATGATAGCATATGTGAAGGAAAAACAGGATGTAATAATAGTTATTATAGTAGCAGTAGTAGTGGCAGCAGAAATAAAAAAGGGAGCCCACAGCTGGCTGGCTGAGTGGCAGACAATGGCATGCATGTAATACGCTTGGATAGGCTTCATTTCATTGCCTTGGCTTTTAGGTGCAAATGGGATGCCAGACCCCTCTTTAGTTTCAGTGTACACTATTACAGCCGCTTGCAAAGGTAAGCAGTACAAAGCCAGGCAATACTGCAGGTAGTATAGGTAGCACTCTGTCATGTCAGATCATTTTAAGAAGATGACAACCAATTCTTTTTCTAAAAAAACCGGTTAATTTACAAGGTAAAGGGCACAGTATCTTACAAGTAGCAAAACTTAACTTTTAACTTTATGTTTAAATGTTATTTTTAGTATCTCTTCAAAAAAGTAAGGGTAGGTTTTATCCAGGGACAATTAATGTTCTTTATGCATTGCAAGTCCTATATATAGTGAATATTTTACAAATTCAGTGCTTTTTATCCATGTTCAAAACTAAGTGCACAAATATATCACGTTCTTGTTCTCTTTAAAAATATTCTCTAAGTAGGGGGAAATGAGGAACAAATCAAATAAACCAATTGCAGTGACAAATAAAAAGGGAGGGGGGGAGGGGGAACTATCATAGAATCATAGAAAGGATATTTTAGATAGAAAGTATGTGCAAGGATCATTGACATCCAACTCCTGACTCTGTGGAAGATCACCCAAAGAATCACACCGTGAGCTTTAGAGAATAGCCTAAATTGAACTTCTTGAACTCTGTCAGGCTTGATGCTATGATCACTTCTCTGGGCAGCTTGTTCCAGCACCCAATACCCTCTGATTGAAGAACCCTTTCCAAATATCCAAACTAAACTTATCCTGACACAGATTCAGGCCATTCCCTCATGTCCTGTCACTGGTCACCACAGAGAAGAGATCAGTGCCTGCCCTTCCACTTCCCCTCAGGAGGAACTTGTGGACTGCAATGAGATCTCCCCTTAGTCTCCTCTTCTCTTGGCTGAAAAGCCCAAATGACCTCAGCTGCTCCACAAGGCCCTTCACTATCTTCATTGCCGTCTTTTGGATGCTCTCTAATAGCTTTAAATCTTTCTTATACTGAGGCGCAGAAAGCTGGACACAGAACTGGAGGTGAGGCCGCATGATTGCAGAGCAGGGCAGGACAGCCCCGTCCCTCAACTGGCTGTCAATGCTTTGCCTGATGTCCCCAGGACATGGCGGGCCCTCCTGGCTGCCAGGGTGAGCTGATGACTGATATTCAACTTTCCATTGACCCGGACCCCCAGGTCCTTTTCTATGAAGCTGCTGTCCAATATTTTGTTCCACAGCTTGTGCATACATACAGGGTTGCCCAGTCTCAGATGAAGAATCTGGCTCTTGCTATGTTGAACTTCATAGAGTTAGATGTTGCCCAGTCCTCTAATTTATCAAGGTCTCTCTGCCTTCAAGGGAGTCAAAATTTCTTAATATCCCTTCCAGTCCTGTGTCCTAGTAATTTATGAAAATGTTGAAGAGCACAGGACCTAAGACGGAGCTTTGTGGAACCCCACTAGTGACGGGTCGCCAATCTGATGTCACCTCATTCGCTGTTACCCTCTGTGCTCAACCTGTGAGCCAACTGCTCACACACTGCATGACGTGTTTATCCAGCTCTGTGCTGGACATTTTGTCCAGAAGGATCCTGTGAGATGACAGTGCTAAAAGCTTTACTGAAATCCAAAAATATTACTTCAACTGGTATTCCTTGATCAGCTAGGTGGGCTACTTTATCATAAAAGGAAATCACGTTTGATAGGCAGGACTTTCCTCTTATGAAGCCATGCTGGCTGTGACCAATGTCTGCATTTTTGTTCAGATGCTTTTCAATACCTCCCCAAAAAATCTCCTCCATAACTTTATCAGGCACTGAAATGAGACTGACAGGCCTGTAGTTTCTGAGGTCCTCTTTCTTGCCCTTCTTGAAAACTGGGACAATTTTTGCCAGCTTACCGTCAACTAGGACCTCTGCAGATTCCAAAGACCATTCAAAAATCATTGAGGGAGGCCTCACAATGACATCAGCCAGCTCTTTGAGCATTCTCAGATAAATCCCACCAGGCTGTATAGACTTATAGGGTACTAGATGAAGAAGCAGGTCCTGCAAAAATTCAGGGTCAATTGGAATTTTATGATTGAATTCTCTGTGTGTAATTCTCACAGCCATGGTCCTTCAGCTCAGGACACTTAGCCCATCTTCAGAGTTGAAGACAGAGGCAAAGAAACATCTCTGCCTTGTCTATGTCCATGTCTGAGACGACCATCCTTGTCCTGTAATAGGCCGATGTTATTTTGGCACCGTCTTTTGCTACTAATGTATTTAAAAATACTGCATTTGTTGTCAGCCGCAATACTGGCAGTTTGGGCTGCACAAATTTTCCCCCTACAGTCGAGAGTAGCATCTATATTCCTCCCATGTCACTTGACCTTGCTTCGACTGGTCATGCACTTTCTTATTTTGCCTCAGCTCCAAAGGAAGATCCCTTCTCAGCCAAGCCAGCCTAATGCCTCATATACTTGAGTTCCAACATTTTGGAATTACCTGCTCCTCTGCTTTTAAATGCTTTAAATGTCACCAACACTGCTGGACTCTAGGACCTTCAAAAGCATTTTCCCAGAGGGGAAAAAAAAAAAAAAAAAGGAAAAAAAAAAGGAAAAAAGGAAGTTAGTCTTTTAAGCCATTGCTTTTCCAGAAAAGCAACATAAAGCAGAGCTGGGAATGATCCCAGAGCAACACAGATCAGATGGACCTGGGATGGAAGCTGCTAAGGGAGAGAGGAAAGCTTTGAGTATCTTGTTAAGTAAGGAAAACTATCCCTCAAACCTGTCTATTTATGTCAAAAGTAATTAAATACTAGGAGAACAGTGTATGGTATCTGCCTGTTTCTGGCTGCTTTTTTTTGCTTTTTTTTTTTTTTTTTTTTTTTTTTTTTTTTTTTTTTTTTTTTTTTAATTCAACAAGCCTTTGACATTCTACCTTGGAAAAATAGGCTCCTTTATGAATAGCCTGAACTGAGGCATTGGATATCCTATTGCCCACAGTTTCTTTCTTTTCTGGTGTGGAAGTTTGACGGTATGACTTGAAACTAAATGGTGAATTTTACATCCATCTTCTGAAATATTTACATAATTTACCCTAACAGTGTTACTACATTAGGTTATATAGAGGATGGCAGCAGTAAGGGATCAGAATACTTCTTCTTAGAGAAGAATCTTAGAATGAATTAGAATTCTTCTTGAATTAAAATTCTTCTTAGAATGCTTCTTAGAGAAGCATTCTTTGATTTTCTTTTAGGCAAAAAGAAATCTTGACCCTCTTGCATATTTTTTGAGTTAGATATAACTGACAATATAACAGTGTAAAAATATCACTAGTATGGAACCAATTATATATTAGTTAAGTTAGATACATTTGATCATGCATCACAGTAATGACATGCCATTCTTAAGAAAAGAGTAACGAGGGCTTGGAATAGTATCATTGAGATTTTTCTTTAATATTAAATTAAAATTCACACTCATTGCTCACAGAAGTTGTAATTTCTTCAGCAGAGAGAAGACCTGGTAGATCTCACTAAAGAATAGCTAGTCAATCCATTATGTCAATAACCATAGCATTGTTATGGAGCAGGAGATGATGTGTGATCACAATAACATCAGAGATGCAAATGTGTTTAATGGCAGACAGTGTAAATACTTTAGATTAAAAAAAAGATCATAAACTTTGTGTCAGTTGGAGTATTGCATTTTGAAGTAGTGAAAACACATAAGGAAGCTTATAGTTTGAACTTTCATTGTTAAAAAACAGGGAAAAATTACCCTATGCTTTTCTCAAGAGAAAGTGCACATGAAGTGTTAAAAGAGAAAAGGTGGTGTTTGAAAACTATGAAGGACTTCTACTGAGTTTTTGATGGAGGAAAAAGGGCAGACCCTTTATTTTTTGGGGGAAAGGTGTGATTTTACTCTATCCTTTATAGGAAATTTCGGCAATAGATGTGAGTTTTCCACTGCTAGAGAATGTTTGCAGGCATGTGGAGATGTGGAAGTAATTTTCAGCTGACTTGTCAAACCAGTCTGTGAATAAGTAACATTAAAATAAAAGCGAGGGCTCTTTTTTGCAATAGATGTTATAGCCTCACTTGTACAGGCATGCTGGTAAATGGAAAATAACTGTATCCTGATGAAACAACTGCTGGGAAGCAGTAAAAGTGACTGAAAAGTATCCTCCATTGGAGGTATTGCTGCCCTCTAAGTAGCACTCTTGTGTGGATCTCCATCCTTCAAGCCAAAACACCAACCAACCAACCAACTAACCAAACAAATAAATAAGCCTACCTTTGAGGAAAGTGTAGCTGCAAATGCAATACAGTCAAAGGATAGTTGTTGAATTGCTGTTCTTAGTACAAAGAGGGAATTGAAAGGAAGGCGAAGGAAGGGGAAATCCTTCCATGTTTATAAGCACACATCAGAGAAACTCTTCTAGAAATCTGAACACTCAGATAGGAGGGAAGGAAACAAAGCCTTGGTAGGAAACTTAATTCAATAAATGCCATTGTGCATACCCATTCAGCAGGTTCAACTTACACATTTACGCAAGCTTGGGGTGGTTATGTGCCAATACCCAGTACACACGGATATGTGTCTCAGAGACTCAGAAGTATGCTAAAACATTAAAGATGTAACATCAATCTATAAGTGAAAATATGTTTTTGTGTTTTCTGTTTTGGCAAAGATAAATCATGGACCCGTCTTTTTATTAACTGAAGGTTTGTTTAATTAATTTTATTTATAACTTAACTTTTATTGATTTTAAGCATTGTGCAAATTGTTTTTTATAGGACATTAGTTAATTAAGAAAGTCAATATATAGTCTGGTGTAACAATGTGTGCCATGGCAGAATATATGACACAAACTCATAAATATTTAAATTAATGGTAAAACTAAATCGTCGACTTAACAGGTCAGTTTTGCCTCATGTATATGTATTTATTTACCTGAACATATCCATATGTGTGTGTGATATTTCTCCAGCATATATGTGAGCATATTTTCATTAGAGACATTTCTGCCACTGACCTTAATCAATTCAAAATGTCTTCTGCATTGCGCCTATACATTTAGATTGGAAAGGTAACAGTGACATTTTTTGTCATTATGGAATATATCGTATGAATATCAAGGTAAACAGTAAACTAGAAAAGGTCATTGGACTGTGAGAAAAGACTGAAAATTTATGCCATCTTTTTTCAGCTCTAATTAGTAATACCTATGAATACAGGAGCACCTGGATCCTATTATCATCTGCAAATATGACACTGGAGGACATAAGTTTTATTCTTGCTCATTAGAGCATTAGTTTTACTCCCACTTATATTCAACTTTATGCTATATAGAATCACAGCAAAATGACACCTGGAACATAATTTACTTCTTTTGCTTACAGATCATGATAGTTGAAATAAGATACTCTGGTTGCAGTTACTGAAATCTATTCTTCAGCTGAGAGGAAGGAAGGAACAAGTTATTCATCAGAAAAAAAGAAGAGCTGAATTTCATTGTTTTTCTTTGGTTCTGGTGTTATTAGACTTTTTCAGGGTTTTATCATTGTTGTTTTTCACTGAATATATCAGCTCCAGAAATGTTTTATAACTTACATAGTTCAAGAGCTTAATAAATACTACTCTTAAAAAAAAATTAGTGGTTTGTAACTATTTGCAGGATATGTTTATTGCATATCATGAAAAAGTCTAACTGTCCTTATTCAATACAACTTAAATGAATAGACACTCATAGGCATAGCTTATGAAAGTAGAAATGATTCTGTTGCTATCTCTTTTAGTTTCTATGAACATTTCTGAAATTTTATTACTCTGGGTGCTTAATCTAGCCATCGTGAGAATGTAATTGTCGTCAATGGTCACAAGCGAACAATACTGTCCTCTAGAAGGAGGAATTCCTTTCGTTACCAGGGTGGTGAAGCAGTGCTAGAGCTGCTTGAAACCTTGACCCTTGCTTAAAGAAGACTATAGCAACACTTTGGTCACAGCTAATCGTCAAGCCTTGTGCCAACTTCTCAAAGCAGAACTCCATCTAAAACGACTAAACTTGCCTGATGCTGTTAGAAATGCATGAATCATCATCCAGTGTTGTGAAAATGGGCTTGAGTTCTTTTCTGTGGCCATTACAGTCCTTTCCTATAAATGTGGTCTGAGTCATGGGCTTGAAAGCTGAATAGAGAAGAGTTTCTCCTGAAATGAGTTCTTACTGGATGTATTTCTACTCAATTCTCTCTGGATTTAAGTTCACATGTATCACCTAATGTCTATGAATTATCCAGTCATACCGAGTATGATCATTGGAATGAAATTCTTCATTGTAAGACACCTATATATGTGCATACACATATGCATACATGCATTTTTGCAGCATTTTTTTTCACTTGCATGTGTCTGGCTGTGTCTTATGTAACAGGGGGGTGGAGAAATGTTCCTTGTACATAGAGCAAAAGATGAAGGTAAAGTAGTCAAACTTCCTTTCTTCCTGCCAAAGCCTATTCCAAATTTTCTGACCACTTTTGTGGATATGCTATGGTCTTTAAGGGTAAACTTGTAATTAATTAAAGAGAATTTCTCTTTGAGAATAAATCTTTGCTTGATCTTGCTCTTATACCACTTTTTTTTCACTTGCTCTTTCACAGTGAGATATACTTTGAGCCAAATTATTTGTCCAAACTCCTTACAAAGAGAATGGAGGACTTCCGGAGGATAAATTATTGACTCTATCTGAGACTGTAATCATAGAGTTGGGATGAAGTAGTTTCCAGTGGCACTGATCTGTCCCCACTAACTCTACAAGAAATTTGCAAGACTACTAAATACTTAACAGTACAATACTCTCAGAAATCATGACCTTCAGCCATTCATTACATTTACAAAGGCTGGGGTTAGACCTTCTGTAATATTTTGTTGCTTTTGCCTTACTGGAATCAAAGACCATTAGGAGGTTATACACCCCTGAGGAGCAGTACCTGTGACTTTGGACTGCACTTGACACTCTTGAGAAATCAAAGGAAGATGGATATTTCATGTCCATTATAACCTTTGCTACTTAGAGACACAGTAGAGAGACTTACAGTGCTTAAATTTCCTATATGGATGGAACTCATCTCCTGTTAAACTATGCCTCCAAGCAGAAGTTTCTTGTTCACAAATTTCATCTCCAAACTGATTACGGCTTCAGATCTGTACAATTGCTGCTCCTTTGCTGGGGTTATTACAAGTCATCATAAGTTGTGGTCTGACCTTGTGGTGTACTTACTTCCTCTGACAGAAAGAAAGAAAGAAAAAGAAGGAACAAGACCTCCCAGGATAAGAAATGAAAATTGAGACAATAAGGAGTCACTTTTGAGCAAGGCAAATTCTTCCTAGTAGAAAAAACCCCACATTTTATCAATAACTACATCTAAATTGAATGTGTAGAATAATGTATTACTTCATTTTTCAATATTGTTAAAACAATGGACTTTAGATCTTTTCATTCATATGTTATAGTATCATTCCAGTATTTAGAATAAAACTTGTGAAATAGTAACGATGGCTAATTTTCATATAATTTACTGAATTTTGCTCCTTTAATGATTTTTTTTTCTTGAGATATTTTCCTTATGAACATACTTGAGATCATAATCAGGCCATATCCTTTCTGTTTATTCTGATACAGAGATTTGATCTATTCTTCCATTTTGAAGTAGACTTTCAGTATTGGAATTATTACATTTTCATTTCCAAACCCTCTCCAGCTTATGAATACTCTTTTAAAATTATTGTAGTGCACATTAGAAGTGCAGATAGCAATCTATGGATGGTCTTACAAGACTGCATGTAGCACATAACAAAGTTAAATTTCTTACAACGATTCCCCATATACTACATTTGAGAGACTTGATTCCTTATTGTTTTTCACACACTCACATCTTTGACTTGGGTGGAGATAGCTCACTGTTAACCAGTAGAGGCAGAATGGGTAGCCACATTGTCAGTAAAGGGCAATTGACTCACCCCTGACAGCATTGTTGGATAAATTTGACCTTAAATATCTATAGTGTTACTGGTGATCTGACTGCAGTCTGTGTGTGCAAATATCTGGTGACAAAAACAGGTTCATGTTTATCAGTCAGAGATGTTGTCTCTGTGGCACTACTGCTCGCTTTAGGGTTAGATGCATCTCACTGTACAAAGAATGTTGTTATACATTTTAAGACAACAATGTTTCAAGCCAACTTTTGTGTGTCTGGTTTAGATATCAAATTCTGACTGTATGCTGTACATGCTGTACATGCTGTATTGCAGATGAAATGTCTCACTATGACATATTGTGGCAATATAGTGCTCTAAGTTAAAGGTAATGACAATGTCCTTATGAAACCGTATGATTATATTGTACTTAATCCCTCTCTTTTCCCTGTAGCTTACTGGACAACTTTATTTCAAAGTCAGTTCAAATAGCTACATGAACACTAGCAATGCCTCTATGTGAACTACCATTTGGGTAAGTAATAAATAGTGAAGACAATTGGGAAGCAGAGCAGCCAGGAGAAGGCTGGACTGGTGTCCCTGACTGATGAGGTTAGATTGTTGTATATGTGCTGATGCCATGGCTGGGATGGCAAAAGGGAACATTTGTCAGCATAAACCAGAGCAACTTTCTAAAAAATCTTGGAAGCATTTAAGGCTCAGTAATTGGGCATATTCGAGCTTGGTTTTCTTCCAAATGGGTTCTTCTCCAAATCTTCCTAGTTTGGAAATATTAATGAATTGTCCTTATTGCTGAGCAATGCATTTTCCGCGGAGAGCTGTTCCAGTTGTTTTAGTGCAGCTGCTTCACATTCATCCACATAGGGTTTTTTCTGGGATTTTTTTCCCCCACTTTTCACAGTAGGTCTAGTAAACAAGCTTAGTATCTGTGAAAAAAGAGTGCTAACCTCATGCATTTTTTGAAAGCACTATTTAAATTGCAGACTTAATTAAATTTGGCCAGACAGCTCAATTGATTTTTTTTTTATCTGTTTGCACAACAAAAGCGTGGTGTTGTTTGCAGCTACATAAACTTTAAAACTAAACAGTGGGATGAAGACATGGTAATGTTTCTTCCCTTATCCCTGACCTTTGAGAATGGAACTGGAGAAAATAAATTTTGTTCTACTTTCAGGATTCCTGTGTCAGATGTTATGCCCGTGAAATGTCTGATACAAGACAGAAATATTTCTGTATATCTAAGGCTAATAAAGTATCACAACTTTTGTATGGTGGAAAGTGAATGGCAAGCTTAGCATGAAAGAAATACAGACCAAAAGAGAATAGCTGAGGAAATACCAAGGCACTTTAAACAAATCAATAAAAGAATGTAACTTTTTATGGAAAGTGTATTTTATCAAATTACTGTTGACGAATTAGTCACTATCTTTATTCAGTATCTACTGAGTGATCCTTTTCTCCTTTGATGTGCCCTCTTAGTCTCTTTTTTGCTACAGCATCAAATAGAGATTGCCCATAGGGGAGACAGAACTAACCTCCCACCTTCCCTAAGAGGTCAGCTTTCAAGTTCATTCACTTTAACCCTCAATTTTTTCATTTGCACCTGTGATTATTATAGTAACAGTGAATACAACAGGCAATTATTTTATCAAATGTTATCCAATGCCTGAAGTTTGTTGCTCAGGTTTTCAGTTAATAACAAAATAATGGCTAATTTTAGGGCTTAACTCAGAACCCCCATTTGACATGCTTTACAGGAACCCAATCTACAGAAAATATAGTCTTGCTAAAGGAGCCCCCTATTTCATAAAACAGAATTTACTAAATTATTATTATTATTATTGCAGTATTACTAAAATTGGAGCAACATTTAGCTGCATAAATGACATAATATAGTTTTGTTGTGATAACAGTACTTAGGAACCCCAGGCACATGAAAAAATAAATATGCGGTGCTTAGCTATTTGTCAAGGATCATAACAGTGAAGTACCTGACCCTGTCGTTGTGCCTTAAAGCCTGCAGTTTGCTCTAGAGAGCTGAATAAGATTGATACATTTGAAAGCTTATATGCTAAGGAGGTTAACAGGAAACCTGAGACAGGATTGCATCTGAAATACTTCCTCCTGTCAAGTATTGGGCAGATAAATCATTAGGTGAGTTATTCCACAAGAAGACCCTTGGCATACTCCTGTAGTGCCAGGCTGAGCAATGCTTATGTTCTCTGAAAATGTCTACTATGAAAAAATGTTTAGAGGTTGGGCGACAGCCTAATTACTGGGCCACTTGTAGTGAAAGTGGAGTATCTCTTTTCATTTCCTTCCTCACCCTAGAGCTTTTTCCACCACATAGAAGACTGACCTCGCAAGTTGGAATTGTCAGTTAGAGTATTTTGGGAAGGATAATCGCTATTGTTATAGATGCAGGGACATTTACTATGTTGGTGCCAGCACTCTTGGACTTAAACTCGTGTAATGGGAAAATCTGAGTGAGCTACATATTATAAGAAAATCAACTGCAGATTGTCATTTGCTTTTATTTTTATTTTGGAATAGAAAAAGGGTTAAAAATAACAGATTCAGCATGCTCTTAGTAAAAAAAAAAAAAAAAGTAAAGTGTGTCAGCATCACGTGGTAGGAAACTTTTAGGCAAAAAAATGTGGCAAGTTTTTGCCCATCAGGAAAGGAGAAGGAAGAGTACTGTCATATCAGCAATTGACAGCAGCATGTTTTAAATCCCATTATGGCAACATTTTTCTTCTGAAGCTCATCTGTTGAGAGACTGATTAAATTAAAATAAAATTAAAAAAAAAAAAAAACCAAAGGAAAAAAAAAACCAAACCAAAACAAAAAGAGGTTGCTAACTAGTTTGAGGAAGGAGTAGAAGCAGAGAAGCCTGACTGACATACAGCCATCAAAAGGTCAGAAGTTCAAATCTTTCTCTTGGTTTTTATTATTTCTAATTCATCCTTATACAGATTGAATGTTATATTTCAAAGGGAAAATGAATGAACTGAAGTCTGATATTTTCCAACACAATTTCAATTTGGAGATGAAATAATTTCGTCAAATAAAAATAATTTCACAATTACAATGTTGTTACTACCCTAAGAGGTCCAGACTTTTTTAAAGTATCTGACTTCTTAATATTTACATATAGCACCTTTTCTCTCCTGTCTCCCTTTCTCCTTGAACTGTTAATTCACCATTTTGAGCTCTCCTTCATTTAATGTACATCTTTGAAACATGTGGCCTAACACATCTCTTTCAGTTAGGTGCAACGGGAAGGTGGGCTTGAAATAAAAACATCAAATCAACTACAAGCAGCTCTGTTATTAGCAGTGAAGATGGACTGCTCACTACAGCCCGTTGCCTTTCCATGTTAAAGCTGTGCCTGATACAAGACGTAAAGATTAGAAGTAGGTCATACAAGTAGTTCATGAATAGTTAATAACTATTTAGCTACTGCCTCGAGTAGCTGTTGGGAAAAGGGGGAGGGGAAGAGGGAACAAACACAAACATTAATCTACAACAACAAATAATCCATTTTCTCAAAAAAATGATAATTTTTAAAAAATGCAAGATAAAACTCCTTTGATTGAACAGCAGTTAAGAAAAATATCTTTTATATATGCAAAATACAGAAAAAAAAAGAGCAGGAATAGACTCGATTTCTGCAAAAGGCAGTCAACATTTAACAATTAATGTTGCCGACTTTTTATTTAATGGTCTGTTCAAATAATGACTAACAGACAGAATGAAATGAGAAATATGACTGCCCTACTGTTTTGCAAGAGGGAAAGTTAAATGATAATCTGTCATGTGCCATAAACTTTCATCACACTTTCCTTCACTTACTAAATTTTAAAATTGTGATAATACTAATACAACTGAAAATATGTGCAATACATGCAGTAGGTGACTGCATGAAAAGGAGACTAGGTACTAAATGATCTGTTCTACTGCCCCTGCCATAGATTTTTCAGTCCTCTGATGAGCCATACACTGGACATGAAGGAATTTTATTGTCAAATATGCAGAAGAGAAACCAGTAATATGTAGTGACGCACAAGCAAGCTGCATTAAAGTTTTTGATAGAGCTAACTGCCTAGCTCTTACTGAAATTACGAATTTGAAAGTGTCTGTAAAACAGAAAAAGCCATTTGCTAAAGTGAGACTGAAGTTATTAATGAATTGTGCAGCTAAGTATCATCAAGATTTTTGTCTGGTGTCCAGAAATTATCAAGCAGCAGGGTATGGCATAATTTGCAGCCAAGTTTACTTTGCAGTAATTTCCTTGATTACCTATGTCCTGAGTCCCTCCATATGCAAAGTATTGCAAAACTTAACTCCATCCTTTGCAAGTTTTTCTGAAGATTACTTAACTGTGAAGACTTTAAATGTTGAATCAGTCCAAGTGGAAACTCTCCCCCTAACATTTGTTAAGAACTGCGAGAGTATTTGTGCTTCTACCCCTCCCATACATAACTCATACATATCTGTGTTGGACTGAGGGGAAAGATTCTTCATGAAACTATAGGGACACAACTGGCTTAATCTGTAACTCCCACTCAGCTCTAGAGAATGAAGTAGAAAATCTGTAGCTGATTAAAAGCCTATTTTTTTGACACATATTTTGGCCAGAGCCAGTATCTTATCCAGCTTTTCCCCTAAGCATACTTCCATCTTAAACAAAGGAAAGACTCTGATGAGTATCAGGCTGTTGCAAGAAATTCTTCTATTTTGTTCCAATAAATATCACATTGATTTTATTGTCTTATGTTTCTGTCCTTAGAGAAACAGAAATTTCCCTCAGGTATTCTTGTTATCATCCTCTTTTATAAAGTCATTGACAATAATTGCACCATATTTTTCCTAATGTAACATGACACTATTAACTTTTTTGATGAAATGAAGAGAATGCCCGAAGAAATACTGCATACTTCTAGAAGATATTAAAATTGCTGCTGAATTACAGATATAACTATTTAGTTAATTATCTTGGTGAAAATAATAGCTCTGAAATTCTCTCTTTTAGACAAGAGAAAACCAGAAGTTGCTACATGAAATCAAGGAAATTGCACATTTCTAAAGCCGCTGTGAGATAAGTGCCACATGGAACAGGCATAAAAGACTACTGCTTTTGGGTTTTGTTAGGGAGCTTGGGTTGGGCTTGGTGTCTGGATTTTTCTTTTTGTTTGGGTTGTATTACTGGGGGTTTTTTAAGAGTAAATCAGAATTTTTCAAGTTTGAATAAGAGACAGACGAGGGAGGATATGACATGTTTTGAAACTGTGAAGGTGGTATATAAGTCTCACAGTAGGAAACCCGATAAGTGCTTCCACAGCACAAGGGAGTTGAGAGAAGTAAGAGCAATACCTCTTCCTACTATGAGCAGCAAACCTCTGGGAGTGAGTTCTGCCACAGGTAGGTGGGGGAGGCAGGTACGATCAGGTAACTGGCGACAGAACAAGAGGGCACAGTCTCAAGCTCCATCAAGGGAGATTTAGACTTGATATTAGGAAGAAATTCTTCACTGAAAAGGTGATCCACTATTGGAATGGGCTGCCCAGGGAGACGGTGGAGTCACCGACTCTAGAGGTGTTCAAGAGAAGGCTGGATGAGACACTTGGTGCCATAATTTAGATGAGTTACTGTTAGATTATGGGTTGGACTTGATGATCTCTAAGGTCTTTTCTGACCTCGCTGATACTGCGCTACTATGACTAGCACATTCAAACAGGTGCCTTAAATCATGGATATTAAAGGAATGAGACAGAGACACATGTTCCTTGACACAGAAGACATGGATGCTGTAGGAGTGTCAGGCAACAGATTGCAGGGAGCAACCAGGCTCGACAACAGTTCCTATTGCCACTGCTGGAGACAGTATTGTGCTAGAGACATGTAGGTCAGCTCTGGTGGAGGTTTCTTAAGTTCTGTTCTTAAAAACATTTCACTTCATCCTTTAATAAACAAGATTATGTGGAAAAGGTAAAAATACAAAGTTATATTTAGGTATGGTACGATGTGACAAATAAGATCAAGAGAAACGGAGCATTAAAAAACATCACATGCATTTGTTATTTAGCTTCACTCTGTTATAGATGTCTGTGGCTTTTGACCACAAAATTACAACACAGCCCTCTGATATGGTAAGAATTTGTTCTCCTTGTCGATTTTACCTGTTAATATGCAAAAGATATTAACTCCAGCATGCTCTTAATTTTATGTGAGAGGAAAGAGGGCAGAATATAGAAACAGCCAAAACCCCATCTGCTGCATGGCATCTGCAACATAGTAGACACCCAGGTCACCTTCCCCGTCATCAGCCTCACACACAAAGTTTCCCCTATTAGTTCTGGAAGCACTTAAACCTCAAGTATGTTTTATTATTCCCAGTCACATTAATTTTGATGACTATCCAGTAAAGACAGATTCAAAAAGCAACTTTGGTTAGTTCTGGCGCTGTCTGCACTGGCATTTTGTATCTCTATTTTGTTTTAGGACACTAGTCCTTTAATTATCCACAATGTCCTAGGACCAAAAGAGCATTACATAGGTCCTGTGGCAAATTCTATACCATATGAATGGAAATAAATCCTCCCTTTCCCCTTTTCCTTTCCTTTTTCCCTTTCCCCTTTTCCTTTCCTTTTTCCCTTTTCCCTTTTCCCTTTTCCCTTTTCCCTTTTCCCTTTTCCCTTTTCCCTTTTCCCTTNCCTTCCCTTCATCCCTGTTCTCACAGTTAGAAAAGGAAATTTTGCCTGCAAGGATTCAGAATCTCACTCCACACATCACAATATGATTACATGTTGAGTCTGAGCTCTGCAACACTGCTAAGTTTAACCACATCAGTGATAACAGAAAAAATGTAATATTTTCCAGAATTCAGACCTTTACTCTAGAGTGAAATTTCAGCATTTTCATCAAGAAGCACCAATCTAATCATAAAAATGATGAAATTCACAATTAAGATTTTGGTTTTAAATGCATTGTCCCAGGCTGGACATTTTCAAGAAAATTAAAGGATGTTGGAAGGCAAGAGCATAGTATGGTAACAGAGCATAAACAGATAAGGAAAGGGAACTTCAGCAAAATAGATTCCCTCTCTGATCATATTAATATACTTGAAGCTTAAAATATTTTGTTGCCTAATTTCAGGACTTGATTAGCTTCATACAATTGCCTCGATAAGACATGTATTCTCTAGGTAGATATATAGATGAACACAGATTCAGCTTGTTCTCCAATAGTTTGCAATAGCCTAGAGAAACCTGCTCTCTTCCTCCCCACATCTGTTCTTGATTCATGTTCTGTAATCTATCCAGACATTTCAAACTTATTGTAACTGGGTAAAAGGAGAGTGTTGAGAGATACACATGCCACCAAGGGACCATCTTGAACAGTTCTTATAATGGAGGAAACCCCCTGCTCTTTCCTTTGTGTAGGAAAGAGGAATAAAAATGATCTGAGCAAAATTATTGAAATATGTGATGTCCTGTACAAGAACGAAATGTGTAATGACCAACTTGTTATTTTCTCCAGAAAAAAATGGTTGTCTAGTATCAGCACAGAAGAAATTCACAATCAAACTAAAATGGCAGTTTCAGATAGTGCTTCAGTGCTCAGGGCTATGGTAAATTTTCTATCAGAGGTGTCTGTTCATCCCAAAGATCAAAGCTATTTCCAGTGATCTACCTCTCGTATGTACATGGTGATTCTCCAGTTTGGCCAGATGCAACGGAAAGGCCAGTCACTCAGCAGCCCTGTGTTGTGCTGCTTCTGCCATTTCAATCTTCTAAAATTTATGCTAAAGGATGTCTTACTTTTATAGCTTTTCTAAATATTGGTCATATCTGAAGAACTGATATGCCTTTCATTGATAAACAGTTATCATCTCACCTTTCTATCATGATAAATAGTGCTGTTTCAAGAAGCATCTGAATCTGAGTTTCCATCTCAATAAAGAATTTTCCTAGAAGACCACTGGATTGAAGGATTCAATATCTCCTGATGAAAACTATATTTCTGCTAAGAAAACTTTCCTGGACCTAGCTTGAGCTGTTAATTTGTTATTGTAGTATGATGAAATTATTTTAATGATTGAGATGTCTGAGACTCTGCTGTGGGAAACCTAGGGTCAAGCCAGTAAAGAATCTTCTCTGACCGTGAGAGTGTGGTGAGGGTCAGGAGTCAAACAGGACCCCCATTTGTTACCTGGGGCCCCCCACTGCGAAGGAGCTTCATCAGGTGATGTACGTGTGACTGTCAGAGTGGCTCCTGGGTGGTCAGAGAGGAAGGCTTCCTTAACACCTCTGAAAAACAAGAAAAATTGATTTCTTACTTAATTTGAAATTTTTAATAGTGGGCTCGAGATGATGCCAATTCAAAGAAGAAAGGTAGCAAGAATGCTGTAATTTAATAGATAACTGAGTGATCACACACATGTATGAAGTTAAAGTGAGCCAAGCCAAAGCTAACTTTAACTTCTAAATGAAACTCAGCTTATAAGAAAATCATTCTGCCATCTTGTTATCATCACTGCAAAATACTTTCTTAAAGTCAACCACTCTTATCTTCTACAGATCATGGTAAGACTTTTTGTTTCTTGAAAACTTCAGCACCTCAAGGGGTCAGAACCCTTATTCAAAAAATAAAAATGGTCCAGAAGTTCACTTTTCTACTATGGAGATGGAAGTATCACAATTTCTGAATTTCCATCAATATTCCACTAAGAAAGAAATGCTGGGATTTAATTTGACTGTTGTTTGATTGTTCTATGTTTCTTTTAAAAATACCAAAGCCCGTGATCCTGTGAGTGGAAGCTGTGCATGATGAGAAATACAAAAATTCCTTAAAAGACTATCTGATAAGCTCTAAAGCAAAATTGAGTTGTATTCACTTTGAGTTTATCCATAGAGATTCTACTACTGAACAACAAATTCTCAGGAAATGTAAAATCCAGGCATTTCTGATTATTCTAAGATTGTGTTCTATCATGAAAGATAATCTTTCCATCTTTATGGAGTAACAGACTTTAAAAGCTAGAATTTACTTCCTGAAAGCCATAAGCCAGAAGAATTCACCCACTACATTTAGTACATGGTATTTCCTTTCTTTAAATGAATTTCCAGTATTGTTAACTTGATAGGGTCATTAAAATAGTTTCCATAGACAGTTTTAGTGAATGCCATTCTTTAAATGAATATGTATACAATTGGTTAAACTCTTCTATGTGAACCTGCACTTAACTGACATTACAGATGCCACACATGCTGCCCCAATGGTATGTGCTGGGGAAAATGACCCTAATACAGTATGATTTGTTAGTACTCTCACCAAACAAACACAATGGCTACCATCAGCTCACACTGGCAAGAATCTGTCTTTTGGGTTAAAAATATCTTCCCTGACCCTGTGGAATTATGAGATTTATATCAACGGCTGGTGAAGAAACCAAGACAATAAACACAAACAAACCTATACCATATATGTGTGATCCAGTGGTCAGTATATGAAATGACAGACAGATGAAGACAGAATGTCATCCAACAGGCTGAACCAGAATAGAGAGGAGGAGCAGGGCTGTTAGTCTAAAAATCTTTTTTTTTTTTTTTCTTAGAAAAGAATCTCTGAGTCTTATCTACAAAAGTAGATTTCTTTTTTTCCCCCTCAGACCGTGCTCTGTCCGTTTTCTAGTTGTTTCTTTTCTCCTAGACAGTTTACATTTTTCAAATTGTAACATCTCCAGTGCAGTGACACATGGAATACATCCTCCCTTTCCTCTCTTACTGCTTTGCTTTAATTACCAGTCTCTTTGTAAATGGAAGGGTCCTTTCCTTAGCTGTCAACAGACTGAATTGGTACAGCCTAACACTTTGAATTTCCCACATTTTCAACATATACAGCCTGTGATACTGCTGAACAGTTGTATGCAGAATAAGTCTTTTTTTAATATCTGATGTAAATCTCATCTAGAAAGGATTCAGTAATGAAAATGCCACTGTATGATCACATAAAGGCTGTACCCCATACATGGTGTCCAAGATGTTATACCCTCAAAAACCAGTGATTTACTTCCACAGTAATGCAAGCAGAGCTCACCCTGATCTTAAGAGCTGGATTTCTTGCTGCCTTTCCAGAGCATTACATGGCATGATGCTCGGTGCCCTAGGTGCAGGCAGAGCTGAGGGATGAGCAGCCAGCCAGGGAGGTAGCTCCGTCTCTCTCACTGGCTGCGAACATGCTCAGAGAAGAGAAGTCATCTCCCCTGGAGATTTTCTTGTTCTCTCCTGTAAAAGGTTTATCAGCTCTCCACTGTACCAGGAAAAAGAAGAAAAAAGGGAAAACCCCCTTAATTAGCTAGATGCTTAGGCTTACTATTTCATGAGCTGAGATGAAAGGTTTATAACTTTTATGACTGTTTTTTTCTTCAGGGAAAAGGTAGACAAAGCATGTTGTGAGAAGCAGTTGTAGTCATCTCAAGGGGAAGGCACAAAAAAAGGTTGTCATGTGTCTTAAATTCCATGTTGCCTAAGAAAAAGGTCAGATGTCATTATTTATTTTGAGTTAAAAAACTTACAGGGAGGTGAGTAAATGTTTATTACTTTCTCTCTCCTTGTTCTCATTTCCTGTCCAAGAAAGAAGGCAGATCAGCTGAGACATAGCATACCCAGCACAGACACTACAACATTCATCTCTGTGCAGATGAGATGTTTATGTTAAGGCAGAAAATATGCTGTTTATTTAACTCAGAGACAGCCATATGACCTTCAGATGGCAACATCATGATCAGCTTTGACCCAGGAACAGAAATGATTAGACATATGCAAAAAGTCTGTGAAAGTTCTTTTGATGGAGATAATTCCTTTGGTAGTAGTTCATTCACTGCCCACAGTTTGCACTGCAAAGTTGTTCAGTTTCAAAATGTTTCTGATCGCTGTAGGTGAGATGACTTTTAACCAATATCTGATTAAATGGCATGGCACATTTTAAGACAACTAAGGCCAGCTGCAGCAAAGAAAGTACATAATCTTTGTTCTTTGTAGAAAAATAATTAATTAATTGGCTGTGTTAATTCTATCTGAATCCTAGAAGAGCTAAAAGTTCTCTTTATGAAGCAGAATATTTTTTGAAATCAGGAAAAATATTAGCCATCTAAGGGAATCCAGAACTAGTAATGATTATAATGTTATAATTATTTTATAGCGTATTTCCAGTTAGTGTTAACTGTGTTTTCTATCAGTAAGATACTCTGAAGTACAGCTTATCATTCTGAAATAAAAAAAGGAAAATGCAGAAGCAAAGAACTAAACATATTTAAGTCAGCATTTATCAGGTCATGTATATATACATACATATATATTTATAATTATACTATCATCGTATAGAGAAAGTGTGCATCCAAGTATACAAGGGTTCAAATGGGAAAATACAGGTTAAAGCTCAGCACACATAATGTGCGTCATTTGTTTGCTTATGTGTAACGAGTGATCAAAACCAAGTGTACTTGGCATTGTAATACTTCTTATAAATACATTTCCTGGTAACAGGAAGTTTTGTAGAGGATTTCAGAAGTCTTAGATTTGCTCATTAACAGATTTCCACTATGGAAGGACTACATGTTAAATTCTCTACTGTGAAGGCCAGGCAACACTCTAGGCCAAGGAGCTCCTATGATTTCTGGTCCTTTCCTGTCAGTTCTTAAGCATCTTCATTTAAGCTCTTAGTTACTAATGTCTTGAAATTTAAGACCCAGCTTCAAATTATGTCAGCTGTATCCTCCAGGCTCAGGTTTTTAATTTCTTACCCTGGTTATGGGTTAGTATTGGGATTTCTCTTAGAGAGTGTTTGTTTGTCTGTAAAACTTCTTCTTTTTTTTTCCTGCTTTCCTGAGAGGCGAAGAGGAGTGGGTGGCCGAGCTGTAGGGATGGCCCTATCTGTTCTGTGTGGGGCTATGTGTGTGGTGATGCCCCGGCCCGGTGCTCTCAGGGTGTGGGCCACTGCTTCCCTTGAAGCCCCTCCCTGGGAGCGGGGAGGCCATGTGGGCTGGCCCGGCGTGCGGAGCCACCCCAGCCTGGCCCAGCTCTGGGCACGGACCATCGTTCCCCTGTGGCCGTTCCTCAGGAGCAAGGAGGCTGTGGAGCCCGGCCTGGGATGGCAGTGACAGCGGGATCTGTGTGTGCCACTGCCACCCCCCTCGCCAGGACACAAAGTTAGCCTGCAGTGAGCGCTGGTCCTGGCAGGCATGTCACAGCCCAAGGTAGTGGCAGGGAGCCATGCCAGTGATTATCCTGGCTGCTGCAACTGAGACAGAGAGAGCCCCAGATAGCAGTGACTTCTCCCGCACAGGTAGTGGTGCCCCATCCCATCCTGGCTCTGGGGAAGAGGTGGTGGTGCCTGCCCCAAGCAAGCGGTGGTGCCCGGTCTCGTTCCTTGCCCAGGGGTGGCTCCAGGGAAGCGGTGGTGGTGGGGCCAACCCGCAGCGAGGCCTGGTCCTGGTGGTGGCCATGGCAGCTGCTTTGGCTGCCCCCACAGGCATGGCGGACACCGGCCCACTTCTCCCACAGCCCTATTGCAGGCAGGGGGTGGGAGGTGGCGGTGGGTGCAACATAGTCCTGGCTGGGTGCGGGGCGGCCCCACTGGGTGTGCACAGAACCTCCAGCCGCTGTGCTGTGTGGAGGGATGGCTGGTGCCCGTGCGGGTGGGGCAGCTGGTGCCACTGAACCCCTGTGCTGGTGCACAGCAGCAGTTTTTCATGGCGAGTGGCAAGCGCTCCTGTGGATGGCATCGCTGCTGGCCCCGGGCCCCTGAGTGGCCCATGGGTGGTGCTGCTGGTATATCCTGAGTGCCTGCTGTGCTGGCGGGGTGGTGGTGGTGGCGGCCCCTATCCTCTCAGCGATGGCGCGCATGGGCATTTTGGCAGGAAATACCATATTGGCCACGTGTTGAGATTTTTTCACTGCCATCCAATGGGAAAGCGGCATGCCCGGGAAGAGGACTTGAAGATAATGCGAGAACGGGCACCTTATAAAAGGGCCAGGGACAGAAGCCCTTCTCTCTTTTGGCTTCCTTCTGAGCTGAGAGAAGCACAGCTTCCCTCCTCCTGGTTCTCTGACCATGCAGCATCATCGCGGCTCGCTTTCCCCTCTTCTCCCTCAACACAGACAGCAGTGTGGCATCACTGGAGCTTGAGCAATGTTGGCGGAGGATCCACACGATGACAGGAGTTGTGGTATTTTCCCACTTTGGGTTCCCCCTGGGGTTCCTCTCACTGCCCTTCTTTTTCAGAGGCTCCTAGTCCTTGGTCCATCCATGGGGCGGCCTCACCAGCTAACTCACCAGCTAGCTTGGAGGAGCAGTTTGCTTTTTTTTCTTTTATTGCATTATATTGTTGGGTTGTTGTTTGTGATCAGGTTGTGCCTTAGTGGGGTTCCATAGCTTATAGAGCTCCTAGATAAATAAACTGTTTTGCTGTTGTTTCTCTATTGAGTCTCACGTCATTGTTGCACCCCCTAGCGTCCAAACCAGGACATTCTTTTTGATGCCCAATGTAGGGCTGACAAGACACTAATAGAGGCACATCAGCATTCTAGGCACTCCCCCTGAGGTATAACAATGGTGTTCTCAAATACATCTGGCTTTACCTGACAGATACATATGTGTTTGACATTCCTGTTTGTGGGCAATTTCATTGACCTGGATACTTTTGCCAAGGTCATTTTAACCATTGTTAAACTCACCCTTTTGCCCACCTCACCCAGGGCTGGGCAAATTGGTCACCTGTAGTTGCCCTAGCAAAGGCATATGGATGGTTCAAATATTAGTATACCTTTAGTACTGACCCCTGGGGATTCCTTGTGAACTCTACATTCCTGGGGAAAATAGAGCAAAGCACTAATATCTTGCATGGTTTTGATCTCACTGGTTTTGACTGGTTTAGAATCTTGCTTGACTTTAAGGACATTCTCTTTGTGGTCATGTTCCTGTTATGCATGGTGTCCACAGCCTATTCCAATTTTAGGGATAGGCTGAGGGAATTCTGGGTGATGGTCACTAGGCTCTGTGAGGATACGGGAGCTGACCAGAGATCCAACCTGGAGATGGCTGGTGTGCAAAGTCCAGTTGTCGTGGACCTGGTCAAAAGAAGGAAATTTAAGACCAAGTCACCATGGCCAGTGGACGATGACGAGAGACCAACTCCATGAGTGAGCATGAGTCGTTATAACTGAGTCACTATCATTCGAGGCCCTGCAAAACCTCAAAAAGGACACTGAGTGACAGCCAGGTGAGTCACTGCCCTGCTGGTTGCTCCAGGTCTGGGATTTCGTGAGCAATGGTACCACCCTCGATGGTTGTGAGGCTAGGAACTTTGGAGGCCTGTCCCAAGATTCCAGTATTGACCAGGATTTTGTGAGGGACCAGGAGCCTCTCAGCCTCTGGAGATGGCTCCTGACTGCTATCCAGGAGAGACACGCCAGTGAGATCAGCCTCTATGGACTGCAAAGCTCGTGGTCCTCTATGGAAGAGGGTATCCGGAGGCTGAGGGAGATGCCTATATTAAAGATGGCCTTCACCAATAACGGCCCTCATTTCGGAGACCCAGACCATGTCTGATGCACGACTAAGATGTTCCAGCAGTTGTTGCGCTTGTTACCTATGTTCTACCACCCATTCCTGGCCATCCTCCAGCTGGGCAACACAGAGGACACAGTTGGCAACATGATTAGAAAGCTGTGGTTGTATAAGAACATTATTCGCCCCACATCCCTATGCCAGGTGGCCCCTGTGAACCTACTGGCCGATGAACTCCATAAAATTGAGGAGGACATCACCAATAAGGTGATGAAAACCATCACACCACAGCAAGACACTAGTCCTGTGGCTTCAGTCCAAGTCAGACCGTCCAGAGTCCTTACCTGACATTCTCCAGACAGGAGAGTGGGATTCCCCTTGAGGACAGACCTCTGATACTTCCTTCTCAACCACGAGGAAGATATGAGTTGTTGGGACAGGAAGCCCTGCCATGTCCTGGCTGACCAGGCACAAGAAATCAAAGAGAGGGAACAGGCCAAGGCCAAGACCACGAAGGTGAGTGCCACTCCAGGTTCTGGTGGCAGGAGGGGCAGTCATAGCTATGGCCCCTCTGACCCACTGGAAAGCACGTCTCCCACATATGCTTCAGTGTCCCATGGCGACCAAGATGAGTGTTAAAGGGGTCTAGTCTCTAGCCAGGTAGAGGCACAGGATAACCGTGTCTAGTGGACAGTTTGGTTTAGGTGCCCTGGCATGCCAGAACCCCAGAGATAAAAAGCATTGGTAGACACAGGGGCCTGTGTCTTGGTGGGGTTCCATAGGTTATAGAGTCCCTAGACAAATAAACTATTTTGCTATTGTATCTCTATTGAGTCTCTCGTTGTTGTTGCACCCTCTAGCGTCCAAACCAAGACAACCTCCAACTTCAAACCAGTGAAAATTACTAATTTTCTTCTGTTCTGGCTATATTTTTGTTATTGTCATTCATGAGGTGAGGGACATCTGGAGGATGTGAGCAGAACTTGAGTGTGATTTTAGGTTTCATGCAAATTCTGGCAGGACATTGCAGTTATGGCAAGAGAGTTATAGTTGAAAGATTAAAAAAAAAAAAAAAGCTTTATTAAGTGGAAATCGAGGAAAGCAACTGTGAGACCAAGTGTATCCTCATGTTTCATATACGTAAGAAACATATGTATATGTATGTATAACGTACATATACAAACTGTAGCTAAAATGTAGGGAAATTGAACATAACACATATATATATATGTATGTATATGTATATATATATATATATGTGTATATGTATATATAGTCTGAGTTGTATGTGAGAGTATAGATATATATATAGGCACATCTACAGTTAACCCATCAGTTGAATGTCAAAAAGTGAGTATGACTGCAGTGAGCTGAAGTCCCAAGTGACAAGGACGACAGAATTAAGTGAAACCTTAAAGTTATTGGGGCAGAAAGTGCTGACAACAGTACACTGAGGGAGATAGTCTCTCCTGAAAGACAAGCTGCCCTCTGTGTGCACTAGGAACTCCTGACAGCTACTACCTTAAGGTCTACAACTAAGGAAGGGACAAAAGGCTTGGCCTGAGGTAACACCTTCACTCATCATCAGTATTGCACCCTCATTCAAAACATGTGACTTTCAGACAGGCTGAATGTTTAAAGCTTTTCTTGCCAATCTTGATATTAATTTTTATTAACTGCCAAAAAGCAATGGTGTCCTATCCTTACATGAATTCCAGTGCAGCACAGTCTCGGAAGTGTGAAATGGTCCTCTTCAATACTATGCAGGTGGCAGCCTTATCCACAAATACTCACTGCTTCAGGGTTCCTGTCAACCATTAGACACAGTGACTTTAATATCTGCCTATTCTTATTGAGTACAGCCTGCCAGCTGTGAGGTGTTGAAGAAAATAGCATGCTTACTTTTCTATCTGCTCTCCTAAAGCAGCTCTACTGTAGTATCAGCAGTCTCATAGTAAGTGGAAAAATTACAGCATTAAAGAGTTAAAATCCAGGAGGATATTCATGCCTGAATGTTTTAAGAAGTCCTTTACTTTCTTTATAGACCAGCAATAGTTTTGAATGCATAATACAGAGGAAATGTAGCTGGGGTCAGGCTGATTGGAGTTTCATTATGAAGCCATTTGAAAAATGGATTTTGAAAGGGTGTGTAAGACAGCAACCCACTTACCTGAGTTAAGATTCAATTTTCCTCAAAGCCATTTCGGGAAGGGGGGTTGCCTCTAGCCGAGACCGGGGTGGTAGGCTGCAGGGGGAGGGAGGCCCTTGCTCCAGGTGCTCTCCCGGGACTTGTGGAGGGGGAAGAGGGGGGCAGGCTGCTCTCCTTGTGCCCACGGGAGCTGGGATGGAGTGGGGCCTGAGTCAGTCCCTGTGCCCTCCAGGCTCCCAGCAGCGGGGAGGCCAAAGCGGAGCGTCAGTTTCTAGTTCCCCCCTTCCCCCGGGGATGGGGCGGTGGCTCCTCGCCCCTCAGAGCACGGGCAGCGGCATGCAGCCCCGGGCCAGCCATGGCCGGGAACTTGAGCACAGCTGCCGCTTCTGGACAGCAACGAGGGGCCAGCAGTGGTGCCATACTAGCGATAGAAGCGGTGGTGGCGCCGGGGCGTTCTCTGAGGGGCTGCAGCCATGAAAACAAAGGTGACACCTAACAGCTGAAACTCGTGAGTTCTTCAATGGGAAAACACCGGAACCCGAGGTGAGGCCCAGTCAGCTGGACGAATGGGAAGCTGGCTTGGCCAGGAAGAAGGTGACGAGATCCACGTGAGAACAAGAAGGCTTAAAAGTCAAGGCATGGCCCTGCCCCGCGTTGTTCTTCTTCGGCTGCTTCGAGAGGAGGCACACAGCTCTGGTCCCCAGCGCCCGCAGGCCCCTCACGGCAGGATTGCACCCCTTTCTCTCAACACGAAAGCCGTTTCTAGCTTGCTAGCAAGTATCCTTTGGAGGGGGGGAGGGAGGAAGTTGTTTTTTACCTCCGTGTTTTTCAGAGACCTTGGAGTCCTTCCAGGAGAGAGGGAAGAGAAGGAGACACCTTTTCCTACCCTTCTCCACAGTTTTTTTTCAGCTAGTCATCTGGCTGAAAGGAACAGTTCCCTTTCTTTTTTTGTTGGTTTTTGTTTGTTTGTTTTCCCTTTTTGTGTGTTTTCTTTCCCTTGCGTGTCCCTTGATGTAATTCTGGGGTCTCCTGTGGGTTATCCCTACCACCTTAATTTAATTCCCCTGTAATAAATTGCTCACCTGCTGAAAATTCTATTCAGTTTTCCGTCATTTTTATTGAACCTGCCCCCTGAATGCTAAAAGGTGGACTAAACCACCCCACATTAATACTGCAAGAGTGCAAGTGTGTGACACATTTCTGTGGATTAGAGAGCTTCTCTTTATTGGACAAGCATTGTTCTCAGCTGAGGTGCTGCAACACTAACACTGTCACAAATTATGGACCTGGAGTTCTTGAATTCTTATTAAGCTTGACACTGGTTGGACAATCCCTAACTGGAAACAGAAATGAGAATCTCAATTGTTATCAGAAATTTTTGCCTTTCCTCTGCTATACACAAGTGAGGGCAGAGGCTTCAAGTAATTAACTGAAAACATAATTGTAACTAATCTGTTTATCTAATTTTCACCAGATGTGTTAAGATAATCTTGCAGAAGGAATCAAATAAAATCAGCATAAGCACTGATGTTCAGTGAACTTTGGGGACTGCTGAGCCTAGTACATGTTCAGAGACCGGAAAAAACAGGTATTAGATTGCAAACCTCTTTCCCTCTTATATCAGGGCAGAAAAGTGAGACCAACTAGGATTTTTTCCCAAATTATTCTTTTTTTGCTTACCTTACTGGGCTATCTTATAATATGAGAGTTCGTACCACGTGTTCCATGCTGTTCAAGACAATTTGCTGGATGTATGAAGTGCAATTATGCATTTCAGGATATGAAATTATGTATGAAACAAGATATCATAGTCCACTGCACCAAGAACTGAGGGAGTGCTGCAATGGTAGTGGCATTGACAGATTGAAGAATCCAGTTCAACACAACTTATATGGAGTTCTTCAGCTGCTATAAATCATATGAAATATCTTTTCAGGCTAAAATCTTCAGGATGTGTTTTTTTAAAGCAAAAGAAACCTAGCAGAGAAAATAGATAGTTTTCATACTTTTATTCTGAAAAAAAAGTTTCTCCTCCCCAACCTCTTTGCAAAGAAGGTTAAATGCCTCACCCTAATGCTGTATTTGAACAACATGTTCCAATTGCATATTGCTCTTCAATATTAAATAAACACAATGGTTTTTACTTTCTGTGTCTTTTCATTTACTTTTTAGTTTTCTAGAAGTTTGTTGGCAAACAAGAAACAAGAAAGTCAAAGCAAGGTCATTGAGTGTATTGAAACTTCCAAAGTTAAAAAGGAATTTTAGTTTGAAAATGTTAACACTCTTATTTTCAATATGCAATTTAACAAGTTCAGGCTTGAAAGTACCCTTTCGTTTTCATTGAAAACCACCCTACACTACTTAGGAGACAAGAAAAAGGGCTAAAAAAATAAATCTTATAATGGGCTGACATTAAATTTTTCAGGTTATGTTTTTCTTAAAAACTTTAATTGTCTGTTTGACTAGGCAGTTGCTGGTTATCCACCTTCACTGCACAAAATAAATACACAGTACTGTAGCGTTACATAGTGTTTTCTACAATACGATGTCTTTTCACTGAATTTCTGAATACACTGAAGGCACTTTGGACAAATTCACTTGGTTCGTTATGTGGATTATTGTGTCTGTCACATCAATATTATATGCATAGCATACTAGTGCAGTAGAATAAGTGAATGGACTCTTTTCTGACTGGAAATTTAACTAAATTAGAAAAAGTAGTGCCTGGCTTTTGCATCAGGTGTAGGAAAACAAATTAACGATTTTCTGTTGGTAACAGCAACAAACAAAGCAACTTTGTCATTACAGAGTGGCAATTGTATAATTTATTTATAAATAATATATCTTTTTACAGAAGGAGTTTTCATTTGTGAGAGAATTACAAAGAGCATCTTCCAGAACAATTTTAGGCTTTATTTTGGCATTGATGCATGTCACCTTCACCATATTTTTTCTGGTTTGTGGTACGTGTAACCATGGCTCAGCTAAAAATCTTAGCTTGAAAGGATTAATGTATAATAATTACGGATGGTGTAAAAAGCTGACCCAGACCCACTTTTTTACTTCCCTAAGTATATAGATGAAAAGAAATTATGTTTAATGAAATGTTGCTTTTTGCCTGTGGATCTACTGCGTACAAAATTTGAGTTCACACTGACAATAAACCCTGAGATAAAAGCAAATTTTCTTTAATTGGCTTTTCACTGCCTATAATTTTTTTTTTAAATTACAGAACTGTGTTGCTTTTCTGTCAGATACAAGTAGAATAAATAAAAAGAAATATTGGACAATAAGCATGACTTGGTCAGCGTTAAATGCAAGAACTTGATTTTTTAAGTGTGGACTAATTTATTTTTTTTCCCCAGTAATATTAGTGGTTACTCATGGTAAGATAAGGACAATAAAAATCTAAACATTCAGAATGTATGACTGACAAAAAGATCAGAAAGGAATTTTCCTCTTGTCTACTTATGTTTCAAGCTACATAAATACAGATACACTGTAGGATTTTGGAAGTTGTTTCTGAAACACTGAGTCTGATTTATTGCTAGAGGCAAGATGCCAGACGGGATGCATCAGGGATCCTGACTGCTAAGAAATGCCTCGATTTCTTTCAAGAGACTGCTCAGATGCACATTCATACCGTAAACATATGTCTGCTTCTCTGAGTCGAAGATTTCTCTGTTTTAGCAGCATCCATAAGATCACTATCATGTCCTGTTCCCCTACCTGACATAAACTGACTGAGACTGCCTGTGCTCACTCAGGAATAATTTGTGGGTAGGTTCTGAACTGCCGCTTTAGCAATTTAGCCTTCTCTTGCAGTTTAATTTCTTCTTTTTGTGATTTGCTTGTCCTGTTTTTGTAATGCATTTTAGGGTTTTTGTATTGAATTTGGCTTTCCTCCTTTCTATACTCACCTGCCGGCAGGAGTTTCCTTTACTTTTATTACCAACTGTCTTGCAAACTTGCTTACAATTATGAGGAGATTTGTCTTCCCTGAAGCCAGTTATAACCCTTCTTCCAGTGGACATGCAGTTGGGCTTCAAATACAGATCAAACACACATGCTGCTCACCACCTCAGAAGTGCTCTGATGTGAACTAGAGATTCTGTACTGCATGTCTCCATTTGGACGTGAAAACACTGATCTGAGGGCTTTATTTACCTACATGGTGCTTCAGAAAAAGTTGTGCTTTCAGTGTGTCTAGCATTTGTAAGAACAGTAAGCTCCTGATGACCTGGATGGGATCTCTTACATAAGCATTTTCCATAGCTTTTCATTCATGAGCCCTTATGAAGGCTAACAAAGGTCTTGCACAGAGTAGCTGTGATTTCTCTATTCAGACAAGACGGTTCTAACTGCATGCACCAAAATGTGGAAGTCCTATAGCCTTCTTCATCTAGATCAAACTATACCATAAGATACACTTAATGTATCATTGGGATTCCTTTTTAAAAAAACTACCACCAGATTGCATGTACATGTGTGTGTGGAGATCCTTGTGATTCTGTGATTCCATTTCTTCAGGCTGTTCCTGTCTGTTTCTGGGGTTTCAAACTTTTGTCTTTAAATTAAAAAAAACATAAGTGCAAGTATCCAAAGGTGGTGGGGTTCTGATTAAAAATGGATAATGACGTCCTATTTACCCTCCTCAGAGCCCTTATTCAGAAACATGAAGGAAGAAGTGGTAGTTTAGCCGTTGTTATTGCCACTTCTAAAAGCAAGGGACAAAGGTGGCAAGATTGTGCCTCGGTATGCTGTTGAATTCTAATTGCAATTACAGCTGCCATGTTTCTATAACATTTGCATATGCTGTGTATGTGTTCATGTCTAGGAAATGAGTTCCAGCATTTATGTTATGTTATGTTCATCTAGGAATTGAACAATCCTACTTTCTTCCAGGTTTGGGTTTTGGGGTTTTTTTTGGAGGGTTGATTTGCTTCTTTGAGTGGGTTTCTGTCTGTTTGTTTGTTTGATTGGGGTTTTTTGCGGGTAAAGAAAAGAACATGTCAAGGGAAACCTACACATATGGTAACCTCAGCTCTCAGAGATATTATATTCCAGTGGGACCAAGATTGGCTATTGTGTAGACTTTTTTCATTCCTACTGCAGAACTAATATTATTTTTTAGTCATTGACACGAATAATCTAGTAATATTTTGTCAATAACCCATGTTTATTTCTAGTTATCTATTTTTAGTCAAATCCTAACCAGTATATTTTGAACAATGGATAAGTCAGATTTTACAAATATCCAAGGATATTTAGCTACAGCTCCTAGATACAAAAATTGGTTGTGTTTTGTTTTTTTTTTTTTTTTTTTTATCACAATTGCAAAGGTGATATGACTTTTTTAATTTTGGACAATTCATTATGAATGTTAAGGAGGAATGCTTATGTGACTTAAGTCACATAAAATTAGAATTAGAATTTGAAGAAAAAAGTTAATCTTCATTTTCCTTTGGCCTTCCAAAATGCATTATACAAGGATGCTTTCCAAAAATTTGTTGTGGTTTTAATCCAATCCAGTCATACTAAAGCTGTACATTTCTTTGATAAATTCTTGATTGCATTAACTGACAAAGCAGAGTTATTCTTCAGGAAGTTGTTGAAATCCTTTTCACATTCAGAACACACTGTCAATACACATTAAAGGTGAATCTGTAGAAACATTATCCTGAGCAAATATTATTGTGATGACACTTTCTTATTAAACTAATGCAGAGAAAGAAACAGTTCACAGTAGTGTTTCTTCGTATATTTATGTAATAATCTAGTGATCAGATCACTTTCCCATGAATTTGAAAAATCCATGTTAAACTCTCTCCTTTGCATTTGAGAATTTACATCTTTTGTATTCCAGATGACTATGCAAGCTACTAGGCTATTCTGGCTTGATATGAGAATATAAAGATATTTGCAAGTTCCTACACTTCATAGAAAATAACTCTGAAGTAACTAGGGCAGGAACAAAGAGGACAGGTTGAAGCAAAACACCCTAGTTGAATAATTAGAAGAACTTGCTTGGAAGAAAAAAAAAATTCTTGTGTCCTGTTACCATTAAACCAAGGTGAGGTGTCCTAAGCGTTCTTCAACATGAGATACATAAAGTGTTTTGGAGAAAAGACTCGCTTATAGGATGGTCCTATCAGAATTTCCCCTCCTTTACAAAAGGAAGTTACTATTGATACAGAGTATTTTTTTAAAAGGATTTGGCCCTCTGACTGTTTTTTTAATTTACCCAGCATACTCTTAAAACATAAAACTACCAGCACACTGTTTCATGGTTAAGTTGTTGACTGAAAAGCAACTAAACTTGGCTTGCAATATTAATTCCAGAAAACTTCCAAAAGATAGTGAAGGGAGTTTTCTGAGTCTCCCTCTATGCCAAATACCTGGAGACAGGTTCCTCCACAGCATTTCAAAGAGATTGATTTCAGTGTTCCTCCCATGAGCAGTCTTCAGGGCGATACTAGCTTTCTTTGGCTAACGCTTTCACATTGTCCCTCAGAATCCTTGTCCTTTTTTTAGATTTACTTTCTGCACAGTTTTGCAGGGAGACCAATGCAAAAAAAAAAAAAAAAAAAAAAGTTCCTTTCTTACAGGAGAAGATTATTGCAATGGGAAGGAAGTAGAAACATTTTACTCAGCCCAGTTTTATACAACTCATTCAGGTCACTATATCCCTCACCATGCCAACTTCTAATATGCCTTTGGCTAGTGAAAATACTGCAGCTTCAAGTGTAGATCAGTCATGTACAACATGATTAAAAAGGGGTCTGGGGAAAGGCAAAGCATGTCCCAGTGAAAATAGAGATATTTTTTCCTGCACCACCCATACATTTGGAACGGATATAGAAAATTTTAGTATTTCATTTTAAGTCCAAAAAAAGTTAAAACACTTAATTTCAAGATACTATATGTAACTGGTGAAATTAATCTGCACCAGAAAACTCTGATGTGGCCAAGAAGCATGGAAACAGTCAGGCTAAGTATATTTAAAGAATGCACTTATAGTGTATTTTTCAAAATGTGAGGTGTGCCTTTCTCAGTGAAGTGGATGGAAATACAAATGAGGCATGTGCTATGATGAGGCACAAAGGAGTTGCTAACCGGTTGTGAGTGAAACATAGGATAAAACAGTTGTGATGTGCTGTTTAGCAATGTTTAAATTCACGTAAAACTGAGTTTTTTTCATTCCACCATGATCCTGCACAATGGAATTATATTCAGTAATATGCTTACTACATAAGTGCATTCTTTTTTATTATACAAAAAATATGATGGCTTTTGGAAGGGCTTTTTTTTTTTTTTTTCCTAAATTCATTGATCCAGAAATGTACTTCTTGGGGCCATGCAATGATTACCACCAAAAAAAAAAAAAAAAAAAATTAGAGGCTGTTGTAGGTTTACCCATGTTACATCGAGTACACCTCATTTTATCTAAACCTGGAAGCTATAATCACCTTCAGGTCAGTTTAACATATAGGTAGGAAATTACTATGAAATACTATGTGTTGCAAACACAAGGGAGCTAGCTAGGAATGAACCTTCATTTGCAGAAATCAAATTAATTGGCCCTTTGTGATAAATAAGGCAAGAAAAGAGGCAAAAGTTAATACTAAATATAACTTCCTGAAAAACTTGCAGCTAAGCACAGGAATAAGGGTTTGGTTCGTGCTGCTCTGTTTGAAATGTCCTTAATAGGATGGTTTGAATCTAAGTAATCAAACTAAAAAACAGGACTGCAGACCTAGATTTTGAATTGTTGAGTTTGGGAGCCTATAGAGCTTCGGCTTTAACCTTGTCATAAATTTCATGACTAGACCAAAGCACAGAGTTTGGGGCAAGATGATTTCCTGTGTTGAATATTTTTTATGATCTCTAGTCACAGAAATTAATCTCAAAATGCAACACATTCTACACTTCTTTTTAGATTCCTGCTCCAACATAAAGAGATGCATAGTCTCCTTTCAACCTTTATTTAAAGGTACAGTTTGCCATGCTTGTCTATGGCATTTCCAAGAGTCAGTAGTAACCTTGAGAACAGTGCAGTACAAGAGTCAGTTTCTTTACACTGATGTCCATTAGAGGTTGCCTGCATTTTCACCCAAGCAAAGCAAACTTCCTTCTGATTAACTAAATCCCTTGTATGTTCTGGCTAGTAACAGTTCCCAAAAGGCAGGAAAGGTACAAAAATCAAGCTGACTAATACAGAATAAGAACATTGCCATTTCTTGTGAATGTCATTTGAGTAGTGATAGCTCTTTACCCTTGTTCATGTGCAAATGTAGAATATCAAGTCTTGCTCTCTGTAACTGCTTTACAAGTGCCAGAAAATGCTGCAATATTTGGTTGGCTTTTTTTCTTAGATTTATAGCATTTATGACTTGTAGATATCTGCTGCTTTCCAAATATTGTTATCTTTTAATGGAAGAAAGACAACACTAAAGCTTCCATAGCAGTGGTGAGTGGTACTCTGTTCTTGTACAAAAGACTCTGGAGTACAAAATAGCTTGGCAAACCTTAGTTCTGGAACCATTCAGAACTACAGGAGTTTGTATGCCTTTCTCAGTGCCAAGTAGCAGGTATTTGAAACTTTCTCAAAGGTGAATCTTTTTTGTTTCAGAAATGGAGTTCTGCCTCCTTATATCATACTGCTGTATAATTTACCAAATACCTCCATTAAAGCCCAGGTGAGGTTTCACATTACGGTTGAGTTGACAGATTGTACAACCAAAAGAGCATTCTTTCCAAACCAAGGCCCTTGACTGTGTGCCTGTTCTTCCCTCACAAGCTTAATTGTCCCAGCTGATTACACGATGAGTTGACCCACAAATCATAGTCAGCAGAAAATGATAGTCTCCGCTTTCTTCTTTTTTTCTTAGCTCAGTTAGGTTTAATCCAAGAAAATGGCTTACCTGTTATTGCTAGGGAGACAGAGAAGGAATGGAGGAGAAGCAGCATTGGGGGAGGCAAGGTGGGTACCTCTTAGAATAGCATAAGTGAAATTCCACTCTGAAAAGCAAAATAAGGAACTGCTCACAGTAACGTAAAACAGGGCTTTTGACTTGTTTTATTAATCTTAAAGAAATAGACTCAATAGCGAATTCTTTACTGGGGCTAAATGCAGGAAGCCATGCACTCAAAAAGGATGCAGACATGAGCACAGGGCTGCCATAAGACTTGTGCAGAGAGACCCAATATGAAATGCTGGCAAACTGGTCCTTTTTTGCAAATACGGCTACTGAAGCTCTCCAGGCATGCTGTATGTGGATTGCCAGCTTAAGACAGCTAGCCCCAGTCTTAGGGCACTGTCTGTGGCCTGTGTGCCTGCCTTCTGCCCAGCAATTCCAATTGCCTTGTTGGATAGCAAATGGCAGAATCTGCTGTTAAAATGCTCCCTCTTTCACTTAATAACCACTCTCTGTATGTCAGAAACGTTATTGTTATTTAGTGGCTAAAATATCCCATGATATAATAACATTATTATTCTCGCCTATTTAAAGAGTTTATTTATTTCTCCTGTTTTCAGTAGAAAGGAAGAATTTGCTTCCTTATTTAGTAAGCACTGCAGTTTGAAAAAAGAATGAACACTGCTGAATATCACTGCATGGTACTGTCAGAGTTAGTATGCCCACATTATACTTCTTCTTGTTCTTTTTTTCATTCTTCCTGATGGTGCCAAACACTTAATATTCTCATTAAAAGTGATATTCAGCTATGCTGACTGCTATACAAATAAGACTACCCCTGTTCATAAGGAATTCTGTAATTTCTTCTGTCTCTGTATGATACAATTTATTCATATGCCTACTGAGTTTCAAGTCAGTGACCCTTCTACTCTTCTATTAATATATGAAGTCTCACTCTAATATTTATTCTGAGTTGCTTTTAATTCTCTGTCTAGAAGCTGCTTTTTACAAATATTAAAGGTGATTTGATGTGTTAATATAAAGCTCTGTAGTGTGTATTGTTCCTATTCTGTTTGAGGAAGTAACCAGAATGAAATAGTTAGAAAGCAGAAATACAGTGAAGTCTAAAAAAACAAACAAAAAAAAGACTTATTTTTTTTATTTTCTGATGCAGACAAGTCAGGAAGCAGAGATTTTTCTAAAGAAAGCATACTGTTGTTAGGCAACCTTCTGCTTTGTTTCTGAAACATTTATCTACTCACTAACCCACAATTCTCACTAGAGAACAGGTCAGAAAAGAAAGATGTTTTCCTTAATTATTTTCTGACAGTGAAAAAGCACAGATAGAGTCACAAAAGCTGATAAAACGGCAAATAGAGGATGAATGACAAGACAATTAAAATATGATAAGACATCCATATATGATAAATATGAAATATATTTAATGGCCACAATATATATTTTCTAGACACAGCATTCTCTGGTAATTACTGGATTATTCTTGGCTGTGTTGTATTTTGAGAAATTTTCTGTGTATGAGACATACGTGAAAGTCAGTGGGAAACGGGTTGCCACATAGCTTTTAAAATACCTTTCGTATAAGCATTTCGAGTTCTACAGAGCTTTGTGATTTTCTGTCTATTAATTCTCTTAACAACATCAAAACATTTATAGCATGTATTTTAAAGGGTGCATATCCACCCAATAAACACATTCTAAGTTCTTTCTAAGTATATCTGTAGTAGTAGTTTTTGTATACTTGTAATAATAATAAAATACTTGTAATAATAATTTTTCACACATTTTCATAAATGTGTAAATCAGTTTAAAAGAAGTATTGTTTATATAACTGCTGCTCTTCCCCTTTAAGATCAGTGTTAATATTATTTATTTTCAGGAATGCCACAGAAACCACAGCTTTCAATTGCATTTGCTTACAAACATATAAAAGAAACACATTAAAAAGCAATTAATATGTCCACAATTCTATGAAAGTTTGTTCCTGCAATTTCACAGTTTAAGAACCTGAGCTGACCTAAACAATGATCACAAATCAAGCTGCTCACTTCTCACTCTGAAGAAAGTCACTTGGAAATGCCATAGAATATTTTTACTGAGAAATTATTTTCATCCTTCATCCCTATTCCTTTCTCATTCAATGTAGAATTTCTCTCCAGGCACTTGGATTCAAATTTCTTTTGTATCAAAAGACCTCTAGTTGACTTAGCAGAGCTCTGAATGGGCCTGGGCTGCTGTAAGGTGGGAGCTAATGAAAACTGTGGTTTGTTCTCCCCTGGTGCCCTCTCAATAAAGTTTGCCAAGCTGCATAAAAAGCAGCGGCTCTGTTTTCTTTTGCAAGGAAATAAGGCTGTGCAGAGTGCCACTACCAGAATTATCTACCAAAGTTCAGTGCAGGCTGGCCAGTGCTGAGACAGGATTTACCTCCTAGTGTGTGATGAGAGATGAGAATTCAATGCTTTGCTTTACTTTTTTCTGCTTTCCTTGTTTTAAAAAAAAAAAAGTAAGTTCAAGGCTTTTCACTGAATGAATTGAATTGTGAATGTGTGTTGAAGGATGAGGGGGGAGGCAAACTACCCATAAGTGCATTCAGTTTTACCTCCTTGAAGTAAGAAGTACTGAGAAGAAATACTGAGCATTAGCTTCTTGTATTAACATACAGGATTATTTTTCAGTAAAAAGGTCATACTTCAGACAAATTGAAACAATATTTTAGCATGTATTTGTTCTCTAAAGTACTAAAGAATGCATATTTAACAACAATCTTTCCATCTTTGGAACATGTTTATAATAAATTATTTCCTTGAGATGGTAGAGCTACTTCCTGAAGAACATGAATTTGTTATACTCAGATGTTTTCACACATGAAGGAGACCAACAGAACACCCTGGGTGGGACGTATGCATTTTAAAATGGTTTTCAAAGGAAAATATTTTTTTTTGGTGGCATACTAGAAAATTGTCATTTCCTTGTTATAATTGCAAATGCATTTCCTTTCATTCATGCAGAAAGTCCAAAAGGGGTCAATTATTTTCTGTGACTCTGGAAAGCCTTTCTAAATAGAAGCTCATAAAAATTTGTGCTTTTTAACAATTAATAGAACCAGTCATCAAATATCTCTGTGTTAGAAGTGTATAGCAGCATGTGAAAGAAAGGGTACATGAGACAGATGTCTGCCACCACCATAGAGAGTACAAGAATAACAGGAGTCATGTGGCTGATGACTGTGCAGTCAAAGAGTGATAAATTCAGGTGAGAAGTTCAAGGCAGCTTACATCTGACTCTGCCAGGCATTTACTTTAGTGTTTTGACATATCTGTTAATGTGACTGCTGTTCAGTAACCTTTAATTGAGATATGTTGCCTTGGCACCTGAGGCATGGATACATAAGATATGCCAGACAGAAATAAACGTGCATACATGGATTTGTACAGCAAATCTGACATGTCCAGGCAGGACTGGGCCAATGTGACTGAGATGTGATGCTTTGCAGAAGCACTGGTATCTTGTGCGGGTGCTGTGCAGTCAACCAGGACAGGTCTCAGTTCCCAGTACTGAGCACAGGACCTCTTGAAGACCTCTACGCCTTGTTCCCACACTGGCAGCAGGACAAATGCCATTTCCCACTCCCTGGCATCTTCTGCTGACCTGGACGTACCAAAGTCATGGCCAAATGTTCGGGAACATCAAATGCCATCCATGCAACATTCTATAACAAAAAGGGAGGACACAGCTGGGGATACACAGATTATGGGAATAATTTGAACTTTAGAGGAATGCATGAAAGAGAAAAACACCATCTCACACCTGGAGGAAGAATAAAAGACAGGTAGAAGCAAGCGGTCTGGAAATCAGACATGTGCTGTCAATAGAAAATCTCACTATGTTTAAAGCTATGAAAATAACTTTGATTTTTCTGTACATTTTCAGACAAAGAATATATAGGTTGCTTTTTTCCCCCTTTCCTAACTATGAATTCATATATTAAAATTCTCCCCCTGACTACTAAAATATTGGCATGTCAAACTTTGAAAGTGGTGTTCCCCATCCCACAGAGCCTTTTTTTTTTAATTGAAAGAAAAATAAACTTTCTCCCAAAAAAATCCGTGTGTAATATCCTTGATAAATAGTAAACGAGAGAAAGCTGCATTCTTTAGAATCCAGAACAAAAGTTCCTCCAGTTATATTTTCTTATTTTCTTATCTTCCAGAATAAAAGAAATTCTGCCCATTATCAATATACAAAATAATATTTACCCTTGAAAATGTGATCACAGAAAAAGTTGCTCCAGGATAAACACTGGTTTTTGGGTGAGAGAAATTAGGATGTTTCATTTCTGTCAAAGACACCAGAACAGCTATCTGTATGAAGGTTGCGCTATTTGCAAACTAGTGTCAATGTTTTACCACTCTGGTGCCCCTGCTGTTGATTTTTTTTTCTGGTAAGGTTTCCATCACAGCCTTCTTTTTCCCAAGCCAGTGGGAAAATCTCCCTTGTGCTTTTGTGCTGAGCACTTAAAATATTGAAAAAAAATAATAAAAAGAAATCATAAAAATGAGGATGACACTGGGGTACAAGCACTAGTGTGTTTTTTCAGCTGACTCAAGAAATTTACTTTCATTCCAGCCAGCATTTTCATATCCTCACAGAACGATTGAGGTTGGGGGAGACCAACTGAATCCAGAAGAACATCAAGTAGAAGTGCAAGCCTGTTCCTGGTCTGGATAAGCACATACTGATAAATTCTCTCCGACAAGGGAGGAGATGCTTTATTCACTACCCAACAATCTTCCTTGGAAAGCAGATGAGTAACAGCAGGCCTTCTGCTAGAGAAATATTTTTTTGTGTATCGATAAGCTAGAGAAGCAGCTCAGCACTTGTTTGTGCTTGTTCTTTTCCCTTTCTTCACTTAAAGTGGCCATTAAAAGAGACAAATTGTTTTAAATTACAGGCCACCTTATAGTCAGCTATGAAAGTTTCTTAAAATATTAGGAAAATAATAATTATGATTACCATTATGATGGTCATCTCCATTCAAATTTAGGCACTGCAAATATACATTATCAGTAAGTAGAAAGTAATTTCCTGAAGCCAGGTGCATTATTTGAGGGGAGATCACAGGCAGGTGGTGGGAAATGGAAGAATTCTCTTTTCTGTAGTCTAGACGAAAGTCAGAAGAAGCAAGGAGCTGCAAATCATTCCCTTCTCAGGGTGTCAGAGCCCACACTCTTTACCTCCCTGATGACATCTCAGGACTTGGAGTGGAAGGGATGGGAATTTGTCAGGATCCCTCAAGGTAACACCATTGCTCCTCAGTCCCTACTGTTTTCCCAGGGGCTCCAGTAAGTGATTATCAAGACTTTTGGTGTGTTTGTGTGTTTATCACTCCTCCGGTTTTTGCAGATGGGCTACTTCAGAATGGAGAAATGGAATGCACTGACCAGAGCAATTAAGGAATTGATGCCAGACTACAAAACTAAATCCAGATGACCCCATGAGGGAATAAATCACAGATGATTTTGGCATGTAAAAACCCTTCCTTTTTAAATGTTAGGAATGCACTTGCCATGGCCTAAGAAAAAGATGAGTCTTGATTCCTCTGTAATCAAAGCCATAGGACACAAAACATGCTGAGACCAGAACACCAGGCACCAAAAATGTTTGGAAAATATCAGATTTCCCAGGCATTTATCTAATAGCTCTGAGGACTTTTTGTCATTGTTAAACTTTCTACTGATTTTTTTGTTTGTTTTTTTTTTTTTTTTAACTCACCTTTTTTTACCAGTGCAAGCAGATTTAATATTTTTATTTCTATAAATAAAATACTATGGTTCAAGACAGCACAACTCACAGATTGAAACCAGAAGATTAACTGATCATTCTCAGGTTTTTCCCAGTGTGCTGGGCGGTTCTTTCTTTATTCTTTCCATCCCCCTCCTCCCCTTCCTTCACTGCTGATGTTAATCAGAGAGAAAGGAAGTGACTGTTTTCCATAGAGAATGTTGATATTTGGTGAAAAAATAAGGGGTAGGAGAGTGAAAGGTGCACAGAAAATATAACAAAACAAAAAAGTTTACTGACAAATTCCTTTTCATCTTTGCCAAATGCTGCTCTAGTGTGGGAATGGATGGACCTGGCAGTCACTTTAGCTATGCCGGAAATACCATCTTTTATAAATTCAGTTAAAGGACTGGATGGACAAATAAATCCCTTTGTGTGTGTTTGACAGAAGTAATGTAATGTCAGAGGGAAACTTAGAGAATTTAGTAGAGATCTGAGGTCAGCCTGTTTGTGTAAAAAACTATAAAAGCTTCTTCAAGATGCTATATTTAATTGCACTGAGACTCTCTTTGCCTTCATTCTACCTCCAAAAGAAAACATTTTATTTGTCTATGCATAATCCACCCTTCAAGTGCTGAGTATCTCCAAGGCTCAAATTCCACTTAAACTGTTATCAGGAAATTATCATCGTTACTACTTTCTACAGCTTTGACTGTTTACTAGGACCTTTGATCAGTATTATAGATTAATTAAATAATTGAATTCTAGTTCTACTGTCTCTGGATAACACAATCAATTTTTGCTGTGTCTTCGTGGACCATGTACTCCACAGCTGCTGATGGAGCCAAGTGACGACTCTCCATTCTGATATAATTTGTGCTGCTGAATCATTACCAAAGGTGCCTATGCCATTGCTATGATTGTTCCTGGTTAGCATATAGCCAAAAGTTGTTTTCCTTGGCATGTTTATACACATGGGTTCATCTGTAACCTCTAGATCCTAAGGGTTTTTACTGATGCTTATGCCTTCTCTTCTGTTGTAGTACATTAGCCTTGCTCTGCTAAGATCCTAATAAATTTTCCATCTTCCCTGCAAGATTGTTGTGGTTCCTTTCTTCAAAAGATCCTGAGAGGTCTTCAAAGCCTAGCATCACTAATTCCCTTTTCATAAATGCAGAGATATGTTACTAGATCATAGCTACCTGTCTTCTACCATATATCCCCCCTATCTGACCAAAGTCACTTTCCTGTTTTAAAAAACTCCTATGAACCTGAGGCACCCTGAGGCATCTCAACATATTTTTCTCTCTTCAATATTCAAGTAATGATGTCAAAAAACTGCTGGAACTGATAAACAGATTGTGTAGATTTTCTTATTTGGAATAACAGCACGCCACTCCCTCTCTGCAGTTCCTATTACAATCTTAGTCTTTAGCTAGACTCAAAGTCCCTCCCCAATTTTGTCATGTTTTTCCTTAATTTGTAGTTTCTTTTGAATGTTTTTCTTTTTATTCAAACCATTTGGGATAGACTTTTAGATTCATTGGTTTGTTGATTATGGAAAGATGAAAACAAAGGCGAGTGCAAATACAATTTGAAGAATATTTTTGATGAAAAAATGCAGTCTGCAAATATTCCATCTGTTTACTCTGAAGTGATTGCTTAGTTTATCGGTGTAAATCACAAATGGCTTTAAGAAATGACTAATTTTAAACCTCTCAGATAAAGTTCCAAAACTCTGTCACAGAAGTATGATCGCACCATACAGGGTCTCTAAATGTACTCTTAGCGACTTGAAATCTCACAATGATATTCACTAAGTACAGTATTTATGTCACATATTTTCCAAAAGTGGACACTCAGTGACCAGAAAAAAATCCCAAAGCTATGACAATGAATAATTCAGCTATTATATACATACATAATGATTATATAAATTATTAATAATTTTTAAATATTTACTACTAATAATGAATGTGTTGCTTTCCCTTCAGGATCAAGAATTTGGTAGATTTATCTTCATCCTAACTTTTTCTTTCTTGATGAACACAATATGACCAAGACAATATAAAATAATTGGTAAGAACCAATTAGCATTTTTAGTAAAAAATAGAACACAGAAAAACCTCATCCTTATTTTGAATGTTGTAACTGGGAAGAAAGTTGAATAGATAGAGATGGGAAATTAAATTAGTTCTGCTTGTAAATTTTAGTCTTAGGCTTTTTCCAGCAGTAACTTCTTGGGTTTGCAGCAAATGCCTCTGATATTTTCCAATTCAGAGTGCTCCCTTGCTGTGAGCCTTCTTGCTATGAGGCCACCTGGGATCAAAGCTACTTTCCCCCTCCTGTGGTCTCAACTAACTCCATTAACTCTAATTACAAACACTTCTGTTATACCAACCAGATTTTTATGGCTTCCAATGAGTAAGTTACACAGAGAAGGAGAAAGATCACATGGTACTACTGTCCGTTCCTCCTTCAGCGTTATTGCTTGCCATATGTTAACCTCATTCATGGTCAGTTCTGAGCTAGAATCATTTTGGTTTTACCTTATGTAATCAAAAAGGTGTTTAAATTGTTTGGGTTTTTTAAAATACATTTCTGGTAATCAAAAAGGTGTTTAAATTGGGTTTTTTTGAAGTACATTTCTGAGCCCCTCAGTTTAAGATATCGACTTGCTCGAATGTGTCCAGAGAAGGGCGAGGATGGTAAAGGGACTGGAGCACAAGTCCTGTAAGGAGTAACTGAGGGGGCTGGGTTGTTCAGCCTGGAGAAGAGGAGGCTCAGGGGAGACCTTATTGGTCTCTACAACTACTGAGGGGAGGTTGTAGTCAGGTGGCTGTTGGTCTCTTCTCTCAGGCCCCCAGTGACAGAACAAGAAGACACAGTCTTAACCGGGGTCAGGGCAAGTTTAGGTGGAATATTAGGAAAAACTTTTTTACAGAGAGTGATTTCCCACTGGAATGGGCTGCCCAGGGAGATGGTCCCTGGATGTGTTTAAGAAGAGGTTGGATGATATACTTAGTGACATCATTTAGATGATGGAATGGTATTGGGTAGTAAGTTGGTGATAGGTTAGTGTTATGGGCTTCAGGGGAGGGGGTAGTCTCGGGGGTTTTTGGGTGTTTTGGGGGGGAAGGACGAGGGAAGGGTGTTTGGAAGGGAGTTTGGATGATTTGCTTGCTGCCTTATTTAAAACTGTGGGATTTTTATGAAAATCTGAAGGAAGGATTAAGATTGCAGTGTCCGTGGAACAGCAGGGCTCTCTACTGTTCCAGCTGAGACGAGATTGGAGCTGAGGGCACAGAGTTGCTCCTGATGTCTCTCCGTTTGTTCTCAGCAATGCTGACAGTTGCATGGAGGGAGCTCCGGAGCGACGGTGCGGCAGGCTCCCGCGGGCCCCCCCGGCACCGTGAGGGTGGGGAGCGGTGCCTGGTCCTGTCCGGTGACACTTTGCTGGTGACTGTGGCTCCTGGCAGAGGCGGCTAGCAGAACAGGGTGGCGAGTGGAACCACACTGTGAGTACTGCTGCCAGACCCTGGCGCGCCCACTGTCGGTGACGAGGACACAGCCAGCCGGCGAAGTGGTGTGGGCGGTACGGTCTCAGTGGTAGCTCCCAGCTCGCAGGTGGACCCACTCTATGAGTGCTGGCACTGGACCCCGGCACACTGGTGGTGCCCCAGCAGGGTCTGTGTGGGTCCTAGCTGCAGTGGGTGGCTGGCGGGAACCCAGCAGGGGCCCCGCAGCCCCGCCCAAGGCGGCTGGAGCAGATGGCAGCTGCTCTGAATGGCCATGGGTGGTCCCGCTGGCCCGGGGATCCCTCCTGGGGGTACCCGCGGGCAGCAGGTGTGCTGCGGCCGGCCCCTGCGAGCAGCAAGTGCCTCGCAGCCGGCAGCTAATGGCACCTCCGGGCCCTGGACACGTGGGTTTTGGTGGGAACTGTCATTTTGCTCAGAGTGAAGATCCCAAAACAAAGATGGAGCCCAGCGCAGCCAGCCAATTAAAAGACGGCTTGCTGGGAAGAAGACACCAATTCGCGCAGGACTTCGAGGGCATAAAAGCCGTGGACATGGAAGTCCAGTCCTCTTCTTGGCTGTCTCTTGAGCTGAGAGGATCGCGGCTCCCCCTCTCCCAGCTCCCGGACAGCACGGCTGGCTTTCCCCCACCTCCATAGGCATCAAAGCCAAGCCAGCCAAATCCCAAGTCCTAGTTTTCCCTGGGAGTATCCCTGAGAGGGGTGTGCTTTTCACCGTTTTGTATTTTGCAGAGACTTCGAGGGCTGAGAGTGTACCATCAGAGAGAGACACGGCTTGGCTTTTCCTCCCCCTGCTTTTCAGCCAGCCAACTGGCTTTGAGGAGCAGTTTGTTATTTGGTTTTTTTGCGTGATATTGTCGGGTGTTAAATTTGTGTATTTTGTCTTGGACTCCCATAACGTTGTTTTTTTTTTTTCTGGTTGATCCCCTAGACAATAAAACTGTCACTTGCTGTTGATTTCTGTTCAGTCTTTTGTCACTCTTGCACACCTCTCTAGTGATAAAAGTGGCTCAAACCACCACAGTTAGGCAATAGGTAACAGGTTGGGCTTGATGATCTCTGTGGTCTTTTCCAACCTTGTTAATTCTGTGATCCTGTGAACTGGGCCAAAACAGATATTGCGTAGGATTTAATTTTTTTCATATTTATGGAGAGTCCCAGAAAGAGCGTATGGTGTATAATGGTGCCACTAACAATTTTTTCTTAATGTACAACAGCATAAAGCAAGAGTGTGTGATTCTAGATGTATATATATATATATATATAACACAAAGAGATACATGAATCATTCACTCTCATCTTGTTTCTTGATGTCATCATTTTTCAAACTGCTCTTTAAAGCTCCAGTAAAGTGCAAGATGGAAAATACCAGTTTATTTTAACAAGGATTGTATGTTAAATGACAGGGCAGTTACAGACTTCATCTGAAAGCAGCTAAATAATACAGTTCTAGATTTGCATAGTAATGGTCACAAATGAAAACTACCTTCTATAGACTATGGCAAGGAAAGCCTAGTGCTTTGCAGATATGTAGTACCATACATGCCTTACAGCTGAAAAAACTTCCTCAGTCCCTGCTACTCCAAGAGACAAAATAAATTTTTTGTAAACAGCCTTGATGAACTGACTGTCCGTACCTACCTGTGGAAACACTGTCATAGTTTCTCCAGCATGTTGTACTACTGTCCTTTTTCATCTTCAAAAAGCCCAGTCATGCTCAGCCCTGTCCTCATCTGCATTTGCCTAAAAGTCCATGGAAGCAGTCAATGTCTTTTTCTTTAGCTCTGTGTGCAAAAATCCCTGGGACACTTTTAGTGACTTCTGCTGTCCTACAGAGTCAGCTGGAGAGAGTCCCTCTGTGGCTGAGCACAGACCAAAGTGTTCTCCTCTCCTGAAGAAGTTTCAGTTTCATCTCTGTGATGGCCAGTCATGTTCAAAACCTTCTCTTTTATTTCCTCCTACCTTAGAAAGAGATCTGCTTCTACAGCTGAGGGCTTTACTGTGTTGACTGAAAATGTCAGTGCAGAAGAACAGAAAATACCATTCTGAAAATGAACTGAAAAACTGTGCAAGAGGAAAATTGAAGTGGAAATCCCATAACTTCAGCCACCTAAAGGCTACACATCTAATTTAAATTATCTAGGCTCCACCCAGAGTCAATACAAAAATACAGGCGCTTCTGGAATGGATCATCTCAACCACCTTAGACATCTATGTTCGCTTAAGATAAATTGTGTTTTGTAAATGTTTCTTTAACTTCAACATTTTTATTTTGAAACACAGATGATTATAGAAAGAACCATTTCTTGAAAGAACTGTTTCTTGATAGCATTCAACTATTCATTTTTAAAAAGGCATTTTTCCTCAAATTTCACATAATGGAATTCCTATTTTTCCATTATTTTATTGATCAAAATTAGTGAGTATTTCCTTTTCAGGCTGCAGATCTCATTTGCCTCAAAACAAATGTTGAAAATTTCAATAGTCATCAAGTAAAAAATTCCAACATGGAAAAATTTTGCCCAGTGTGCTAATATGCATCCTACAGCACCATGGTTGACAAGGGAAGAAATCATCATTGCTGCCATTTCTCTAAAAGATTAGGACAAATGTTTTTTTTCATAAGCAGCTGAAAGCGCTATCACAGTTGGAGATAGATTTCAATAACTATTTGTGAAAATAGGTGCCTAGATTCGTACTAATCACAATAGACTCCAAACTAGTCAAAGCTGTCTCAAAGCACTTACAGACTTCAAAATATGATCCAGCCTGAAACTGGTGACCTATTTGTTAAAGAAGAAATAACTAACAGAGATTATTTTATCAATTAAGTGCTTCAGGAGCAATAAAATCCTTTCAGGAAAGAAAAAAGACACAAACATACTTTTTTTAATTTCATCTTCAATCTATCTTTAAATCTAAAGATGTGAAATGTTTAATCTGATTGTTGTTCTTACTCTGACAATTTCTGGCTGCAGAAGTTTGGAGTTTATCTGAGAAAGAACAGCGCTAAACTTACATCCAGATCATAGCCTGGCTTCCAGCCATACAGGAAAATTGAGAGTCATAAACTGTCCCCTTACTCTTTAGGCATCTCAGGTTTTAGCTCAAGAGAAATAATTTCCAGAGAGTAACTACTTCCCATCTGTGTGCTTGCCAGAACTGAGACTGATTGGATAAATAATCCCATTCTCCCTCACAGTTCCTCCAGAACAGATCAACCAATGTGTGTGCACTGACTCAGCATAGAGATGTTGTTTGAAACACACCTGGCGTCAGATATTTCTCCATTGAAGAAGTCATTAATCTGGCTCTGGGTTGCTGTCAGGAAAATGAGACTGAATGGAATCACCTTAATTAGTATTTCAGAGTTCAATTTTTAATATTAGGGGGTTTATTGCAGTTTATTGTTCTCTATTTTCATATATTCAAGAGTTTTACCCTTTCTCATACAGAGGATTTAACCTGAAGTCTACTTTCAGCCTTCAGTACTGTTGTCTACACTAGGAAGCTAGTTTGTGAAGCACATAGTACCATTCAGTTTTATCAATGGCCAGGCATAGGTATCAAGGGAAAGTGCAAGTTGCTTTTTTTTCTCCTGGATTATTCTCCAAGGTCAAGTAAATTGATTTATGTATTTCCTGAGATAGGAATAGGAGTAAATCTCGCAGGCTGCACCATCGTTCCCTACCATGAGTTTGTTCATTCCACTTTTTAATATGTCACAGCCTTAGTGCTCCATAGCAATTCCACTTCTTCCCAGCTACAGGGTAAGGAATTGCCCTTTTATCTGCATTTTGAAATTGCCAGCTGCTATGTGATGACCACCAAATCGTAAAGCAGAGAAGACAAATAAAAATTGATGTCTTTCACTCTTTCAGTGCCATTCATGTTTCCGTAGGCCCACGTTGTATTCGCGCCTCAGCTAGTTTTCTCTGTGTTGAAGAGCTTATTTACTCATTCCTTGAAGAGAAAGCATTGCTCACCCTCGGTGACCTTCTCTGTATTTATCTAAGGGTCTCTTCCAGGGAGTGATTCAGAACACTAAAAATTAATCCTTGCTCTGAAGCACTCCCTGGTGGGAGATTCTCTCATTCTCCATTGACAACATAAAGGGCTCCAGGGTACCAAAGGCCTCCATTTATGTACCTGAGGTAAACACAGAGAATGTCCCTGCACTGTCCTTTCGTTTTAATAATTTTTTTGTTTGTAGGAGTTAAAAATAGCGCAACAGCCTGATTTATTTTTTTTTAAGAATAGAATTATTATTCTCGCCCTGAGTAAGAAATAAATTGTTAAGATAAAATTCCAATATGATATGTCTTTCACAAAGTAAGACTACTGCATATTAGGGGAAAGTGTAGGCAGAACTTTGACACAGGTTTTTTTCCATTAGTGAGTTTGTCCACAAGCTGAATGGCTTGTGATTTCCTTCCAAACTGAACTGTGTAGTGGTTGTAGTTACAACAGGGCTTTTCCTAAGTCCTACTCGCACAAATTATTTGATATTCAATTGCTGGAATTAAGCCTGTGTATTTGATTGTGTTCTAAGTAGGCCAAGTTGTTAATGTTCTAACTGTATTGTTTCCAGCATTAATGTTATTGATTTTCAATACATAATAATGAGAACAAAATCTGGTAAAAAAGTTAGTATTTAGACTAAGTATATATTAACATTTTCCTTTTGTCATGCATTTTGATCAGGATGTCACATTCCCAAAAGTAATCTCAAAAATCGTCCTGACAGTTGAAGCCTATAAAAATCTGAAAATTTGCATATGCATGTAATTAGGTAGGTCTAATTCTGGAGATGAGGCCCATATGAACACTGGCCAAATATTGCCTCCATTCTCCTTTCCTCTGCTCATACATACTCCTAGTATGTTTGCATTCAATTTGTAATTTGAGTATGACTTTATCCTCCTGCATGTCCTGTGCTTGTGAGCATTAATTTTATTCCAAAGAAAGAATCACTCTCATTTTTCATTTAGGTAGAGGAAAGAATATTCTGTTTTGTAGGATATGTTGCATATCTGTCTGAAACGTTTCCAGAAAGCACAGATAAATGATGTGATATTTGAAAAACAGGGCACTATATATTTTGGATAATATTTAGGAAGGTTTGCAAAATGTCCCAAACTGGCTCTGTCTGTGAGGTCTGAGATAGTCTTTCTGACAGAGTAGATCTGTTACTTATCCTACAGGAAGCCACTTGTTTCTCACTTTTGAAGGAGGAATTGGAAAAATATGCCAGCAGGAGCAGTAAATCCAGAAAAAACCAAAATCAAACAAAAAAACCCATTACTGGGGGCCTGATGCAGCAAGGAGTTGCAACAAGAGCTTTGCTTGGAGCTCTCTCATGAGCAGCTTCATTGCTAGTGTTCAGGCAAGGTACCTTGCTCAATGTCCAAGCATGCTGTTAGCTGATCAGGACTAATTTATTGGATTAGGAGCAAAAGAAATGCCCTTTTACCAAATGGGAAATAGATTCTCTGGACTAATGAAAATCTACCTGTAGATTACTTGGCTTCTCCTTACTCTTCTGGAAACACGGAAGATGATTCTTTCTTCATCCTCTACCCTCCTATTTCTGGCTTTATGATGAGTGAAGCAAGGGTATTCTTCATGCTCAGTTTTGCTTCATCCACTTAAAATCTTGGCAGGATGGCAGCAGAGGTAGCAGAACAAAATCATGTACTGGAATAGTTTTGGATTTTTTTTTTCAGTCTTTCTAATGCAGGGTTATATTTTGTTCTGAGACCATAAGGAGATTATTTTCAGAATCATAATTTAAAAACTGCTTTTGTTTTCTATTAATTTTGTTTTGGATGGGGGATCAGGGAGAAGGAGGCATTTAAATTAGTTTAAAATATTAGTTCAAATGGCAGATGAGGTTTTATTTGAAATCCCTAGAACAACACGGACCTTTTGAGCATGAGACTAGAAATTCCATTACATGGTAAGTATGGATATCTCTAAGAGCCATTCAGTACAAAAACATCATTCTCCTTTTACTTACTCTCTTTTCTGGAAAGATGAAGAAAAAGTTCCTAGACAGCAGAATTTTTCAGGGCAACTGTTTCATTAGTAGTTTGAAGCTAATTCTTCAATCATTTAATAGTTTAATGATTTTGTAGCCTCTGTAAATATACTATGATGAATCTGTCTGGCTTAGTCTAGAAATTGAAATGTCTTCACTGAGTGTTCAGAGATCCTTTGTGCCTCATTGGGATTGAACTTTTCAATGTCAGTTTTATAAAGACTGTTAGGATGAATCCATTGCTCCCCAACCCCCCC